>VFFE01007640.1:876508-1023458 GCA_008921705.1 Burhinus oedicnemus | reverse complement strand
GGAGAGGGAAAGGGAAAGGGAAAGGGAAAGGGAAAGGGAAAGGGAAAGGGAAAAAGGAAAAATTTGAGACTGTCACTTCTATACCAGTTCATTCAAACCTCAGGTCTGAGGAAAGAATGTACCAAGGTCATTGAATTAGTCTCCAGTATCCATTTTTCTTCCAGTTTGGCTAATTCCTTTTTAAATCTGTCATCATTTTTGGCTGCTACAATGTCTGTTGCAATGAGTTGCGGCATTTAATAAGGCACTGTACAATAATGCACTTTCTTATGTTTGCTTAAACCTGCTAACTTATTTCACCTGACAGGTGTTCGTGTTTATCCTTAAAAAGGAAATGAAAAAATTAAACATTAAATTTTGTCATTTTTCAATTTCCTTGTTGTAATTTGTATTTTTGTCTTTCATTTATTTCATTCTGAAGCAACTGCAGTACCCGCAGATGAATCTAAGTAAAAATGACAATTTTATTTTTCACAAGCACCCAAAGACGTTGAAATGTCTACAAGACATAGCATGATTTCATAACACCTCTTATTTCTTTTTGAATTGAAAAATAATGAAAAAATTACTATCTTTCGGTCCCTTTCTCACTCTGATAAACATAGAAAATTTAAAATGGAGTCTCACTTTAAGAAGTCTTGTTAGCAAGGGAAGTGAAAGTGTAAGAGAAATAGCTTCACTTGAAATTTTCTCATTTAATATTTCAGTATTGGACCAAATTTTACTTGTCTTCTTGGTATGTCTCTCACGTAGGGCACAAAACCAGCAGGAAACCTACAGCCCAATGCTTAGTCATGTGCATCAGTTAAGGTCCTTGAGCACTCTTCAGGTTCAAAAAGAAACAATCTCCATATTTGACCTGTAAGAAGGAGAAGACAAAAAGCTCCACGAGTAAGCAGTACGAGTAGTCAACTCCCTAACCCCTTAAAAGGTGCAAATCAAACAGACATTAAAGTGCTACACAGTAAATTATTTGATACATGTTTTCAGGGATGATGCCATCTGTCCTCAAATCAAATAGATCTGATTTAGAAGCAGAAATGATTCCCAAGAGGCAAGTTAATGATGAATTAAGGAGTCTGGAACACCAAATTTTCCACAGACCAGAGCACTGACATGGGAAATACTAAAAAATAATTCTGTGATATATGATTGAGTGAATTTTATTCAGCATCTTGACCTGAATCCTCTTCATCAGTAATGTGCTCACGATACTGATTTTTTTCTCCCCAAATTCAAATTTACCTATTTGTATTTTTAGAGCCAGTTTAGTTTAGTTAAGTTTAGGCTTTTCTCTATTACTATCTTAGTGTTAAATGCATGTCTTTTTTTCTGAGATAGGACAAGGGGTAATGGCTTCAAACTACAAAAGGGTAGAACCAGACTAGATATAAGGAAGAAATACTTTACAATCAGAGTGGTGAGACACTGGCCCAGGTTGCCCAGATTGGTGGGAGATGCCCCATCCCTAGAAACATTCAAGGTCAGGTTGGATGGGGCTCTGAGCAACCTGATCTAGTTGAAGATG
This sequence comes from Burhinus oedicnemus, assembly GCA_008921705.1. Taxonomy (NCBI): domain Eukaryota; kingdom Metazoa; phylum Chordata; class Aves; order Charadriiformes; family Burhinidae; genus Burhinus; species Burhinus oedicnemus. The sequence continues at coordinate 1,021,930 of VFFE01007640.1, read as the reverse complement.
TCCCTGCTCATTGCAGAGGGTTTGGACTAGATGGTCTTTACAGGTCCCTTCCCACCTAAACTATTCTATGATTCTGTGATTCTATGATTCTATTTCTTTCAAGAAATTTATACTTCATTCTCATAAATGTAGTGTGCAAACCTGAAGTACAGCTCAAGCACAAAATTAATGTCACCATGCTCTATGTAGATATTTTTAGAAAACTATTGTAATATATTTCACAAAAAAACTGAACACACCTTAGAATTTTGAGTACTGATCCTGTGCAGCACTCAAAATGGGGCAAGCAAGATGACTGGGATAAGATGGAAGGTCTGATTTGTAAACTTTGTGTGAGAATTTGAAGGGAAAAAATGAAAAATGGAATTCAAACTAACAAAAAAAATAATAACAGAAATATAAATAAAATCTACAAATTTTTATGGAAAAAAATAACTTTTCAATCAAGCTTGCATGTTGTCCTTTATGAAATTCTAAGTGTGACTAGCAAATGGAACTGTATTGATCAGACTATATTGGATGTTTACCACAAACACAACATATTTGTACAGTAGTGTGGAAAACCCCAACCTAAGCTGACTTCAAATTTTCTGGAAGATCTCAAAAAGCAGCTTTCATCAAGGAATCACCTTAATGGGGTTCTGCACAAATCAAGATAAAACAATTTTTTTCAATATTTTCATCACATTTTTAAAGAAACTATAAAACCACTACTTGTAACACTAGCAGGAGGCCCAGTGTGTTAAATCACACTGAAAAAGGATGTGCAAATGAAGATTTCTTCAGAGCTTTTCGTTAGGGATGTTTTAATGCAGCGACATATAAAGATGTACATCAAGAACTAAGAAAGGCCATACTGATAGGAATGGGAGACTTTAAACTGAAAAGCTCAGTTTCTGGGAGACGGGGGTTTCATCACAGACCAAATGAGGAATGAAGACATCAGTGTGTTTAAAAATCTGCTTTACAGCTTTAAGGTCTTCAAAATCTCTTCTTTAGCAGTTCAGAAAGCTTGACTCTAGCAGTGCAGCTAGAGTCATGTCTCGCAGAAGTCAATGCAAAGTCCACGGTCAAATTTGTTGGGAATCGGATCAAGTCCAAAAGAGCACTTTACATTTATCGAAGTGCTGTACAAACATTAACTAATTGGACCTATATCATTAGAAACTTCTTGGAGAGGGGAAAAATGAAAACATTGCCTTTTTAACAGTCATTGCTTGACCCAACCTTTCACACTAAACCTAAAATCCCATGACTAAAATGAAAAAGCTTTTTATTTTTAACATTTCATTCTCTGTTCCATCAACTTGGATCAATGTGTTTGGAGGAGGTCACTGTCAAATTACTGACTTTTTAGATGTACAATTTAAGCCTAATTAAAGGTTTGATGGAACTTTCTCAGTAAAATGAACTCATTCAAATAGGAGATAATTTAAGATCATTCACTGAGGACCTTCTTCCATACAGAACATAAAATTTTTATTTCATCTTACAATATAAATTAAACTTGATAAAAGAGGTGTGGGGATTGATCCAAACTTAGGGATTTATATAAAATGTGCAAGTTACTACTATCCTTTCCTCTTGGTAGTACTATGAATTATGTTTCCGGCAAACTTACAGAACTTTAATGTATTATAGCTTTCTGAAAATACCTTTCAATTTCCTTGCTGTCAGTTGATTTTGGTACTGTGTTATTTTCCTTGTTAAAAGTCCAGAACCATTTGAAAAACTTCTATGGTTCTTATTAAAAACGGTATCCCAGAGAAAAGAGCAATTACCACACAATAATTTGGTGGGCTTTTTCTGCCTGGAAGATCTTACAACTTACACGGGGATAACATTTAAATCTGAATGCTGTTAAACTCTGCTAACCGCCCTGTTTGCTCACCTCCCTGCAAAACCAATTTGCAGACTCCTATTTATTCAACAGTCATCACCAAACTGCCTGAGCCAGCATATTGCTTCTTTGCCAGATTGCTTATTTTGACTTCTAAGAAGTATTCTGTGCCGATTTTGAGAACCTATTCCTGATTTTCTATTAACTGCAGACTCCTATTCCCACACGCAAATGACATATGTTATCACAGCACGTTACAAGCCAGAATTTGAACCCAGTACTTCCTGGATAACAGTTATATTGTCATGAAATTATAATCAATGAGACCAGAGGTTTTGGGGGGATTTCTTCGGGTCAAGGAGATAAGAAGTCCTTGATGTTTGGGAGAATATCTTGAGATATGTTGAAGGATGCTGAGGATACGGTCAGGCGGAATGGGGCTCTGTCGAGGGATGGAAGTATCAGACACAGTTATGATTTAGCAGCAGTTCAGTTTTATTTGTGATTTGAGGCAGATCAAGAGATTGAGTTTTAGCAATGCTTAATCATTAACTGAGTTAAAGATTTGCAAAGTGATTTAACTAAATAAATGAACAGCGACTTGATTACAGATTCGAAGATGACAAGATTCACACTAACTTACTATAAGGTATCCCAAACTGATACGTATACATATAAGAGCAAAGCACAGATCTCAAATTAATGTATATACATATAAACAAAGCATATGAGTGCACACACACACACACACTTACACAAACACGCACACACCACGGTTTATAACTGCTGAGATCGAAGGTCTCTTAATATCGCACGACTTATTGAGTCAGTGGGTACCCCTTTTAACTCTTACACGTGCACGGAAAATGGAAGAACATCCACATCCCTAAAGCTAATGCCTACAAACAGATAAATGGAGAAGTGGATGAAAGAGAGGCTAGCCTATAGTTAAAATTTCCCTTCCGAGCTACAGTAAATACTCACAATGCATCAGCATTCCTCAACGGGCGGTAATTGAGGCTCAAGAAGGATTGTCTCGCCCTGGTCCTTAGTCTTCACAAAGTTTGCCTGAGATAGCATCCTGACTCAGGGGAGGTCCTGGCCACAGCCCGCTGACATCCAGAAGAGCTCAAAGGGTCTTCACTAGAATCGCTACTTATAGGATCCGAGATAATTGACTTTTGTCGGGTAATTTTCCACTCTATCCCAGCTTGGACAATGGAATAGACCAATACTTTCCATCGGTTACACAAGCCCAGGACTTGTTAGGACTTGTGGTCCTGGTACCTCCCCTCTCTGTGGCCACGATCCATATGTTTTCAGGAGTGATCGATTATAGATATTATCTTCAAATGGTAGGAACTATGAGAACCAGGTACACTAAGGGGTTGCTGTAGTGTTCTAGTCCATTGCTTTCCACCCTTTCTTCCTTTCATGTTAGACCATTCTGTATTGTTCTGGTCATGGTATTATTACATGGCCCAGATGGGGAGGGAATCACGCCAAGTATCGAGAGGCCTGAGAGTGGCAGGGGGTGGTGGGGATGGTGGGGGTGGTGTTGCACCACCGCAGGCTCTGAGCAACCTGATCTAGTTGAAGATGTCCCTGCTCATTACAGAGGGGTTGGACTAGGTGATCTTTAAAGGTCTTTTCCAACCCAAATCATTCTATGATTCTACATGAGCAGAATTGGTTTGGAGGTGGAGCTGGAACAGTTTAAAAGCATTTGACTCCTTAGTGCTGACTACTTTGTAGAAGGTATCCTGGTGGCCTTCAGCTGATGGCAGTCAAGCCTGTAGTACTCAAACTACTAACGCCTAGAAGCAGGGAGCAAATAGCAAAAGCAGTATAATTTGTGTATGTCTTGCACAAGCATGTCATTTTCTGAATGTCATGTGAATACACGACTCTCTCCCAAACACGTCCCAGTAGCCAATTCAGTGACAGAATACTGAGTCAAATGCAGCTTCGGTCTGACCAATTTTTATATTCTTACATTACATTTACCACTGAAATATTGCAGCTGCCTGGGAGAACACTCTAAATCTGCCTCACTGCAGAATCAGTGAGATTAGCATACACCCCTTTCCAGATTTTTGTTTCTACTTGTTGATGTATGACAGTGTTACATGTAAGAGCTGGGGTCTTACATACAACATGAGCATCTGACCTTCTACTTGACTTACTGATTGTTCATCATTTAGAGTACAGGCTTCAGAGGCTTCTTCAGAGTCAACTAAAAATATAAACGTAATGCTTGTGCAACACTGAACTGTACAAGAATTTAACTGGGTTCACCTCTGTGCCAAAACCGTGGAGGGGAATCTCCGTTTCAGACCTCGTTTACAGCTCTCTGCTTTGATTTCTCAGCACTTATCCCACGCCTTGCCTTGCAAAAGCAGCTCATGATGCAGCATTAGCAGTTCTTGTCCCCGTATGATGTTCATGGTCCTCACTGAGATCTTGTGCAGTGCACCTCTACAGCCTGTGTGGCATTGCTCCCATGAAGACCCAGAATAAAATGCTCTCCCCCACTTCATGGGAAAAGAAAGACAGCCCACCACTGTTATAATTGTAAAATATGACAGAAGCAACATTTGCCAAGTGTTATTAGGCTGGGACAAATGAGATAACCCATATTCTCTGACTCTGGGCATAAATTTTTTCATTCAGAAAAAGTCTAGAATCTATGACTGAATTCTGTATCTCTGGCTAGTCTCAAATACAGCAAATTTTGCTTTCTAAGTTTGTACATACACATTTAATGAGAGAATAAAATTAATGGTTTATTTGTTTTCAGCAAGTTAGAGAAGGAGAAAAGAATTGCTAAGCAATATGCTACCCAAAGACTTTTCCAAAGACTGTACAAGGTTTTTTGCTTTTCAATTAAACTAAATTCCTCTATTTTCCCTCTTTTCTTCCCTGTCAGAAGTTAGGACCTGATTCAGCGTACCGTCAAGCCAAGAGGATCCCTCCATGGATTTCCATGCATACCAAGTCCACTACTGCAGTGTTTGATGACCTTAACTGAAAGTTACCATCACTCCCTGTGAGGCTGGGTTAGCTTCTATAGAGATTATCTTCTCTTTAGATAAATCTCTGCATTTTGCAGCCACAACCAGGACAGCAAGGACATATTCTGAAGGAGTCAAGAAAATCTGTTTGCGTTTCCCCTCACAACTAAACAGGGAACTGTAATTCTGCAAATGCTAACACCTTACAGTTTTTTAATACAGCTTGCATCTTTCGAGCACTCATCTGAATCAAAGCTGAACACTAACCATTGTGAAGCTACAAGAACACCACCAGAGTTTCTGCTCCTCTACGCTGCTCTGGTGAGACCACCCTGCAGTACTGTGTCCAGCTCTGGAGCCCCCAACACAAGAAGGACATGGACCTGTTGGAGCGAGTCCAGAGGAGGCCCATGAAGATGATCAGAGAATTAGAGCACCTTTGCTGTGAGGACAGGCTGAGAGAGTTGGGGTTGTTCAGCCTGGAGAACAGAAGGCTCCGGGTAGACCTTAGAGCAGCCTTCCAGTACCTAAAGAGGCCTACAGGAAAGATGGGGAGGGACTCTTTATCAGGGGGTGTAGTGATAGGACGAGTGGTAACAGTTTTAAACTGAAAGAGGGTAGATTTAGATGAGATATTAGGAAGAAGTTCTTTACTGTGAGGGTGGTGAGACACTGGCACAGGTTTCCTAGGGAAGTTGTGGCTGCCCCATCCCTGGAAGTGTTCAAGGCCAGGTTGGATGGGGCTTTGAGCAACCTGGTGTAGTGGGAGGTGTTCCTGCCCATGGCAGGGGGCTTGGAACTAGATGATCTTTAAGGTCCCTTCCAAACAAAACCATTCTATGATTCTACGATAAATCACTGAAGGATGACAAAATTCTAGACAGAGTGTATTTATTCACTGAGTATACAGTCATCATTAGCGCTATATAGTAACGAAGGCATGGGACAATGACACTCTGGTTCCTGGGAAATCAGTGGCAGATGATTTGTAGCCCCCTGTTCTAAATACTACCCCACATTTCTTCTGATACAGGCATTTCAAATGTTCAGGCGTGACTGCTTATTTGTTCCTTTCAAAAGTTTATGAAGTCCTTGATCTGGAGGTCAGTAAACAAATATGAGAGCTGTAAGTGAGTTCAAACGCAGTGTAACGGGGAGTTAATTTTCACTGCCCTGTCTCTAGATTAATCAGCTGAGGACAAAGATGAATTAAAGAATGTATTAACAGACTGATATAGCAATGCAGAAGCTATATTTATCTATCTTTGAAATCATCGACTTCAACAGCTTTATTTGAACTCATTTTCTCCAGTTGGAATAACACAGACAGTGAACTTGGTTCCTGAACATCAGATATACAGTCCCCACGTTACCTCCAGCAGCACTGAATGAACCAATACCAACAGAACAGTTTCTTCTGATGCTGGTTTTGCCTCAGCAAAAGAAAAAGAGAATTAAGCAGATTTGCGATACCTTATTTACTAAAGTGCCAAATGCCATCGCAAACCAGAACTAATTTAATTTGATACACCTTCCAATCTCTACAAGACTCAGTCAAGTGGAAAATAGCCTCTTTGGCTCAGGGATCAGGGGCAGGCTGAGGACCTACTGTGCTCTGCAACTGCTGAAGCTATCATGCTTCTACAGTGCAAGCCGTTCAGCAGCTTTCCAAATGCCTAGTTAAGTTGGAAAACCAAAGAAACAGAAATAGAGGGAGAAGTATGGATTATGATTTTTCAGAGTTTCAGAGTTGTTGAGTTTCCACCAATCCCATACCTTTAATATTAGTTTGGATTACCTAGCACTTATTCAAGCCAGGTCATTTATAGAGACAGTGAAAAAAAGTGGAAAAAAACCCCAGTCAAAACCTAGAAATTCCCTTCAGAGATCCCGCAATACATGATATTTCCTTCTCATAGAAGGGGAAGCTGTGCCTCATGGGAGGCTGACGATCACAGTGCAGACAGAAGATGGGGCTCAGTCTGAGACCTTGAACCTAGCAGAGGAATGAGAACATGAGATGCTCGTGCTTTATTTTGAAACAAGATTAGCATCACATCTTGGCACCATGTATCTGCCTCCACATCTCTCCCTTATGGCTTTAGATTATATAGAGCTGGGTTTTCTTCATGCATTCATTGTTGTACATTATTGCAGAGGGGAACCGACAAAAGTGTTTGCTGTTATATTAATTCTGCTCTCACAGAAGTAAGTGGGGGTCATGAAAACCCCCTAGAAAATATGTTTTTCAGGGAAAGAAGTATGTCGTTCCCAGAGTTTTTACAAGCTGTGATTGGGATGTGAGTATCTGGGTATTACCTAAAAGCATCTATAGAGTGGTAGCAACATGAAAGCAGCTACCTAAAGAAATAGGCTCCGGCCTGCAAATATTCGTAGTCTACCCTTCAAGTACTAAATAATATTACTAAAATCACTGGAGAAAACTTTGATTTCAACATTTCTTCTCATCATTTTTAAAGGGAAGAATTTTCATCATTTTAACACACTCTCATCAAGGTTACACTAAGTGGGAAGCATTAACGGAGACAGGGCTGAAGTGCGACACATTCATACATTAGGACAATGCAGTGTGGAGTGCATAAACATTCACCCTGCCCTTAACCCCAGAAATGGTTGTATTTCAGTAGTGTGAAATTATTTTACATATGTAGTACTTTCTTTAGTGCTTCCTCTATCACTTGTTAACCAGTTTTTAAAAAGCGAAAAATGTTCTTTTTCTGGTGATTTATTTTTTAGAAAGAAAGCAGAATTTCAACAAACGAACAAAAAGCCCTTGAGAGCTGATGCATTAGCTAATGGCTATGCTGAAAATCTCCACTCAGAAGGTTTATTTTTTTCCTATGGTCTATTCTCACAGGTACAAGAAAAAAATATTTAAACCCAGTTGTGACAGTATGCTCCACCATCAGCTTGACCTCTATCACCCATAACCCTGCCGAAGCGATAACCACCCGTGGTGGTCATAATGGTGCATCTAGTGATGGCTCATTCGGCTCAGCGTGGTTTTGGGAAGGCAGATAACAACACAATAGCCAAGGAATAACTTGAGTAATGCGCCCACCTAACCACACTATTACTACTGTGGTCGATATGCAAATATGACTATAAGTCAATCATCTTACTCCCATAAATAGTGAACAGCCCAAGAGCCCTTTGAGCTCTCCTGCATGGCAGCAGGCTGCCCACCAGGATCTCCTCTTGAGTAGGGACACTTTTCAAGGTTACTCCTCAAGGTTAAGAGATTCCTCGCCACAACAGATCCTTGGTAAGTGACTAATAGCATGCTAAATTTTGAAACCTTAGCTAAGTGATATAAAGGACTGATTGCGCATATATAATCCTTTAGATATAAACCATTGACCAAGTCTGCAACTAGGATCAGATCCAGCCACACCGAGACTCCTCTCTGAGAAGCAAGAGGGTCCTTTCTGAACCTCATGACTCAATGGAAGGGTCTCCCTCACAGCTCTGTCTGACCCTGTCCCCTATGCAGTAAATAACCAAGTGTGCCTTGCCATCTTGTATCTTGATAAACCACTGCCACATTTACTATCAAATTTTGTTAAATCCTTGTTTTATGTCAATAAAGATATCACTGCTTCTCTCTACAAGTGAAGTACATCATTCCACCTGTGACACCAGTCCACTGGACAGAATGATTCTTTCTTTAAAGCTAGACTTTTCCACTTTGTGTAAATCCTTCTTTACTAGTATGAATTAATTATCCATAGAAAGGAATAAGAGGAATGATGTTCCTATTCTACAGCATGAAATAATCAGAATAGAACTAGAAATTGAAAGGATAAATCTTGTAATGAATGGTGACATGCTTTATATGTATATAAGTACTACAGAAAAGATGATATTAACATTCCTCAGTTTTAATAAGTTCTTGATCTTGATCCAACTGAGAATTCAGAAGCCCAGTTGCAATCTAATGCCCTTCCAGAAATAGCACAAAATAAAACTCTGATGTCATTAACTTCCCCATGGGCACAGTAGCATGCCCAGATTTTTTTCTTTCTGGGGAGTTAACTCAAAGACTTTGAATATTACAAGAACTAGGCCAACGTGTGAGGCTAGGTCCTGCAACAAGCACATGCTCCATGCAGGTGATGGTATTGTATTTATGAAAGCCCTTAAATCAATCCCATGTGGTCCAAGCTGGTTTTTCACTACAGAGCCAAGCTAACAGCAAATTGTCATCCCCTCCTTTAATGGTACTTTGGAAATAAAGAGGAAAGAGAACCAAAGAAATGCTCATTTTTCATTCACCCAGAAAAGAAGAAATGAGCACACAGCACTTCATTCCCTGCATCAACGTGAAACATCTAGAGTGGCCACACTGCAGAGTAAGCTGAAGCAATTTCCTTCCACTTCATGGCCTGGAGGGAGCACATAAACTCAACCACAACTACAAGACACAATTCCCTGAGCAGAAACCGGTCAGGTCCCCCAAAACTCCAAAGAACACCAAGACTCTGTTAAGACTAATATTGAAGTTGAATTTCAGGCTTCTGTTGTAAGTGGTGCTGCCTTTTACTCACAGCATCTCTCCAGCTACAAATTAGATCCAGCTAATTACCTGTTTGACACCAGGCAATGTGTCAGCCTGGTGTGATCCTTCAGCTATCACACTTCCACCACGTTGTCTAACCCAGAAGGTGCATCCCATATAGGTTGATAAGAAGTTAAATAACCAACTGATTGACTGTTGATGTATTTATTAAAAACAATAGCTTGTAGGAATTCCTGTCTCTGACTCAATCATCTCTTCAGCCATCATTAATAGGAAAAATTTTATTATGTCATTTCTGCCTTTCCCCTGCCTGTTATTCCATTGCCAGCTCAGCCTGTATGAGGGTGCAGGTTCATCGCAGCAGGGATCTGTAGCTGTGTTATACTATCAAATAAAATAGGGACTGCGATCTCTGTCTGACTCTGAAGCTAAATGGAATCAATTAACATCTATCTACATTTCACAGAACTTGGCCCTGGATCTTTTCTGGACCCCCTGTGGTATCCCTAAGACTTTATTATTTTGCTCTTTTGCCATCCAAAGCATCCAAAACAAAATGAGACTGTCTCACAGTAAAAAGGTATGGATTTTACATGTGTCCTGAGACACATCATGAAGGCATGTAGGGGTATTTGAGGGCATAAGAGCTACTGAGATAGTCCTGAAGGACTCTGTAGACTACAGGGATCATGGACTTGTCTATATTGTTGACTAAGAACAGTCCCTGGCAAGTGGTCTTCATCTCACACTATGCTACATGATCAGAGCCAAAACCTTGCTTTGGACAATTCACACAAGCTCATCCCCTAACCTTGTCTCATTTAGACTGTAATTTTATAGACCCTTATATTATTTTTATACTATTAAACTAAACAGTGCCTGAGATCATTCTCCAGCCAACAGAGACTAGATGGCACCATCTGGCGATAAACGCAATATTAAAAATCCCCTTCCTTTCAAAAAAGGGTAGCCATAGCAAAAATGACTTCAGGGAATGTTTTCTGGACTGCACTAACTCCTGAACCTCTTGAACTAGTTGGGATGGCTAAAACTGCACCAGAGGCTTTCTCACAGTTTAGCAGAATAGACAATCAGGTTGTATAGCTCTGGCCCAGGACTTGGCTCTGTTTTAATTGCGATCAAAGACTCCTGGCTCCCATTGCAATCTAATTTATAGCTACTGTGAGAGACAGTGGTGAAGGGACAGGGAGAAAAGGGAATTATTACATGTGTGGATATTGCTTTTAGCAAAATTGTAAAAAAAAATCCTGCAGTTCTTCCAACATTTGGGGATAAATTTGTCAAATTGTTAAACTCACTATCTATTCCTGCTCCTTAAGCACTGTGACTCTATAAATTTTAATGTACTTCCTTTATATCAAAGGTATTATTTGGTATAAGTGATAAAGTGACACATTTGGTAGCTTTGTAAATATACATTTGAAGAATCCTGGCTGTCATAAAATAAGCAAGCTGTCAGATTGCAAAGTCAGAGCGAAGCAAGGTGGTTAACTGAAATGCAACTCCCATGAAGAATTTCCTTGTCACTCTGTATGTGGAGGCATCTGCTGCAAATACAGACTCTCAAGTCAACAGACACTTTGATCGCAGGATGATTTATGTCAGCCATCAAATGTCTGAGTGGTAACCACACATCTGTCACCAGGACAATGTGGCATAAAAGAGAATTTAATTGCTTTTGGATTATAAATAAAATGAACATTGCAGGAATAAATTACAAGATCACTGTTAATTTGTCGATTGTGCTATCAAGGGCAAGAAAAACTATTGGGCATAAAAAACCCCAAAGTTATTTTTTGCTCCTAAGAGGTGTAGTTAGGAACATTTTAATAACAAATGGCAACAATCTCTTTTTGGTAGGTACATACAATCTGAAAAAAAAATGTCAGTGTTGATGAATCTGGCACGTCTGTCTCATATTTAATCAACTGTTGTAGGTGTTAATGGAGGAAACAATCTGGGATAAAGGACTTGTGAAAGTCAGCTATTAAAGATAGATTTAATATTTAGATCAGCTTCTCCTATTTTCTTCCTCCCACCCATTATTTAACACTAATGGCTTGGAAGAGAACCATTTCTGAGAGAAAACAAGCTGTGTACTCACCACTGTAGAAGCCGAATTTGTCTGCAATGTCCAACCAAATTATGGGTGTCTAGCATACCAAGATGATACAAACAGCCTAAGAAATGCACATATATTCCCTGTTTAGCCAGTGGAGAGGGACCTGGGCCTCAGCTGGACTATAGGGGTTCAATTTAAACAAATATCTGCATGTGCAAAAGGTGTCCATGTTCCAGTTGCAGTAAATTGTTAATAAAGGTTGACTCAGTTGCCATAACATAGTCTCCAGTGTCCTTTGGGTTCCACTAGGGTACCTGAGACATCTACACAGAGTTGGCAGAGATGACTCATGACTTCTTTCCTTCTGGATTAACAGCTTGAGATGAGGCAGGATTCCCTAGGCCACCAAAATGACAGAATCACAGAATCACAGGGGTTGGAAGGGTCCTCTGGACATCATCTAGTCCAACCCCCTGCCAGAGCAGGGTCACCTACAGCACATTGCACAGGATGGTGTCCAGGAGGGTTTGGAATGTCTTCAGAGTCGAAGACTCCACCACCTCTCTGGGCAGCCTCTTCCAGTGCTCTGCCACCCTCAAAGGAAAGAAGTTCCTCCTCATGTCTAGATGGAACTTCCTATGGTCAAGTTTGTGCCCATTACCTCTTGTCCTGTCACTGGGCACCACTGCAGAAAGACTAGTGTCATCCTCCTGGCACCCTCCCTTTAAGTATTTATAGACATTGATGAGATCCCCCCTCAGCCTTCTCTTCTCCAGACTAAAAAGACCCAAGTCCCTCAGCCTTTCCTCAGAAGAAAGATGTTCCAGCCCCCTAATCATCTTTGTAGCCCTCTGCTGTACCCTCTCCAGCAGTTCCCTGTCCTTCTTGAACTGGGGAACCTCTTGCCACTGTGACCCTGGTCGGGTCACAGCAATCCATCCTCCAGCCTCCCTTTTTTCATGTGTCTTTTCAATTTAAGCAATTTGTGAGAGTCAGCTTTCATAGAGAGTGTTTAGGATCATGGGGCCCAGATCTGGGTTTCACGTAAAAAGTCTTAGTGTAACAGCACAGTACTAACAGCAATTACAGTAAACACCTTCCCAGCATTTTATATATGGACTGATGAAGTGTTTGGTGTAGGCCCCAAGTTAAATGAAATTTAACATTAAGTCTTGAGCCCTCACCATGTGCCAATTACTATAATATACTACAGATTAATTTGCAAGCATGGTTTAATTCTCATACAGTCCTAGTGAGACAGGTAAATAATGCACACAGCGTGTACATGAATAAGCACTGATGAAGAAAGGTTAGAAGACTCGTCTGGGGTGAATTATTCATTGTGAGGGATTTACCTTCCCAATTTAACCCATTTTTGTAGCTCAGCAATGATTGGCGACCAGGTTTGGAGCCTAATTCTACTTGCAAACTGACTTAAGGGACACAGAAGCAGCAGAGAGTTGTTAAAGACTGCCTCAGGAAGCGCCGCTGTACAGAGTTTGTGCTGCCTGGTATCACAAGAGCACAAGGAGTCTACACCATCTTCTTTTCCAAGTGCCTGCCTACGACGTGTGACAAGGAACAGATGCTATTTTCTCAGGTTGGTTTATTTTAACTCACATGCAATAACTGAACAAGTTGCTTCAGTTTCTGTACAGGACCTTAGCTATACCAAAATCTGAGGGAAGCAAAAAACTGTCTTCAAACCTTCTATGGTTGACTCTGTATCTGAATATTAATTGATGATTTGCAGCATACAGTTACAATTATATGGTGTTATGCTTTCTTTCTTATTCCTCTTTAATAAGTGAATTATCAGTAGAAAGCATAGATACGAACTCTGGATCAGTCCCACCAAAGCCTATTTACTGAATTTGGACAACAGGCTCGGTCACTTAAGCAGAACCACTGTATCATCTCCAGCAGAAGGGTTTCTGTAAGGAGATGCTGCTACAAGAAGTGAGCGAGTGAGTGAGTGAAAAGACTTCTAGAAACGAAGGGTCAGAGAGGATCAGGTGAGGAGATAAGGCACTAGACACAGCTACTTTTAATGAGACATAGGAATCTTAGAGGAAGACGTCTGAGGAAATGTGATGCAACAGGAGCTGCTAGTGGAGACACGATGCTGGGTCCAGTAAGAAGCTGAAAACACTGTGGGAGAACAAGGAAACTACAGAAAGGGAAAATGAGGATTAAGAGATCCAGAGGCCAGAGGAAAAAGGAGATCACAGTCTCTGCCTCTCCAAAGTCTCTTCACATAAACATCTAAAACCAACAAAGAAATATAGTTTTAAATTGCAAAAAGGGAGATCCAAATGAGACATTCAGAAGTTCATTCTAACAGGAAATACTGTGCATAAGAATAAATTGCTTCTGAGCTTCCCGCCATTGAAAGTCTTTCAAAACAGAGGAAAGAAAATTTGCCTAGAATAACGTAATGTAACTAATCCTCTCTGAACCAAGGGAACGGACAAAACGGTTTCCCAAGGTCCCTTTCTGAGCCTTGGCTAAACAAGCGGCAAATGGACTCAAGAGACTGTTTTCCTAACACCGGTTCAATTTTCTCCTGCAGATCTGTCCAGCCTACCCTGAATGCCAGAGGTGAGACAACGACCGGTGACACTTTCATTCTCCACTTTAACGATGGGAGCAATGCACTCCTGATCTTTTCCACAGATATTCCTTGCACTGCTCTCAGAGACAAGTGACTTACCTCAATAATCAGACATTTTAAACCAAAGCATTTCTCTTCTAGCACTGAGGTATCAGTGGGACCTCTGGCTTTACATGATTTTAAATTTGTGGAGGGAATGTATTTATTCACTTTTTTAGCTCATTGGCCCTAATGATAATGACGTGATGCGTTACCAGCTGAGTTGATAGCAAGTGCTTGGCAAGATTGATATCCCAAGCTATTCAAACACAATAGGAGAAAACATTTCCAGTCCTCTATTTTGAAGGGCAAGTTGAAGGTAAAAATCCTAGTGATCTTTCTATCATTTTTACCTGCCCAATAACAGAACTGTGAAATATTGCGGTTAAGATCCGCCAAAAGGAACAGACAGTCTTTTCAAAGAAGTCCTTTCACTCTTCTTCCTCCCCTCATAATATTCAGACATGATAGCTCTCCTTCCACTCATTTCTCATTCTTGCTGTAGGGCTTCTATATGCTAAAGCAACTGAACGTTCACCTGGTGATACAGACTGACAAATATGCATTTATGATAGCACTATTTGGAGTCTATGCAAAATCATACAAAGTTGTCACATATAAGGGCTAACGTAGCCTCAGTCTCGCTGAAGAATGTGTAACTGCTGTTGTGCCATGTTAGGGAGTGTGTCTACTCCAACAGACAATGCTGGAAAAGAGATTAAAACTCCTTTTGCCTTGCCACCGTTTCCGCATGCAGAGCAGCAGGACTGATTATAGCATGGCAAACAAAAGCCCTAGGCTGGGAGCCAGGAGACCCGAAGTCACTGGGAAAATCTGACAAAGAAAGAAAAGGCAAAGGAACTCTGCATGGAAAAACAGGCTTGGTTTAAGAAACAATAATAATAATCCACATGCCTCTGAGGGAGGACCTAGTGGCTAGCTCTCCTTTCTGAAAATGCAGTAATGCACTCTTTGAAGTCACTTCTTGAGTAATATTATAGGCCTAAAATTAATCAGCTGCCTTGCACCCTATGAGGGCTTATTTTTTTACATTGGTTATAGAGGGAATCTAAAGTAAGAAGCTCAGATGGAGATCTCAGAGAGAAGAGATAAACACTATCCCTTTACCATGAGAACTTTACTGTATAAAATGTACCTAAGCTTTCAGGCATGTAAAAGTTCAGGCAAGAGTTCTGAGAATGTATTTCTTAGACATGGATAATTGAAACACACCTTAATCCTGCACCATGAATCTCAAAACTTATTCTAAAAAATTTAGAAGAGGGAATGGGTTCTAGTGCAATCTTTTTGCTTAAACTTCTTGGGATTTTGTTTGAACTCAATGTTGACATTCAGGCATAACTTCCTGATTACTATGACACATTTTTCCTCAATTAAAAAAAAATCAGGTATTTTAGTTCCTGGGACCACCTTGTTATATTTCTGTTATGCTACAAGTGACTGAATGATGATTTGCAGTCCATAAAGGGTTAAATGGCTGAGTCCGTTTTTACTTCTCTCTGTTTCTATAGCCAGTCATCAGCATGAAGACCTAGAGTAACAGTGATGTGTGGTAAGTGGATAGGGGTCATTAATACGGGCATTTCCATGCTGAGTTCTTAAATGAGCAGCTCAGTCATCACTCACTCTAACAGCAGCATGCCTAGGGAGGTCTTCAGACCACAGGCAAAGACCTTCCAGGGAGATTTGGGTTCGGTGCTGTGATATAAAACCTAGAATGTTTAGTTCCAAGGGTAGCCCTGGTCAGAAGTGAATCAATTCTGTGCCATCAGCAGCTAAACGTATCTGAAAAAAGAACACAAGGCACTGTAGAAATTATGGTGATAGTTAGACCTGTTCCATGCAGCCAGTGTCTGGAAGTTTAATGTTATTTCTCAGCTGCCAGGATAAAAATGTGTATTGAATTTCACTGAAGTCAAACATCCTAAAAGGAATAATTAACCCCTGAAATCAGAATGCTTGCACTTGGACTTCCCTTCAGGTTCTCTGCTGATTCTACCTATCTCATGACCCTTTTAATTATGGCATTTTAGCAACAGACGCACAAGTCAACATTAAGGTTAAATATACAGACCAAAATCAGGAAGCTTTTAGACATGTGCTCAACTTGAAATATAAGGTACAATGACAAGAAACAGTTGTTGAGTTAAATCTATGCTTAAGTTTTTCCCTAAATTACAGTAGAAACATACGCATATATGGTGATTAAAGACTGGGAAAATGGGGTTATATAACAAGAACACATAAATATTTTATTATTACATTGCATTTCTGTAGCACTTTATTTCTTCAAAGCAACACACAACTGACAAAATACATGCCGAGAAGATGACATCAGTGACACTGCGTTAGGCAGCAATTACAACTGTGACCCTCCAGGAATGCTGCATAAGTCACCGTATTTCCATCTTATGCTTTCCTAGGCAAGAGACTTTAGCGAGCATTCTGCAGGAGAAGAATCAGGGACAAATCTGCCTTGCGTGTAACACAACTCCAGGAATTCAATGAGGAAAAGTTATGATGTAACATAGCTGTGCTGTAATTATGTGGCAGACTGAGCAGTTTATCAGGTGTCTTGTTTTGCTAACAGCTAGAGATCCTTGGAAGAAAATCCTACCGGCTTCCTTTTAGCTGTAAAGATTATAGCAATTTATCAGATAAGAGAGCGGCCATTTGTTCCTCTTTTTCTCTCATTACTTTGTAGAGGGCCTAACGGCAATGTATTGAAGGAGATCTGAGGGTCTGCAAACACACTAGACGAGTTCTGACATGTGGGGCATAGTGTAGAGGACCTCACATGTCTGAGGTCTTGCTTGCAGGCATGAAAACAGCATCCAAAATGGGCGAGTCTCATTTTGATCATGAGCTCACACCCAAGCTTCAGCTAAAAATGTAAACAAAGCCAGGATTATAAGGCCAGAAGAAACTAATACAGTCTTCTAATGTGCTTTCTGAAGCATATAGTTCCCAGAATGTTAATAATCCTTTTTTCATATGCAAAAGCCTGCAATTCAATTAGCTCAAAGACTTTTGAAAGACATGTCTTCTTGAGTTAAAGGGAGACATTTGTGATTTACCAGACCCTTTACTAAGAATCCAAAGGCTATTCAATCTTACTGACAAAAATAGTTTTGCGTCTTATTTCCTTTTTGAATATTTCCCCTTTCAGTTGCCAGTTCATGTACCATTATTCTACAAATGTAGAAAGTGTTAGAAAAATAAAGTGCACCCATAAGACACAGCCTCTGGATTTGCAGCTGTTTTGACTCTTCTCAAATTTTCAAGATAATTTTCAAAATAGAACTCATCACAGTATTCCTGTTAGGGTTTGCAAAACTCTAACGCAGATAACCAACTTGTCACTTGTGTCATTTGTACATATAATAATGCTTCAGTTGTCTTTGCCATGACACCAGGTGTGCAGGACTTCTTTCAAGATTGCCTGTAGACCTCAATTCTAGTAAAAGAAGTTTCTTAGCCTTGCTTATTATACTTCAGAAAAGCCAAGAGAGTTTATTCACCCTTTCTTTCACTCATCACGAGGGCAGAGGAAACGGGATTTCATAATGGAAAAGACTTGTAATCAATTCTTCACCCTAATCTCAGAAGTCAGGTTGCTGGAAAAGCAGTCTCATATCAAGAAGGATGTTTCAGCCAAGTTTAAAAAAATCTCTCTCTTAAAAAAACCTTGTGAGCAACTTTTCCATTTTCGCTGGGAGGACAGAAGGCAGAGAGAAGTCACCAAGAACAATCATAAGTAGTTCACAACAGCGCAATGCTCCTGCCACCATCAAAGCAAAAATGATAGGTCATTAAACTCTCAAAGTAGAAAGATCCTGTTCTGGTGACAGCTGCTCTATTGTGTAATGCACTGAGGAAGACGCCATTAAGTGTAATTAAACAAAAAACCTAAAACATAAGGACAGAGACCTTTTTTTTCCTCAAAATGAAAACCCTCTGTGTACATACAAAATTATCACCCGTCACAACCGTCCTCTCTTTTTCCCCTCAGGAAAACAGACAGATGTCCAACTGGCAGGGAGTACGAAGAGTGTTACAGTCTCAATTTGCTTCACACTATCTTTTTCTAATCCCATTCATACACTTTTCCATCATTTTCTGCTTTGCATGCGTTCCCCTGTTTCCCAGGCTGCTGCTTCTCCTCCTCATGCTTCCTAGAGTTTGTTTCTTCCCCTCCTCAAAAATGATGCCTCCATGCGTTTATGCTTAGTCTGGAGAAAAGGAGGCTGAGTGGAGACCTTCTTACTCTCTACAACTACCTGAAAGGAGGTTGTAGCGAGGTGGGGGTCAGTCTCTTCTCCCAAGTAACAAGCGATAGGACAAGAGGAAATGACCTCAAGTTGCACCAGGGAAGGTTTAGACTGGATGTTAGGAAAAATGTCTTCACCGAAAGGATTGTCAAACATTGGAACAGGCTGCCCAGGGCAGTGGTGGAATTGCCATCTCTGGAGGTATTTAAAAGATGTGTAGATGTGGTGCTGAGGGACATGATTTAGTGGTGGATTTGGCAGTGTTAGGTTGATGGTTGGACTCGATGATCTTAAAGATCTCTTCCAACCTAAATGATTCTTGGTTCTATGACTTCCTTGATCTCCTATATATTCTTCCCATTCCCCATTTTTTTATACCTGGCCTCTGGATACTTTTTCCCTAATATTGGATCCAGTTCCTTGGTTAGCTTCTCTGTTCACTGAAGAGGTGGGATTCCTTAGACCCCTAGTGCTGGCCAAATATGGGGCCAGGCAATTTCTATCTAACATTCAGACATTTTTCCCTGTTCCATGAACTCCCTGTCTTGCTTGAGGCTCTAGTGCTACTGGTCTCTTTCTGGTACCTCTGCAGTTGGCAGGGCTTTCTGGTTGTTGATAAACAGGAGCAAGTTCAGGAGAGGGTCACCAAGATGGTCAGGGGCTGGGGCACGTAGTCTGTGAGGAGAGGCTGAGAGAGAGCAGGATTTGTTCATCCTGGAGAGGACATGGCTTCAGAGTCACCTAACAGCAGCCCCCCAGTGCCTATGGGGAGGTCATCAAGGAGACAGAGTCAGG
The DNA here is from genome assembly GCA_008921705.1 of Burhinus oedicnemus. Lineage (NCBI taxonomy): Eukaryota > Metazoa > Chordata > Aves > Charadriiformes > Burhinidae > Burhinus > Burhinus oedicnemus. The sequence continues at coordinate 1,002,713 of VFFE01007640.1, read as the reverse complement.
CTCTTCACTGTGGTACATGGTGGGGTACCAAGAGGCTACAGGCATAAATTGACACAAAAGGTGTTCCAACTTGGATATAAAGAGAAACTTTTGCACCACAAAGACAGTTGTGCAGTGGAACAAGGGCCCGGAAGGGTTGCAGGGTCTCAGACCTCAGCAGTTTTCAAGATTCAGCCGCATAAATCCCTCAGCAACCTGGTCTGACCTCATTTCAAACAGGAGGTTGGAACAGAGACCTCCTGAGTCCCCTTCTGACCTTAGTTATACCATGATCCTATGATAACCCCCTTCAGTGACTAGCTATTTAGTCAGAATAATAATACCCGACATTTTTTAACTCTAGCAGTTCTTAATTGATGTCCAGTTTAACTATGAAATAATCATGGCAAAATGACAGCTAGGTGTGCACCGGCAGTATGGGGTGTCATTGATATCTTCTGGCTAGTGAGTGGCTCCTGAAGCTCTCTCGGCATGCAGATGACAGTTCATCTGGACACCTAAATTTAGAAACTTTTCCTGAGTTAAAATGAGATGAGCTAAAACTCCAGATATTTCTGTCACTTCAAAATCACTTCCAGTGAGACCAATTGAAGCCCCAGTGAAAGGTGTCTCCAATAAATTGCTTATTTGCAAAACAACCAAAAAAAAAACCTCAAACAAAAAAGCTTTTTGTGACACAGTTTTAAGCTGGAAAAAAGGTAGTCTTAGATTTACAAACCCTCCCATGAGGACAAGATATTCCCTATCTCCTACATTTCTCCCAAAGGCCTGTTCACTCAAGACATTACAGATGAAGGTTCAGTTTTTTCTTCTGCCAGAAGGAAAGCCGTGCTTCTGGAAAACATCCTAATCAACATGTATAATGTAGTCTAAGATTGAGGGATAACGTGTTTGATGGAAAATTTTAACTGGTTTGCAGCATAAAATGTTACATGAAACTTTTCTAGTCACCAGAGCAGGGATGTATTTCCACCTCATAATGAGCTTAATTACCAGTTTACAGATTCAGAGCTGTATTGACACCTTGCAGAAAGGAGAGGATGTCACTTGGCACCTTCTCACACTCCTGGCCTGCCGCACTGGAAAACTAGAAAAAAAAAAAAAAAGCAAAAAACTGACTCTCCTGAGTCTGGGTTAGTCCCCAGATAGCTAAGTCAGGAGGAAAGGCTTTCTCCAAACCTTTCAACATGTTGCTGCCTTCTCTCCATCTTCTTCTGCTCTGCTCTTGCTACAAACACAGATTCTCTGGCTCAGTGACCAGCTGAAAAAAATAGAACATTCTTCCAAAATGCAAACACACCCAAATAATTTGCTGAAATCTGGAATTATGATCATATAGAAAATGTTTAGCTTTCTACAAAAAAGGATTTTTTTTCAGGTTTCATTTTGGTAAGCGTTGACTCATATTTTTTCCATGGACCAAGCCAAACAGGTAAACTGTTTGCATGGCTCTAACTCAAACCTTTTATTTGAAATTGTTTCCAAATATTTTCATTTTGAACTTTCCTGAAACAAAAATCTGTTTTGAATTTTAAAACAAGGACAGGAATATTCAGGCAACTGAGAATCTTAAAAAAAAAAAAAAAAAGAACACGAGATAGGTGAGAACAGAGCCCTTCTGTAAACTGCCTTTCCTGCAGGGAACTGGCATTTTTTCAATAAATGTATTTTGATAAACCCAGCACAGGCAGATCATCCAAATATTTGGTAAATTTTCATGGTTTTTTTGGAGAATCACCCAAATAATTTAGGTTGGCAAGGACCTCCAGAGGTCATCTAGTCCAACTCTTACACAAAACAGGGCCAGTTAAGGAAGGTTGCTCAGGGCCTTGTCCAAGTGACTTTTGAGTACCCCCAAGGCCAGAGACTGTAAAACCTCTCTGAGACTGTGTTCCACTATTTGACCATGCTCTTGGTGAAAAAAAAGTCCTGATATATAATCAGAATTTCTCATGTTTCAGCTTGTGTCCGTTGCCTCTTGTAATGTCATTGTGCACCTCTGAGAAGAGTTTGCCTCTGTCTTCTCTACACCCTCTCTGAACACAGATTTGTGCATGTTAATGCTTGTTGCTCATCTAAGCTGCTGCACATGCGTGGTTTGTCTTTCCTCACAAGCACACAATAGACTGTTGAGTCTATTTTCTTATTTTCTTTTTTGTTCCTTCTTTTAAAGGGCAATGGTCTGTAGTTTTTGTAACTATCTTAGTTCTAATCACTATTACATGTGGATTCAGGTTAAAACACTTTTCACTGCCTTTCTTAAATTACAAAGCAATCACTTGCGGCTTCCTAACACAGTCCACTTCTATCTCTGACCTTTACAGACAGCACTTCTGAACTTAGTTCTTCTCTTTATTTCAGAGAGGTCCTCATCAATTCTGATTTGCAATGCTTTGAAATCAAAAGATGGGAATAAAATGCTCCTGTCTGTGTCAGTCATTCCATTACAAATTCTTCAGAGCTTAAACACACCTTGCTTAGAAACAGAAGCATGTCATCTACTTTGCATGTCATCTTATTCAAATCTCTTTTTATTATGCTCTTGGATTTTCCTGATCATTGAAGTCCTAGTGCTTCCCTGGTGGTCTCTGCATGTATCCAAAGAGAGTATTCTTTTCTTTTTGGACAAAGGAAATCGGACTTATGGCAATATCAGTTTGAATAGTCAGCCTGCATAATAGAAACAATTACTTAAAGCCTAACTTACATCTTAGTGGGTATGTAAACAAAAATCTATCTCAGGCAAACAATTTTGTCATATGCAGGAAAAATATTGTCTTCGTGTGTGTGAGGTCAATGGATTCCCACAGTGCTACTCTTTTACAAGCTAAATTTAATGAAGACCCAAAATTCCCTCCTAGTTAGAATTATGGGTGCACTATATTTTACTTCTCTTCAGTCTTTAACTGTTTAGCGTCCAGTCTATGCTGTTTCCATCTATAGTCATTGAATCATAGAATCATAGAATCATCTAGATTGGAAGAGACCTTTAAGATCGTCGAGGCCAATGATCAACCTAACACTGCCAAAACCACCACTAAACCATGTCCCTTAGCACCACGTCTACCCATCAGTGACAGTGGGTAGCTCATTCAAAGTAGATACTTCTCCTAGGATGGGATGAATAACGTCCAACACTTTTGCAGTGACTATTCAACCAAAATGCACCAATTTAGCCCAGATGCTGTTGTCAGCAAAAGTTATGGGAGATTCCACCTTTTTCCCATGTTATCCCTGTTAACTGGGGTGTGCCTGGCTTTGCCCATTGCTTTGGTCCAGTTTTGAGCCCTTGGGTGCTATCAGAATTTAAAAATAACAGCAAGCCATGACAGTCTAATTACTAAAACCCTTGGAAAAATATCTGGAGTTTTGAGGTATAACCTGCTCTCCTTTCTCCTCTTGGGATGCCAAAGTCTGTTGATAGGCAGCTTTAGAAAGTCCCGCCTGCCCTCTCTCACTCCCCTACCACCTTATGCGAGGAAACAAAGTCCCTGTTTCAAAGAGATGTGATCTGCTTTCACCATGCAGAAATCATTCACGCATTTTCCATACATAGCTACAAAACTTGTCACAGTATGTAGAGAGATTCCTAGATTGATAATAAAAACTCATTTGAACTTGAGGCCCCCAGCCTGCAGTGTTGGTGGCTGCTCTCTGATATCAAACATCTTTTTTTCTCACAGCACATTGACTGGAAAGCAAGTCAACAGAACATTTTTTGGAAAGCATGGATAGAAATATAGAGATAATAGTTACTTCCAAGGAAAGATGGACATGCAGGGGAACCCAATCAACTTGCATATGTTTACATCGTAAAAAAATACAAACATCTCTGCAAGTAAGGATAAAAGGCTGAATGTGCCTGGCTCTTCCTCTTCCAGAAACCATTGGAGACCAGCCTACAACTGTGTCTAAACTAATAGTGAAGCAAAGTGGATGCAAAGACTTGAGAAGAGTCTTGGCCTCACACCAGATGGACCATGAAGCAGGCACTGCTGGCATAGGAGTGCCAGAAGGTCCTCAGAACAGCAGATTGACAGGGGCAGCAAAATCTGTCCTGTGCTCTTCTCCCAAGGTCCATTCTCAACTGAGTGGCTTATTGTCATTCCCCAGACACTTCAGCAGGGAGCCTGGCTCCATTGTCAGATTTTTTCCCTCCAGCCTCCCTCAGTCGCTGAGTCAGTGCAGGCAATAGGTCACCCCAGCAACAGGAAGGGAGATGAAGGTCTCCAGAGACTTGCCTTGCTCCTCTTTCCTGGGTGAGCAAGGGCGGAAACAGGCACAAACCCAAGCTGGCCACGCAAGGGGTGAAGGCCACAGCCAGCTGATATTGGAGTAATGACCTGCTTAAAGTCTCTGGACAAGGAGAGTCTGTCACTGCCACTGAAATTGTCAATTTTACTGAGAGGTTTTGAGCCAACCCTACATGTAGATATACCTCTGAAGTTTCAAACTTCATCTGCACCACAGAACAGCTGAAAATCAGACACGTATGATGAAAATTTTGAATTGAGAGGATATTGTTCTGCAAAGAGACTAAATATGTAGAATAAGGAAAAACGATCGATAGCATGAATTTCTTGGAGAACAACACCTGAAGAGTAACCCAAAAATTCAACAACACCTTCATCAGCAGGACTGGTAATATTGAAACAGATTAATCCAAAGCTTAATAATAGACAACAGCACAGCATATTGCTACGGCAAATATTGCTTAAATGCTTCATGGAGAGATGGTACTTTTTCTGTTATTATGGGTGAACAAAAAAAAAAAAAAAAGAAGTTCCTCTGGTATTAATGCACTGAATGAGAACTCTCAGGGTTTCAGTTCTCTACTTGGGCTCACTTGAGACTTCCTGTGAGACTTTGAGCAACTCACCTGAGCTATCTGTGTCTATGGGACGTGTTTTTAAGATGTAGGTGATAGACCTTTTTCTCATACATGACTTCAGGGACTAAGCCCAGATACCCTGTCCTGGAGATGCTGTGCATAACTGACTAGGTAAAATTATTGCAAATTGTTCACCTGAAAACTCAAGCAGATAACAGTATAATATTTTCAAATAATCAGGGTTCTTTTCCAAAGCAGAGGTAGACTTAAGTTAATTTTTGTTTCTTATACTGCTTTATTTATACAGCTTGTACCTTTTTTCTCTTTATTTCCCCATAGGGCATGCATATAAAACATTTACATTAAACTAAAAAAATCTGTGGTTGCTTTATTAACATCAAATTCACTTCCACAGAATCCACTTAATTAATACTCTGCCCAGAAGACTGCTTCACAATTCATGGCTATCTCAACCATCCTTTAAGCAGGGTAAAAAATAGTGAAACAGCAATATTTTTAAGTATATTGCAAATATGTGGGTATTGGTAGTAATTCAAGCTTTCTTGCTAATAATATAGTTCCAAAACTACTGCCTCTGTGGGAGCCATTACTATTCAAACAACATTGTGTAGTGTTATTCATTTTGAATAACACCCATTTTGAATTGCGATTGTACCAGGAATTATTTCAAATTCAATTCTGTTCGTGCTGCAACCTGGCACTTCAGTTAGGTATGTACATAAAAGCGTCTGTACATATGTACAAGAAATGGAAAGATTTTCAAAGGAATAGTGCATTAGCCGTGCCAGCCATAATAGGAAGAGAGTCAGCTCTCAGATCTACATAGGCTGGAACCAAAGAGCATAGAGTGCTCTCAAAGAAATCATTAAATGACCTTTCAGTCCAGACAGTGTCTCTGCATTGACCGGGTCTCCCTGAAATTTTAGCAAGAAAATTGTTCCAAAATAAGTCCTTAGGGTTGCGACAAAAACATCTCCTATATTCCATAACGAAGGAAGGGAAGGACTGAACACTGCAAGTCTGCATCCCTTTGAATGCAAATATTTCACGGAAATCATATAAAAATATGCAAAAATAATTTTTTTGTCTCTGCTAGTTTTTGCAAACATGAAAAGCGTGAGTTCCTATTGAAGATGCCGTGAGATGCCCCAATCCTCCTGCAGTCAGTACGAATTCTCCTGGCCGCCGGATGAAAACCCAGGTCATTGCTAGCACCAGCAGACAACTGTGGCGTGGCAGTTCTAGCTGGTCTTCAAGGTACTAAAGCATTACGGGGGAAGGAGGAGAGGAAAAGGTGAGCCAAGGGTTCATATTAAGATTAAGTCTGTGTTAACTGAGATCTGTCTTGATGCCAGACATGAGGAAATGTACCTTCCCAGACTGGCTATAAGGCATCAGAAAGTACCCAAGCAGTGGTTTGGATTGCAGAAAGCTTTTTATTTATTTATTTATTTGTTTTTATTTTTAAGCAAAACACCCTTGGTTCTCTGTGAGTTTGCTCTTCTCTAATAAGCTTGCTTGAATAATATTCAAAAATAAAATACGCAATAAAATGGACTTTCACTTTGGTTAAACAGCAGATGTTCCTGATTAGAGTGAAGAAAGCAAACAGATTTGGATAAATATTGCCTCGTGCACAGTGACAGGCATGCTGCATCCTCAGCAACAGTTAGTATCAGGCATTGCTTCTCCAAGTGTTAAAAACACAAAAACGGGGCTCTGATGTTATATTTCACCACATTCCAAGTGTCTCAGGAAGGACTGCTTCTATACTGGTACAAATTCCCATTGGAGAAAATGACTTCATGTATTTTCCCAAAAATAATATGCCTGACCTTTCACTTAATGAATTTTATGACTGTAGGAATAAAACAAAACAGAACTTTAACCAGAGTCAGGATGAACATTGCCTCGTGCTAGCACTCAGTATATCCTCAGGCAATGCAGTGTGAAATCAGTACATAGGAACTCAAGTGTTTTTGCATTTGTATTGTCCGGGGACTAATTTAGACTTTCTTCTTAGTATTTTCTTTTTGACCAACAATCCATAGCAAGCTGCAGGAAGCGATTGAAAGCAACGGCAGGATGGTCATCTTCAGGTGCGTTTTAACGGCTCACACTGAAATTCTGCTGTCAATATATTTTTACTTGTAAACTTTTACGTTAAAATAGGTTGTTTGCAGAGATGCAAAAGTAATGTTCGCTAATAAGCAGACCACCAGGTGTCCTTCCTGGGCAGGTCTGTACTTCACATATATCCACAGCCCAGTTTACCATTAGCCCATGTGCCAGACCCAGCTGACTGTTGAAACAGCTCTTTTTGGGAAGTAACAACCCAGAGCGGGAGACCAGAGAGCCAGGCTGTAACCCAGAGCCCCCGAGAGACCATGGCAGCAGGCACATTTACTCCTGTGGCCTGTCCCCTTCATCCGAGACACACTTTGGACACAAAAGGCAGAGCCTGAGACATTTGAATGGAAGACATTTAAGAGATCAGCATTAAAAAAATGGTTGAGGACTGGCATGTATTTTTTCCTCTGTGTGACAAGGAAGTTGAGCACTCCCAAACTGAAAACCAGTCTCCAGCAAGGAGTTCGTATAAAAATCAGACTCTACTGGGATGCTTTCCTTGTGGCTATCAGAAACCATACAATTGGTCAGGGAGGCACCATTCTCCAGGTGTCTGCATCACTTCAACATATACTCCTTTATCTTCGATACATATTTCTTTATCTTAACACATCACAGCAATTAACATGTGGACGAAAATTGAATGTGCTCATGTTCATCCACCAGCTGTGTTTTAATTTGCTCTTTTTATTTTTTCTTCTTACCTTCTACTTTCCACCACATATAACTGGGGGCATGAAAAATGCCTTTACTGGAAGGGAAACATGGTCAAATTTCCTGTGCTTAACTTGTAGGAGAGTCTAATGCATGCTTTCACTCTTAGTCATTTGTATGGATAGCTGCAAAATCATTGTACAAACTCTCTTGAGGCAGTAAGGTTGTATGGTTAACGGTGGTTTTAGTCGGTGGTTGTTTGAAAAGGACTGTCAGCACCACTTTAATTTTGACACTGCATTGTCAAAACTGGACCAATACTCCAAATGAACTGTTTTCAAGACAGCTCGTCTCTTCACTGATTCTTCCTTCCCCTCGCTCTTAGGAAGATTATTCCCTCTTGCCCTTGCACCTCAACTGTGGAAACCCTCACAAAGCTCCCTGGAAATGCGAAGGTGTCAAGGTCTACACAAACATAGGTGGAAAACCATTCATACTCAGTGTCAGGCTTCTGTTTTTCTTCGCTAACATATTTTGTGATTTGCTTCTAACACATCAAGATAATGACTTGAGAGGTGGGCCTGTGACAATCTCATGAAGTTCAACAAGGCCAAGTGCAAGGTCCTGCATGTGGGTTGAGGCAATCCCATGCACAAATACAGGCTGGGTGGAGAATGGATCGAGAGCAGCCCTGAGGAGAGGGACTTGGGGGTGTTGGTAGATGAGAAGCTCAACATGAGCCAGCAATGTGCATTTGCAGCCCAGAAGGCCAACCACATCCTGGGCTGCATCAAAAGAAGCATGGCCAGCAGGTCGAGGAAGGTGATTCTGCCCCTCATGCTCTCATGACACCTCACCTGGAATACTGCATCCAGCTCTGGAGCCCCAAACATAAAAAGAACATGGACCTGTTGGAGTGGGTCCAGAGGAGGGCCACAAAGATGATCAGAGGGCTGGAGCACCTCTCCTGTGAGGACAGGGTGAGAGAGTTGAAGTTGTTCAGCCTGGAGAAGAGAAGGGTCTGGGGAGACCTTAGAGCAGCCTTCCAGTATCTGAAAGGGGCCTACAAGAAAGATGGAGAGGGACTTTTTACAAGGGCATGTAGTGATAGGACGAGGGATAACAGCTTCAAACTGGAAGAGGGTAGATTTAGATTAGATATTAGGAAGAAATTCTTTACTGTGAGGGTGGTGAGACACTAGCACAGGTTTCCCAGGGAAGTTGTGGGTGCCCCATCCCTGGAAGTGTTCAAGGCCGGGTCGGATGGGGCTTTGAGCAACCAGATGTCCCTGCCCATGGCAGGGGGGTTGGAACTAGATGATCTTTAAGGTGCATTCCAACCTAAACTATTCTATGATTCTATGAATGGCATTAAAAATAATATTCCCATCCAAAGTTAACAAACTGGGGATGTATCTAGTATTCTTCTACTGTTCTACCATTCTTTTAGCTTTTCTTTCTGCAGAACCTAATTTTGGAGCACACAAAACTTGACAGCACCCTGTTCATGACATGTAAAGGTCAACATTTCTAGAAGTAATTATGCTCCAAATAAAAAATGCTTAAGTAAAAAAGCCCTAACTTTTCTTAAAGTAGATGCCTCACCTACGTGTCTAGCACTGAATCACTGGATCCAGTTTGTTTCAATATATTTGGCAATAAATTGTGGGTTCAGTCTCTGGATTCTCCCAGCTCTCAATAATTCACATTCAAGTCTTTACCCCCAGAAGTCCATCATTCAGTCCTCAGGAGACAAAATTCACCTCCTCCGATAACAAATGCTCGGTTCTAAATTTGAACTGTTTGGGGTCTCTGTTGTTTGAAAGAGCTTCATGAACCAGGATGAAGTTTGTAACCCTTTGCTCAGTCAGGGCTGTGTGTCTGATCCCTGGCTAATCTGGGTCATTTACAGCTAATAATTTGGGAATATAGATCAAGCCCAGGAGGTTTGTTGGTCAAGGTGCAGTCACCATCAATAGTGATGCCAACAGTGGTCAAAACTGAAATTTGCACATTCAACACATAATCTAAATCTGCTATTATTTTAAACATGCTGTGGTTACCTTTCTTCATGTCAGTTCTTAACCAGCCACCAAACCACTTACTTCTCATCAGGTATTAGTTCAGTAGGCAGTTAAAGTAAACTTCAGATCTCAAACTTTAACCATTTTTTATTTATAAAGAGCAAAATAATATTGCAATATTTTTTCTGTAGGGAAGATCTCATTTTGGGGATATAAGTCACAAATGATTTTATAGTTTTTGTTCAAACTTTAAAAAGAAAATTCATCTTCAGGCACCACTTAATCACAATGAAATTTCACTCAAAAAAGGAGAAAATTTTTTGAAACATATCTGTTTGAATGTAATGGAGGCAGCACTGGTGCCAACTAATATGCATTGTTAAAGAATTTCATTAAGTCAAGGTCTGAAGTATAATATTTCATAAGAAGGCTGAATTTGTGGCAAAATCAATAGTCCTCTTTTGTGTAATACATTCAGCTTTTCACAAAGAAACAGCCATAGAATAGAATTACTAGAAAGTTCCTTTAAATCTTACCAGGAAGAGAAGCTATTTTAATCTTGATGCTTAAAAATATTTTGCATTAGGAATTATGCCCTGAAGACAGTGCACAAAGCATAAAGAATGGTAGAGTTAAACTGAAGGTGAAAAAAATCACTATTTTCCCAATTATTAAAGTGAGATACAGTAATTTTCTACCTTGCCTGACTACCAGTTTTACCAAATATCAAGATTTCCCATTTCCTTAGACTAAAGGAGGAATCAGTGTTAAATAACGGTATCCAGGGAAACAAAACAACCTAGACATGACCTTAATTTCTTGATGTCTCTGGAGGTAATGTCCAAGCTCCCAGCGCAGTGGCCAGAGACCTTAAGCCAGCTCAATCCTCTGAAAGAAAACCTTGGGCAACTGTAAACCAGCCCACAAAGTTTTCATTCAGAAAGAAAATAAAAGATTGAGTGTGATAAAACACCCAGTCTAAGAGAACCTGTTGTTTAATAATACATGAAGATGAACCTCTTAAGGATAGTTTAATTTCCTCTAATTTTAGCTGTCTAAAATTCAGCTAAACGAAGGATTTCTCTGTTGGCAGAGGAGAAAGGTCAGTGCCTCGGTAGACAATTTAACCCATCCCAAGCTTGTTGTCATCAAAACCCTTCCAGAGTGGAATTCACTGTCAACACAGGGGGGGTTGGCTTGTATGTCAAGCACAATGGTGCAAAGGAATAAGTTTTTTCAAAACTACTCTGGAGACAGATTCAGAGATTGAATAGCATCTTTTCTAAACAAACATGAGCTTTTAAAAAAAAAAAAATTCCACGGAAGATGCAAAAAAATTGTATTTAACAAAAAAGGAATTGGAAAGGGGATTAAATGGTCACAAGTTTTTGATCATTTGTATTCAGCTCAGTTCAAACCCTGGGTAAATGCAACCAGGATGTCTCTCCAGTTAAGTCAGAAATGCGGGATTGGTATCCAACCATCCCTAATCACATAACACAATATAAAAGCTATCCAGTCCCAAAGGATCTGCAGAGCATCCTCACCAACCTGCTTCCTTCTGCATTTCCGTGTACAAGACACCACAAGAAACTTCAGATCTATCAAGACAAGCGCAATTACACTTGCTGTGTTGCAGGCGTGTCAGGGCAGGTGTGGATAGTTGTGAGGAACGTCTCTAACGGACAGGGCAGGGAAGCAGAAGTCACTTATCCTGGGCTCCATTCCTTACTCTGGCACTGATATACTAAGTCCCTCTTCTTTCAATACCTTGTTTCCCCATTATAAAATGAGTATAGATATATCACTACAGATTGGCAATGCCTCACAGGAGTAATTCTCACGAGCTGCAATTAAGCAAGATGTGTAAAATATATTGTGATGATATCAAGGAAGCTGATACATGAAAGCAAAACACCTCTATGACACCCCAGGCAGCCAAAAAATCGAATGGGTTATACATGTATTAAAAACAGGTCTTAAAAACCAAAATGTCTGCTGTCCAAAACATAATTCATGCTTCACAGTACATCTCCAGTCATTTTCACTTTATCCTGTGTAAAACAAAAAGATTTTGAATGTGAGAGAAAAGTATTATACACACATCACTCTAAAGTAATCTGAAACCAGACATCAGGGTTCATCTAATTTGTTAAGAAAACTATTTGTTACCTATTGGTGTGAAAATCATGTTTACTGCTTATATTGCCTGAGGCAAAACACAAAGATTCAAAGTTAATTTCCTTTCATAAATAAAACATTGCAAAAATCCTCACTGCACTGTACTTTGAGCATAGGCTCGAGTGTTGGTGTACGGATGCCATCTACTGGGTAGGACTTAATTCTGGAAACCTGTAGGGTTTCGTTCTCTGCCAAAAACCCCTGCAATCCAGCTACATGACTGGTCTATGTTTCAGAATTCTGAATACATTGTGCCTAATGTACCTTTTTTTTTTTTCCTCCCCCACTTTCTGGGATGCAGCGTACAAAGCTATTTTTCTCTGCCTTCAAAAAGTATCGCTGCTATTAAACGTGTGGTACTTAAGGAAACACCACCTCTCCCTCTCAGCAATGCGCTAATGCAGGCAAAGAAACCTGAATAATAGTTGTACCACAAAAAGAAACAAACACATGAATGCTTCAGAAGATTAATACATAAGGCCATTATATTAAAGAGCAGCTCAGTAAATTGCATTTATAAATGTAGTCGGTGTGATTTATAAGGCATGAAACCGAGCCCTGATTTGAATTCCCTGTTAAGATGCATGTTTTGTTTACATAGGCTGGGAGTCAGCAAAGCTCTTGAACGTTTGGGTAACTTTAAGGACCCAGTAATTCCATCGATTTGAACCGTACAACTCACCAGCTAAAAGCAAAAGGCATACTTTCATGCTCTGAGTAATTGGAACTTTATATAATAAGGCAGAATAGTTCCTTTTAATGCCAAACTACTCAGCTATAGTCACTGAACAGGTTATTCTAGGAGTCTTTTATGGCTTTTAAATGGGAAAATGTATGTCTGATGACAGCACAAAGGGCAAAGCTGTTTGCAGCCAGGGTAGGGAAGGGACATTTACCTTGGTCCATTTTTCTGGAGTGGGCCAAGCTACTGCATCACACCAGCTCCTAATGTGAGTGGAGCCCTCGGACCCCGGGAAAGTGCCTATGTCCTAAACTTGTGAGTGTAAATCTTCAGTTGTCAAGCATCATAAAGACCCAAATGTGTGAAGTGCTAAGTACCTTTAGTAAAATGTCTTCAGCCACTCAGTGAGAGAATGGAACCTTAAAACTATCCAGATGGCACTTGATCGCTGAATCCAACCAAGGTCTTAAGTTCAAAAAGTCCCTTCCTTTGGATCTGAAATACCAAGTAGCATTTCTGGCTGAGTGTAACCAAGTAATTCTCTGAAGGGAGACTGACATAGCCTTGTCAGTATTGAGCAAAGCTGAAGGAAAAAAGAAAGATAAGGTCTCAAAAAGAAGAGAAATCCTGAAATCACACAGCAACAAGAAAAATCTAAGATGGACAAAAACACTCAGGCTGGTATTATAAAGAGTAAATCTTTGTCTGACAAGCCCACCTGTACTTTCTCAAGGGTATAACAGAGAGCAGACAAGGATAACATGCTGGAGGTAATCTAATTTGATTAGAGAGAGTTATTTGATGAAGAACTACACAGTAGGATGGCAAGTACAGAAAATCCCGCACATTGTCCTTGAATGTTTGGAGGACAGTAGGCCTATTTTAGCATGGGGTTATGGTCCAAGGGGGAAGGAAATGGCAAGTGAAACACCATAGTGGACTTAAACCTGCTTCCAGATAAATCACTGGAAAAATTCAATGAGAGCAAAAATAAATTTCTTAAAGGAAATGTAATCCATGCAGTACAGAAGTCCACAACTGTGACTGGGAATCAGCTAATACTTAGATGACCTCATTCACATACATATTCTAAAAGACATGTAAATATATTCTCAGTTTGAAATATGTTCTGAGTTTCAACATGTTCAAAAGTGAATCCATGTGGTCCTAAAAGATCTGTACTCTTTCAGAGGGGATATGTGCTCTGGCTTGAACATGAAATAGTCATAAGAACGGATAATGCAATAAATGGAACTTCTACATGTTTACACATCTGTACCATCAACATGGAAAGAAAAGTTATGTGAATAATTGAAAAAAGTGTTTCTCAAAGTCCGGAATGAATATATTGCAGTGTCAAAAAATAGAAAAATAGGTATTTACTTACAAAATTGAGCTGTACAAAGGATATTTACAGAACTGCCAAAATGATAAAGGCAGAAGTAAAATACAATTAAATAGCAACTTCTGAAATAATAATAAGACTAAAGTCAAACTCAAGAAATAACATTAAATAAGAAGAAAAGTTATCAAATCTTTTTTGCCATGAAGGAGACAAAACACTTTGCTCAATGTAAGCAGCACTTAGTTATTCTGGAATTTGGAACAAGTGTGGGTTGCCAGGCCTTATGTGGATCTGTCAGTTGAAATGACATTCACCTATCATTACAGTGTCACACTGTAGGAGTGTCCTAAACCTTAGCAGAGACTTCTTGGCCCTGACATAATAGCAAAGGTGTCTTTCTTACTCTACATGAGAAAAGTACTCAAACACTTACTTTTCCATTTTGAGTCCATTAGAATCATAGAATCATAGAGTGGTTTAGGTTGGAAGGGACCTTAAAAATCATCTAGTTCCAACCCCCCTGCCATGGGCAAGGACACCTCCCACTAGACCTGGTTGCTCAAAGCCTCATCCAACCCAGCCTTGAGCACCTCCAGGGATGGGGCATCCACAACTTCCCTGGGCAACCTGTCCCAGTGTCTCACCACCCTCACTGTAAGGAATTTCTTCCTGAGATTTAATCTAAATCTCCCCTCTTCCAGTTTGAAGCCATTACCCCTCGTCCTATCACTACATGCCCTTGTAAAAAGTCTTTCTCCAGCTTTCAAAATGGGAGAAAGAGGGAGAAAATAACTCTTCTGATTTTCTCAGTTGTGGTTCGTTGGCAAAGAGTAACTCAAAGTGAAAAGCAGGTTCTTCCATATTTCTGCAGGAAGATTTCCTTCTAGGGCTAATAAGACCAATTCAGACAAAGTGGGTTTTCTTCAAAATGGGCTGTTGCATCAATGTAGCAATTTTACTGATGCCTTCGGTAGTTCTATTTACTGGATTCCAAAGTGTAATGAAAGGAAACTTTGGGATTTTTAAACTCACAAAACAGAATCCTTTTCCAACCACCAATTCTGAACAAAAAATCTTATAAGCTAGTCAACTCCATGACCACAAAAACCCACAAATACTTCCTTGTTTCAGTATAAACATTTGCACTGTCCCGCACATAGCCCGTTGCCAATATCAAATATTTCCCTTCTAATCATTATCAATACATTTTAGAATAAAAAATGGTGCATTCTACTCCTATATCAGATGCCTTTTTCACAGCAGCAGAGGCTCTTGGCAAATGCGTTGGCGTGAAATACCAGCCTACGGTTTTTTCTCTTTGTTTCTTTTGAGAATGTTTCTATTGAGACTTAAACATCCCCTTGTCTCTCTGAAGGCTATTGGCAAAGTCGGGCAGGTAGTTCTATATTCTTTCACGCTAATGCTATGGTCAGCTGGCTAGGGTGAGCTTGGTCCACATTTGTCTCCAGCACTTGCTAGTTAGAAGCAGGTGTCTTCCAAATCTTATTCTCCGAACAGTGCATCAGAAAAAGGTGAGGAAGATTGGTGTGCTTTTAATTTTGTTTTAACGCATCTATTGCTTTACCTTAGAAAATAAAGCTTGTTAGATGGCAGATAAGAGTAGCTGATTTAGAGGAGCTTGTAAACATTCTGTACTACAGTCACTGCAAAGCTTTTGTCTTTGCCAAATATTTCATTAAACATTTTTAACAGGCCTATTTTGCTTGTACTGCATAAATAAAGTGGTATTTTATGTGCTGCTTTAAGTAATGGGGCATATATATTCTGTAACTAGGTAGAGTTCCCTTGGGGAAATACCAGGTAGCTTCATAGTAATCACATTTCCCTTAGAGTACTTGGTAATTACTAATTATTCTTAATGAGATCAAAAGTAATTGCTATGTAACCTTCAACCATGGTTTAGACATTGAGAAATAACGTATGTCATCATAATTTACTCTTTAATTGCAACTATCTTGCTATTGCATGCATTTTACCATGTAGCTGGATGTTCGGTAGTTACCAAGCAAATAAAAAGTCATCTGGTCATATTTATAGCCCAGATCACTCCCTCCTGTATAAGCAGCTGCAGGAGAGGCAAAGTTCACTGCCAAATTCGCTGTAGCAGAGCATTTGTGTTTGTGATTCGGCTGCATCCCCTTGAACAGCCGAGATTTGGAGCCTACAATGAGCAGGGCATGAGGCCACTAACTTCTTCTGCTCAGAGGCCTGCAAAGGACAGTGCACGTTACAGATCGGACCCAGGTCCCCCTGGTAAAACGGGAAACTCCTGGTATCGCTACTGGGAACTGTATGAGAACCTGCATTTTCTTGTTTCAACCAGTCTGTCTGGCAAAGGGATGCATGCTATTGTAGTGTCTCATTTGATTTCATATGGCCCAGATATATTTGTGATCTGAGTTTGCAGCTTCTCCATGTACAATATCTTGACAATATGGTCCTCTGCATGCTGCTTGTCCCCCTTGATTGTTGTAGCATCCTTTCTTTTGGCTTCGGTTCTTTATCTGGACCTTTAATCCCTCTTTTCTTCTCAGCTCTCTCTAACGTCCTCCATTCCTCATGTTCCTTTACATCAAATGTAAATTTTTTTATTCCAGTCCTTCCATAATTTCTACTTAACACACCTACTGAATCTGTTGTATATCAGGTCAGCTCTCTTACCTTTGGTGTCCAAAGGTCTCGGTCACACATCTTCCTCTTATCTTTTATCCTTTTTCCCTGTGTCACAAGTAGCGAGTAGAAAAGGATCTCTCCATCAAAACCTGAAAAGCCATCGTGGTGCCTACATTCAAAGGAAACCAGTAGTTCACACAGTGATAATAGGAATGGATGAAACTGCTACTATGAATTTGCACCATCTGTTTATATTTATTTTTTCCTTTACCCAGTGAAGGTGGGATGCATTTTTACCTCAACTGCCTGTTATGGTTTGTATTTTAGACTGGAAACTCTCTGGAGAAAGGGCTGTCATTTATGATACGCCTCTACAGGTCAATAAAACCTTGACAACAAAAAATCTAACCCAATTGTAGGTTTTCTGTAGCCCTGCATTGATGATTTGGTAATTCTTATTATTGTCAGACAATATCAATGTCATGCATATGAATACAACATAAGGTGCTCAACACAGATCACATAGCAAAATAATTTGAGATGTTTTCGTCTTATTTTTCTCTTTCATTTTCTCTTCTGAACTCAGTTATGTATTTATTTTCTATAATCTGCTAAATTTCAAGGAGCTGCTTTGATCTATGTATATCTACGTACATTTTCCCACTGCTACTGTTTTATTATTAGCTTTGTACACTTTCATGTGTCTTTATCTATCAACTCTATTACCAAAGATGTTACTGTATAAACTCTCTAGGCAAAATAAATATTAGACATTAGACTCACAAGGAGTCTTCAGGATAGGAGAACTCTGGGAAAGACAGAATTCTGATTCATCTTCTTCTAAATACATGCTTAAAATAGGTCAGCTGAATCATCTGGAGGTTATTATCTTTCCCAGGGAACTTCAGAGGGAATCAGGAAAATTAATTTAGGCTGGATAGCTAACTCTGAGGTGGATAAAACTGGGAGGGGAGGGTATTTATTCTACCTCACTAAGAGAAGACAGGTATCCCTCAAAAGCCATATTAGTAAAGAAAATATACTAATGATTCAAACGAAAAAAAGTGTCTCTGTCTCAGAATATTTCAAATGGAAGGAAAATGTTGTTTTGGAAAATAGTAACTGCACATTACAGTATTACGCAGTCTGAATGGGTGGAAGAGTGAGCTTTTGAGCTGCCCCTGGTCCCGTGATGTCCCACAGCAGTCTAGGGCCACTGCGTCACTTTCCACTTGAAAAAGCAGTCTTCATCAGAAATAAGCAAAATTGCTTATTTTCAACATAAACCACCTAACAGTAGGACTGAGCAAACAATCTTTGCATGCAAATCAATTGCAGACAGATTTCATGCAGTAAGGAAATCCCAGCCCATCCAAAGCCTTCACTTTTGTAATCTCCTGGAGTGTTTTGAATCAGTTTATGGCAGCTTCACACAATTTTCGTGACATTAACTGCTGTAAAGTGAACTAAAACCGTTACAGAAATGACCACACCAAATCAGCTGAGGGTAAGAATATAATATTCAGAGGAGTGTTGCAGACATAAAGAGCTCTGACCTACAGCTGCCCAGCTGCTTCTTTGAGAAAATTCCCGCTGTCCATAATGTTACATGCCCCTGTGCTTTGTCCCCTTTGCTGTTGAGGCACGCTGCTTGGATATTAAAGAAATGTCTGTATTTGAGACCTGCAGAATGAACCAGGGAAAACTTTCCTTCTCCAATGTCCTTTTCAAAGAGGAGAAAATCTGTGTGTTTCAACAGTCTTCAGCAAAAGATGAAAATAAAAGGTTAAGATGTGGGAAACTGAGATCTTACACTATTACCGCAAACCCTCAAAAAATCTAAACAGGAGGAATAGCTTACCAGGATTTTGTTTTATGAAACTTCAGTTTCTGTTTCCTTCCCTTTCCTTTAGGTTTCATTGTAGCTAAGAATACCAAATCAGTGGTCTTCTGACAGGAGGAAAGTCTGACACCACCACCTACATTTCCATTGTAGACTAACTTGAATGACCATTGGAATTTTATTTTTTTCTCTATTGAGACGACTTATTTCTCTATTTTGAGACTCTTAAGTGATATTCATGAGGTTCAACAAGGCCAAGTGCAGGGCTGGTCCTGCACATGGGTGAAGGCAACCCCCGGTATCAATACAGGCTGGGGGATGAAGGGATTGAGAGCAGCCCTGCCAAAGAGGACTTGGAGTAACTCGTAGATGAAAAGCTGGACATGAGCCAGCAATGTGCGCTCACAGCCCAGAAACCAATCGCATCCTGGGCTGCATCCCCCGCAGTGTGGCCAGCAGGTCGAGGGAGGGGATTCTGCCCCTCTGCTCTCCTGAGACCCTACCTGCAGTACTGCATCCAGCTCTGGGGCCCCAACATAAGAAGGACATGGACCTGTTGGAGTGAGTCCAGAGGAGGCCACAAAGGTGATCAGAGGGCTGGAGCACCTCTGCTATGAAGACAGGCTGAGAGAGTTGGGGTTGTTCAGCCTGGAGAAGAGAAGGCTCCGGGGAGACCTTATAGCAGCCTTCCAGTATCTGAACAGGGCCTACAAGAAAGACGGGGATGGACTTTTTACAAGGGAGGGCAGCAATAGGATGAGGGGTAATGGCTTTAAGATGAAAGAGGGTAGATTTAGACTAGATACGAGGAAGAAATTCTATACTCTGAGGGTGATAAGGCACTGGAACAGGTTTCCCAGAGAAGTTGTGGATGCCCCATCCCTGGAAGTGTTCAAGGCCAGGTTGGATGGGGCTTTGAGCAACCAGGTCTAATGGGAGGTGTCCTTGCCCATGGCAGGGGGGTTGGAACTAGATGATCTTTAAGGTCCCTTCCAACCTAAACCATTCTATGATTCTATGAAAATTGCTGCTCAGTCAAGAGCCTTTCCTTTCCACTCTCTAGTAGTGCAGTCATTACTGCTATCACAGCAGTAAAATGGTAAATAAGTTACTCCTACAGAAGAGATGGATGGGAATTAAAATATTTAAATCACCCAGCTGTCCATGGGGACCTCATTAGTACCCAGTTTGTCTGTGAAAATACCAGATTTCAGAAAGCCATCATGTTATTACCTCACTTGCAATACAAACACTGCTGTGCCATGACTCTACATGAACCCCAGAAAACCTGTTGCAAACAGACTGGTCTAGATTTCCTGCACAGCAGGAAAGAAGTCCAAAAACTGACAGAATAGCTGAAATGCTATCAAGCAAAACAGAACCTGATTCTACCAGTTTCTACTATTTCAAGGGGTCTTACAAAGCTGGATACAGTGACCCCAAATCAAATCCTTATTCACTTAATATCCGACCACTTTTTTTGAAAAACATTTTTCTTGGTCTGATAAATTAAAATTATATAAAGTATGGCTAACATTATTTTTAATTCCTTTATTTCACTATTTTGAAAAGTTGCCTTAAAAGAATTAAACTGATATTTTTCAAAGGTGACTTGCCTTGGCCTGAGTCCATTCCCATTGCTACGAGTGCTAACTGACTTACTGAGAAAGAAAATCCTGAGAGGGATAGAGCTAATTCTGATTCTTTTGGCTTGCTTTCTTTCTCATTCAGAAATGAAAATTAAAGACGTACACACATACAGAAGCCGTAGAAACTAGCTGCTGTTCAGTGACCACTGACCACTTTCAAAATTCACATCCTAAATTCTCATTTGAAATAAAACTTGTCTTCAAAACTTTTCACGTTATAACATTTTCAGTCTAATGAATAATTCTGCTTATGAAATGGGAGTCCAGAATAACTTACAGGTTACTTAAAGATTTAGGGAGCTGAGTATATATCATGTGAAATGAACTCTCCTCCATCTCCCAGACTGTTGGTGTAGATATGCTTATGAAGTGTGTTTTTCTATTCCTTTTTCCTGGATAGCTTTAAAAGGATGGGACAGAAGATTTAGATCTAGTTTCATCTCTTCTGCAGTGGAGCATTTGGGTATTAGCAGCATGACGCTCGCTAGCAGATCACTGCTGATGGACTCCATCTAACCTTCCTTCAGCCATCTAAAAATTATCTGTCTACTTCAAGTTAGTGATCTGTATTTAAAGGACAGACAAGTGCACTTCTAAAGCACAACTCCAAACACCTGTCCTTGACACCCAGCTTAGGACAAGATGAACCATCATCTTCAGCTACTTATCTCCCACTGACAAGAGAAACTAAATAGCTTGCACAGACATCTAAATTTCTGGGCAGGTGAGGTGAAACTCAGCCTGTCTGTTCATTCACAGTAGATTTACCTTGTGCAATTTCCTTAGCGATACAATATCATGCCTGGATTTGCATCTCCAAGCTTAAGGACTGTACAGTAAAATGCAAAAGGGGGACTTTGAAGAAATCACTTCAAAAGAGCTTTAAAGAGTTTGAATTATTTTTCCTGCCACTAACTTCCCTTGATTTCCCACCAAGACCCATGAAACTTGAAAAGACTGCCTATCTCTTCTGCATGTTTAATGTATTCCTCTCCCCTCCAAAGCATCTGTATCATACACAGAGAGAAATGTGTTTTTATAAACAACTCAGCAGTCAGCAGGAGGTGAGATGATAGCTAGCTGGTGAGGCAGCAGTTAAAGACAAGATATTCCAACATTACAGAAGATGTAGTCAGATGAGCCTAACTCCAGGAGGGTTTTGATTTTTATCTTAATAGTTCTCTGACTCTGCATGGTTTTGAGTAAAACACCATAAGAAAAAGGAAAGAAAAAGCTGCAGTGTAGGACAAGAACTTTTTTTTTTAGTGTTGTGTTTGCGGGAAGAATCTGATTCAGAAGCTATTATAGTTTATCTGGTCTGCTGGCCATCAGAAGAGATTGAGATTGGATAATGAACAATTAAAACTTGCCACCTCTGTTAGATTTGTTTTCCAGTCTGTCATGTTAATAATACTTTAAAAAAAATCAAATCGAAAAGCAAAGTTGGATTTCTTACTGTAATCAAATAAGCAGTCTTAAAAGCAAAAGCTGGCTGGCAGTTTGTACGTCTTTCATAGTCACTGTATCCTCAGTCTGACAAAACAAGCCAGAAAACAAATGTTGAGAAGGACACCTTGGGAAGACCTTCAAAGATTATATTCTTTTACAATCCATGCCATGCAATTTACATATTTATTTAAATTCTGTGTGCGTTTGCGTGTGTGTGAGTATCCCATGAAACATTTGGAATACTTCATCTTATTGGTGAAACATTTATTCTTTCATATTTACATCATTCCCCATTAACAGCCACACAAATAACCTATCTCAAACTGCTGCCAAAAAAGGTTCACTTGACAGTTTTCTGACACCCTCAACACTCAATATGAGTACATCTTCTTCATGTCTTCTAAAAGCATTCTGGTCCCAGATTTTACTGCTATGTAAACTTAAACGTAAAAAACCCTAAAAAATAATAAATGTGTTAGTAATTTTTACTCTATTTTTAATATCTATTTGCTACATTTTTAATAGAGCTCCCAACCAGCTAGATCTCTTTTATTGTACCTATACCATTACTGTTGACAAAAGCCTTCATCATTTAAAATTGTAACTATGAATAAAAACCTAAAAACCAGGAGTGAGTAATGTGTGCACTTTTTTAAAAAATGGACATCTGAATTGAGCCTGGGACATCCCTCATTCCCTGAAGAAGAGGAGGTGTATTACAGTATTCCAACCACTGTTCCTCTCTGGTCTTGGATAGACATTTCTCGGGGGACTTCAGGGGACTTACTGACATTAATGCCACTGCAAACAAGAGAAAAGCAAATGCTATTTTTCTTCAAACAACCTTTTTCTTCAAAGCTGTAACTCTGACTTGAGCACTTTACCAAGATAAACAGCTTCATTACTGATAAAGGCGGTGGTGTTTGCTTGAGTGGGAAAGAAATGAGAGTGGAGTTATAACAAACATCCAGCCAGTTTAGCCACTTAGTTTTAATCCTGTTATCTCTTCCACTCATTCTCCTCTGCTGCAAGATAACATTTCCTTGTAAAAATAATCCAAGCTGTAATTTCGTCTATCATAGCGGGGATAACACAAAGTTTCTGCGCTATTTCAATGGCACTCAACCCCTATTTCAAAAAAGCAGGTGGGACTTTGCTGGTGTGAAGTCTTGTGCTGCAAGATTTGCTTCCACCTTACAAGAGATTAAGTGACCAGAACAGAACGATGTGCTAACAGGGAAACGGTTGGAAGGTGAAGGTGCCAAGTTAGGCCAGAGGAAGCTCTTGATTCAGCTCTCTGTCACCAGTGTGCCCTTGGGGAAATCTCCTCATTTCCTCCTACAAATATGCAAGTGGCACAGGCATGCAGGGTCATACTTTCAGAGGGCTCTGTTCTTACTAAAATAAACACGTTTTTTATTAAAGCCACTATTTAAAGAGCTGTTTCAGGTTCAAACATTTCAGCCACGTAGGCATAGACTGATTATTATTTTTCTGGTGTTTTTCCAAGCAGCTCCCTTTTAGCATCTGTGCTTTTTTCTTCAGAAATCTGTGCTCCTTGCAGATTGAACTTTAAATGCACTATGTATGCTTACAAATACTTAAAGAGAGGGTGCCAGGAGGATGGCACCAGTCTTTTTGCAGTGGTGCCCAGTGACAGGACGAGAGGTAATGGGCACAAACTTGACCATAGGAAGTTCCATCTGAACATGAGGAGGAACTTCTTTCCTTTGAGGGTGGCAGAGCACTGGAAGAGGCTGCCCAGAGAGGTGGTGGAGTCTCCGACTCTGGAGACATTCCAGACCCGCCTGGACGCCATCCTGTGCAACCTGCTGTAGGTGACCCTGTTCTGGCAGGGGGGTTGGACTAGATGATCTCCAGAGGTCCCTTCCAACCCCTGTGATTCTGTGATTCTGAGGTATCACCGTGATTTCTCTGTCAAAAGTATCTGTTGATTTCTATTACATTACTCTTGCCCTTCAAAGTGGCCTGGTAAAAACTTTTGCTTGGGTCTCAGTACCCCCAGTTCGGTGTCTGCTGCTCCTTAGTTTCCCCTCTGTAAAATGTGTAGTTTAATACATACTCTCCCAACTTCAGTTAGTCACATCTGTTAACTGCAAATTCATTAAGGCAAGATCAATGATGGAACAGAGATGTGAAAGTGTCCTTAATTTTGGTTGATCTTGTGCCACCTGTACTTTAATACAAATCATAGAACAAAACCAATATTTATTAAATTACTTTTGAACTCCCAAGGGCTGATAATAAATGAGAGGGGAGGAGAGTAATGAAGAATGTGAGGGTAAACTAAACAAGGTGAGATTCACTGTGAGGTTCAAAAACAACACACATCCCAGCTACCGAATGGGGCAGTGAAACTTAGAGAGTCCCCATCTGATGATAAAGCATAGCAAGCTTCGATGCCATGTGCAACAGCACCTGAGGGCAAATATATAAAAGGTCTTTCTGGATGTCAGTGCAGCAACTGTAGCTGGAATACTGAAGGCATCCGTAGGCCATTTATCAGAAAGATATTGGTAAAAATAGAGGGATTTCACAGAACAGCAGTTAAAGTAATTAGAGGGCAGGAAGGATTGATTTGCTAGGAAAGATTAAAAGAGCTAGCTATAACCTAGATTGCCACAGCTGTAGTAAGAAGGAATAAGATAGAATAATAAGAAATTCAACTGTTTGTCATAGCTAATGTTGCTGTGTTCTGCAGAATTTCCAAGCCGGACACATATTTCAGAACACCCATGCAGCACAGACAATAATGTACTTTCATTGCCTGAGGGCTGGAAATGTTTTGGGGCTTAAACTGTCTTTCTTCTTCTAAATCTGACAAGGGCCCCACACAGCGACACCCTTGGGAGGTATTGATGTGGCCTCTTTCCTTTGCCAGCTACGCCCATTTGAAACCAGTCAACACAGAGCCAGAAATGGGTTTGCAGAGATCTGTAACAGGCATAATTAAGCTTGATGTGCACGCAGTATGAATACAAATGTGTGTTGGGGGAGGGGGGGCGCAAGGAAGAATCAGCAGAACAAGCATTAAAATACTGGCCTGTATTGATAGCAAGCACCATTCCCAAGGCAACGCTCCGGGGACACTGTTCCCAGATGCCCAGTTGAGGAACGTGTTGTTGATGTGACTCCCACAAGGCTTTCCCTCTGATAAGAGCGCAGCACAGATGATCTGTCAATGGAAAATATTGCGTCCCAATACCAGGAAGATGGCAACACCGTGGCAGTATATCATGTATGCCATTTCTTTTCCTTTTAATCCAACAGGAAAAGAGATACATATTTCAAACAAACAAGGGAAAACAGGCCATGAGCAGCAATCTTAACTCAGATTTATGGAGTCTGAAACAAGCAAGATTCTTAAGCAAAGGCCAACCAACTGATAACGATTACAAAGGTCTTAGTCTCCTGTAAACTGGGACCTCAACTGAAGTTCTACCAAAAAGACCACTTCTTGCCACTGCAAGCCATTAGAACAATGCACAGCATGAGTGTCTCTAAAGGTCTTCCTGCTGCTGAAAACCAGATGAGAAAATAGCAATGGTTGGTTGATGCTGCATGTATTTCAATAAAAATAAGGTGATGATCGGTTCATTATGCAGCAAGATATAGTTGAAATATAAGCTTCAGTGCCATCTCCATGTTTTGAAGACTTCGTGTCAAGCAGTATGAGACTGATGTTATTTTGCCAAACACAAATAGAAAGAAACAAAAAACCCTACCTGAAATTCTAAATTATTCATGTAAATTGCCTCTAAGAAAAAGTTGTCCATCTGATATACCAAAATGCAATATCCACAGCCTATACATTCAGCTCGGTGCACAGCAAATAATCCCCATTTTTCAGAAGTAAAAGTGTAAATACACAACGGTTTGTCAGGTCAGTTATGTATATATTACTTCAGTTCATCTAGGTAAATACTATCCTCATTATCCAACATAGCTACCAGTGACTTCTGGTCAGAAGGTTAGGAGCAGTCGCAGTCATTAACTGCCACGCCACTGCTATCTCTGCTGACTTTTGACCTTAAAGTCAAGTCAGGTTTACCTGGCTCAGTGCTTGGAAGTCGGTGATTCAGTGAATGGCACTCTTCCTTCTGACTGCGAAGTGAACTGGTGCCCTGCTCGTGGTGGGAAGGAGTGCTTTGCTTCTGAAGGTGCCAGCTGTTGGACAAGATGTAATACTGAGGTCCTGACCATTTGTTCATTAAGCATTCTGTAGTACTTCTTGCAAGAACATCTTAGAGTGAACTCCTCCTGCTTGAAAATTCACATCTTCCCTAACCATGTGTGTTTATATTTTCAGCTGGATACAAGTTTCTTGCCCGCTTTGTTCCCTAAAATGCCTGTGTAAAGCTTCTTAGCTGAACTGACAACCACAAGCTAAAGAGCAAAAACACAGCAGTAGGGAGTTTCACGACCTGTGCTCCCTGTGGATCGCCACTATACCAATTACACAGTATTGCTGCATTCAGATTATTAACTGGTGCACGGCAGCTGGGAGCGTGCTCCATTTCACCGCTAGCCATGCATACTGTCCATCGTACTGTGCTCCAGAACCTGCAGTCTCAAAGTCGCTACAGGAGAGCAGTGACTTTCAAGAGGTGTTATAGCTACACTTCATTATTACCCAAGTAGAGAGACTAATGAAACGAAGCTTCATTAAAAAACTTCACTGGGTCTTTAAGTATCTTGTAGCTCTCAGCAGATTCAAGGTAAGACTTAGAGGTTATGATTTTACCGATAGGCACAGGGCCCTTTCTCTGGCTTCAAGGCCGAGTGGCATGGCACAGTCATCTGCCCAGTGACCCTCTCTTCCACTCCAAAACAGCCTGGTCCCATCCACTCTTCCTGATGCAAATAGCCCAGGCATTGTCCAGGAGAGCGTTAGATGGCACGAGCCAAAACCACAGCAGGGACTCTGCAAAAAGTGGAATGGTATAGACAGGGATGGAGCATTGTTTGATTTCATGCCTTGGCTCTCTGCAGTTCAATTCTATAGACAAAACCTGATAAAAAAAGATGCCTGGGTTCCTGATGGGCTGTGCTCTGGGACTGTGTGTATGCTACACCTAAAAAGAGTCATAAATCCAGGAGCAGCCAGAAGATGCTGGAGCTTTGGGTTCACCAGCAATAGTCCTGCAAGAAAAAAATCAGTTGATTCAGACTGAAACTAAAGAACATTAAAAGTTTAATTAAACTCAAATTTCCAGGTAACTGGAAATCATGGGTTTTAGCCAAATCTAGCTTGATTCTCTCCCCTGCTAGGAAGAAGACAATATTAGCACTAACAATACTCTAAATCTTGCAAATGAGTTTAAGTCATGCAAAGAAACAACTTCCAGCTGAGATAAGTTTGACCCAGGTCAATGCAGGGAAAACTCTCATTAGTCTGCCTTCTAAATGAGAAGCCTGCTTCGGGCTCAACTGCAGTAATAATTCATAGCCTGTACAGCCGGTCCAGCACCATATGGAGTGGAAATTGCAGAGTGGCTAAAGCCACCTACTGTACGTAGATGTATTTGCATAACTCTTCTGCCAAGCCTTGACTGGCAGTCACAGGGGCCAGGTTCAATTTCTGGAGTCTTAAGTAAATGGTGACTTCAACCCTACTAAGAAACCCAGGACCATTAAGTGAAGATTTTTGATTACTCACTTTCATAGCTCTTCATCTCTAAGCGATGATTAAGGTGGCTAAAAACAGCAGTCTTATTTACAGGATAAAAGGAAAACAGGAGGACACAGGGGGCAATATAAACCACCAGCTATTCCTTTTCCAACCAATCCCTAAAACTCTCCTCTCGTACCTTTGGTGACTCAGTTGCTTCTCTTGATGAGACATGCAGCCGTGTCCCATCTCCTCTACGGCCCACGTAGAGTTTGGTTTTGCCATATTTCTATCCTCTTCAGTTTTGGTTCTCTTTTCTTCTTCTATCTGAGAAACATTTATTATGTTCACTTTTTTTCCTAGTAGTACAGTTGGAATTCTTTAGTAGTGAAGATTTACCCAAAGGAGCTTTAAATGGCTGTCATAGCAGCCTCACATGTCACAGCAGCGTCACTCTGCACCTCTTTCACATAGACAAGATTCTGCAGGGGGAAAGCAGGACGACTACGGTAATACCTGCACTGGTGCTGTTTACATTGGTTGCAATAAAACAATAATATTTTTACTTAGTATTGATCTAATTGATTTTCCTTTCTCTGCACCAGACTTAAATTCTCTGACATTTTTTTTTCTGACTGAAATGCACTGAATTAATTGGCTGCTCCTGGAGACACCCAGCAGACTATTTCTTTCCATTGCAGAATTTCCAGACAAGCTTCTGTGCCACCATTGCTTGTGACAATTGTGAGTGAGAAACCTGGCATCTCTTTTGCTCACAGAGCTGAGCAGCAGCCATGTAGGTCACTGGTAATTGTAAGGCTGTAGGAGATCAAACCAAGTAATTGCTGGAAAGCTGATGAAACCTTTATGCGATAACAAAGACTATTATTACTCAAAGCAGACATTTACTCAAAGGAAGGAAACCAGAAACAAATAAGCAAGTTTGAAAGGTACGATATGTTCTCAGAAAATGCAGAAGAGTTTAAAACCATAGAAGAAAACAGATATTTAAGCCCTTTTTACATAATTCAAGGTCTCTCCAATGTAGGCACCTACATCTGAGCTAGACTACATACTTAGACTACTTTTTAGTTAACAGAACATCCTTTAACATTAATAGGTGCTTACAGGAAAGAATTTCTTCTCGAGGTAGACAAAGGAAAATAACCTTAAACAAGCCTATTTCCTTTACTATATCAGAGCCCAGAGTAACTGGCTCAGATAGAAACATCTAGACTTCCTTGTGGTAGGAAAGATACTGCTCTAAGACACTCTCTTTGGTATCCCACATGGATTCAGTTTCCACAGGCATTTCCTGGATTAGTTCTATAATTTATGAGTGTTGACAATTAGAAGGGATGAAAAATGGAACAGATCAGAAGACAGCTTATTCTCTTCTCCAGAATTTAGATTATTGAGTGAAAATTAATACAAATTTTGAAATAGTTGACTGAAAACCAAGAATGTCACTATAAAATAAAATCTCAGTGCTAAGTGGAAGGGGTAGCTGTGTTGTCGCAAGCCTCCCCCCTCTCCTTGGGCCAATCTCCCTTATCAGACTGCATCTTCCATGTTGTATTGCATTGTCGCCAAAAACCACATCTCATCATGAAAAAAAGTGTGATTAATCAAAATTCAGTTTTATTTGAAAATCAGTTTTGACAGAATGTCTTTTAGCAGTCTCAGCTTAGTCTCCTAAACCCCTTGTCTTCCCTTGCTTACCACCCCATGCCCACATCATAGTTCTTTCTCAGGCCTTCAACAGCAATAAATAACAACAGTGGTAACAGTTTTTGCAGTTCTGCATAAATACCGCAAAGTCGTATCCAGCCACTCTCTGCTCCTGGGAAGCAAGGAGAGAGGCTGTGCAATGACACCACCTAATACAACCTGCACACTGCCCGGGGCAAGTGGTTATGGGCAGGAGGGCTACAGTCCCCTTTACCCTGAGAACTTTATCTCAGCCTTTTCCAGTGTGGTATCTGGCCATAATAGAAGACTTAGCAAAATATTCTGGCAAATGAAAAAGTCAACTTGATGCAAAAGAAAAGAAAGGGTTATCTTTGCTGAACACTCCCCAGCTAGCTTGGGATGCATAATTAAACATGAGGATGCAGCCCAATATTTCGTCTCATGGAGCAAGGTACATGGCAGCTGAACAAGATTGCATTGCTGTGATTTGTACCTTACTGTCTTCATCCAGCAGGACCAGAAAACTAACCATCCTTCATGGTTTAGCTACTCATCTGCTTCAAGGGTAATGTCGTGCATGATATATTTTTGCTATTTAGAGTCCAATTATCAGTGACAGAGGGAAATCTTTGCAGTTCTGCCAGGGCCACTCTTATTGGTGCATGCACTGCCGCTCTAGGGCAGCTCCATTCATAGAATCATAGAATCACAGAATGGTTAAAGTTGGATGGGATTGTAAAGATCATCTAGTTCCAACTCCCCCTGCTGTGGGCGGGACACCTTCCACTAGACCAGGCTGCTCAAAGCCTCATCCAACCTGGTCTTGAACACTTCCAGGTATGGGGCCTCCACAGCTTCCCTGGGCAACCTGTTCCAGTGCCTCACCACCCTCAGTGTGAAAAATTTCTTCCTGAGATCTAATCTAAATCTACCCTTTTTCAGGTTAAAACCATTACCCTTCATCCTATCATTACATGCCCTTGTAAAAAGTCCCTACCCATCTTTCCTGTAGGCCCCCTTTAGGTACTGGAAGGCTGCTATAAGGTGTCATGTCCATTTTTGGGAAGCTGGTCCAGAGATAAAGGAGGCAGCACCAAGGAAATGGCTCACTTCCTCCATGACATGAGTACTTTTCTGCTTTTGACACCTACAACTGTCAAAAACCATAATATAGCTCTCATGACAGCACTACAACGTAGTCTAAGACTGCCCAACTGCTTTTCTGCAATAGCATGGTGTGCTGAAAGAAAGGATTAGTGACCATTGTGTGGATCCTGATTCATTAAAGCACACTCTGAACGTATTATCTGGATTGAGCTCCCCAAGAGAGACACACAGGAGATGGCCGTTATTGCATACCTCAGTAAAGTTTCAGCATGTAATGGACTTCTAAGATATCCAGTCTTGTCACACCTGAACACACCTGAACACAGAAAACTGGGCTATGGACTTCAGCAGTGTTGAAGGAAAACCATCTTCAGAGGGAGGTATATTTTGATTTAACAGGATTTAAGTGCTTAAATTGGAATGTAGGACATAATTCCTTTGGGAGACATGGTTGTTAGTCTTTCCATGGCTCTGTTTTCAATCTTTTCTCGCACTTGTGGGTCCCCTCAAACCTTAGACCAGACTGTAAATCCATCTAGAATCCATGCCCAGACCCCAGGTCCTGTTTATCCAGCCTCCATCTCCCACCTCAGGTCTCTCTGATCTCCTCCCACTTGCTGGCTAGTCCAGCTTGAAGTTCACTGGCAAATCACTCACATAGACACAGACAGAGAAGAAAGCAAAGTCACACAGAAAATAGTTAGAAATAGAGTTTAATGAGAAGATAGGACAGATTGCAACGATCAGGATATTTTGTTTCCCTTCTTCTTACCAGATACAAAATTCTAGCTTTAATCTCTTCAAGGGTACACGCTTGAGTGGATTCATCAGTTGCCCAATGATTGGTGACTGGTCTTTGTTAGTGGCTCTATTATCTGCGCTACAGTTTATGTATCTGTGTGTTTAATTATGATTTTTCCTGTACCTTGTCTTTGTCTTTTACGCTGAACAGCTATTAGCCAGATGGCCTTAAAAACCAGTTGCCATTACAAATAACACATATGAGGAGATGTTGAAATATTATAAATGATCTGTCTGTAATCTAATGACATTTTTCCACTGCCCCTCATGTCATTTGTAAATGCTGCACAACTAGCACACTACAACAGACAACTGCTAGAGATCTCACAAGCTCTCACTAATCATGACCTAAATAGGGACATGTCAAATACCCATTCAAATGTGATTAAGACATTCCTAAGTCATGATAGATAGTAGGGGGGAAAGAAGGAAACCTGAGTATACAAAGATAAAACCTGACAACAGCAGTTAGCATCTGTATTGTAAAGGAACCATTGCAATTACTCTATTTGGCTTTTTAATTTTGATATGCTACATGGAATACATGATGGATGTTACCTATGGTTGCTTCTGATCTTTCTTGTGCCTATTTTCCTGGAGTATGTTTGTGTGTGCGTGTGTATGCATGTGTGTGTGTGCATGTGTAGAATAGGTTTTGAGCCAAGCATCCTAGAAAAATTACAATGATAAGCCCTGACAGAAACATAACCGGCTCTGTTGAGTCAGCTCCTTTGCCCCAGATTTGCTGTTTCAGCCTTGCAAGCAGAGGTTTACAGAGGCCACACCAAAATAATCTCATTCTCGTCTTTTAAAATTTATCTAGATAGAAGAAGCTTGAAGGGATGTCATGTCTGCATGGAAGCAAAACATTAGCAATCATATCAAGAGGAAGATATGAGGAGAGGATTAATATTTATGCCGGAGTTTACCGTGTCTGGAAATGAGACACTGCATCCAAATATGGTAATTTTAGCAGGTGAGATTCTGATCTCAGAGATTCTGACACAAATTAACATGACTGACTTCAGTTAAGATTCATTTGCATAAACTAAAGCAAAGTAGAAACAAAATATTAACTCTATCCAATGAATTCCGAGACACAGTACAAGGATCAGGCAGTTAAAGACTTGTCCATTGCTTCAGAGATTCCCCTTCTGACAAATGAAGTTTCCTTTGGTTTTTTTAACAGGAAGAAGTAAGTCTGGAAATCAGAATTAAATGGGTGGGTCTTTTACTCTAGCCTCATTTGAGGAGGCCTATGATCCTCGTCATGTGCACAAAGATGTTTACACGTCCTTTGAACCAGTCGTCACGGTTCAGTGCAATATCAGCTTCACAGTGCTACGATCTGCATCAACATCCTTTTCAGCTAAGTCCCAAGATCTCAGTCATACTTCACTGATGAACCCATGTAGTGGAGCCTCAGGTTGTTCAAGCGATAATGATGTTATATATGATTCTGGGAATTTGACTTCTACAAAATCCTAGAAGAAACCCAAAGCTACCTGTCTAGCAGTGTCTGAAACACCATAGCTCTTCGTGAGTCTGGATCTTCTGAACACATGATCACAGTCCCATGGCAAGATAACCACACTGGTCAGTAATTAAGGCACCATTCAGGCCTATACTGACCAGCAGAACCTGAAAAGAAATAATTATTTTCCAGCATGACAGATTTAATGTGCAATTAGCTGTTAGAAAACTGGCAAAACCTATTTTGCAAACCTATTCCCATTATTATTTTTCTCAAAAATATTTTTGCTTCAGTTGACAATTTTACTTGTGTTAACTTGATATTTTATTACAAATCATTAATAAAGCCTCTGTGTGGCACTAAGAGGAGAGCAGATTCCCTGAGATCCCACTGTATGTAACAAATAATGGTATTTCTCCATTTATAATAATGTTTTGAAGTACCTCCACTGAAGCCCTCAGCATGCAGTGCAGTAGCACAGATCTCCAAATTCAAAAATTAATGTGCCATGTTAGGAGATGCCTGATAAAGCTGTGATGATATTGCAGTAATAAATATGACAGGCCATGGATACCAAGAACTTGCTTGTCTCCCTTCAGGATTCTGTAAATATCAACTTGGGTAAAGATGACAAGATGAGCCCTTCATCTTTCCAAGTACAGTTGTTCTTCTATCAATGTCAAGAGAGGAAGCTCAGAACTACTTCGCAGATCTCGGCTTTTCGCAGGACTGAGCCCAGGAATGTGCACAGCTCGGCTGTAGAAATGGAACAGTGGTGATGGTAAGTAGGGAGAAAATGGGTTCACACCGCTATTAAACCATTGACAGCACTGGTATTCTAAGAATGCAATTACATGAGGTGTTACCTCAGAGACAATTTTTTGTACTTTTTCTGAATATCATCATATATTTAATGTTCTGGCTTCAACTCCTTATGGAAAACAAGAAAGTTTTTTCCCATCTCAGCAAAGTGAGGAGTAACCGCTTGCTCTCTTCAGTTCAGTAGCTCAGTAGCAAACATGCAATGAACATAAATAAAAATGTATACTTCTGAGGCACGACACAGTCTCAGGATAGCATATCAACTGGCCAATACACACAGCTCTGCAGCTGTCCATTGAGATACACCAGCTCACAGCAGCCAAGGGTTGGGTCCCCGCACTTGTTATTTTCATGTTGAGGTCATGAGGGGAACGTAGCTTTTATTGGCTTCTCCTGGTAAAAATGTATTGCAGTGAAAGTCTAAGGAATCCAAAGGTCCTCTATGCAGGTTTATGGGCTGAGGGGTTTTTTGGGCAAAATAAATATCCCAGAAGAGTCTAAAACACACTGCCTGTCAGTCTTCTTGAGCCACAGCTGTTTGATCAGATCTTGTCAGCCCTTTTTAAAGACCTCAGCATGAGAAATATGTAAGACATAGTATTCCCAGGAGGCTTTACAAGAGCATATCTACAAACCAGACAGGAAACTCATCCTCTGCTCTCTTCATCCTCCCCGTCCCCCACCCCAAAACAGGATTTCTGTGGCGGTATAACATGGACAAATTAACAGGGCTAACACAACTGTACAGAACACCAGTCATACTAAGACAAACCTTCATACCAGTTTCTGTCCTCAGCCGTTAAGGCGCCTGCAGAAGCAAATGTCTCGTGATTAAAATTGTACACACCACAGGTCACAGGGGAGACCTTTGTTCATCTGCACGGACATCATTTTGCACGGTAGTGTTTCAAATGGCAAAGGAGAAAACATGTCATATAGGTTTTTATTTAGCCCAAATGCTGTTAAATTATTCAGGTCATTATTAAAATATGAAACAAGATTCAAACAGAAAAAGCAGTTAAATTTTTAAACAGGGAGCATTTAAAACTCTTTATTTGAATGGAATACATCATTCCAGCATGGCTTTTAGCAGTACAAAGGTCAAGATTCCAACCCAGGTGGAATGCTAAACTAAAGGACATGCATTCAAATCCAAAATACCAAAAATAAGAGTGAAAATCTTTATTAAATAGTTTGTTTCAATCTCATTAAATAATGGAAATATTACACAAGACACTCGATATAAATTCTCCTGAGGCACCAGTGATGCTAAGGATGAATTCACATTGCCTGAAGTGACAACGGAAGCTTGCCATCTAGTTTAAGCTGATTTTTCTCTCTCCATAGTCAGCAGAGAGAAACAGGTGCTTCCAGATGGTGATTCATTCTTCCTGCCTTAAGGGATAATGTACCCTCTGCATCCTCTTCTTCTCCTTTGACTACAGAAAGAGCCCAGTCACTTTTAGTAGCCTAGACTACTTTTTAGACTATTCATTTAAATTTTACATGGTCAAAATAAGCTGATGCAAATCCCACCATAAGAAATGCCACAATAAACAAAGTAACTTGATTTAGTGTCCATTGACTAGTTTAATTAGAAATTTCAGTTATCTAGAACTTCAGCTGTCACTGAGACTAGAATTAAGTGAATAACTGTGATTTTTCTACTTAAGTGGCAAAAACAAAAAATAGATATCATCAAATAAATTCAAATTCCAGATTTAGTTTAGTTCAATCCAAACCAAGACTTTGAATTTTCTACAGATTAAAAAAAAATAACGTTTCAGATTGAACCAAGTATTTAATTCAGCGATAGAGGATGAACTTTACATGGATTTGGGAAGAGGGGGGTTGTGTTACAGACTGTGTAGACAAGGGTAAGTAGCACATGAGGCTTTCTGCAAACTAGCAGAAGCTCATATTCATGTGTGATTTCAACCATCCACAGATCCTGAAGATCAACGTGGTGCTGTGGAAGCAATTCATAAAGTCGCTAGAATAACATTGGTGGGAATTTCTAAATGCAAACCATGTAGAACAGCACTGTTAAATGAGATGTTGGTTCTGGGCCCATCAAACCCCGCAGAGAAACCTGTGCCAATTTCAATGCATGAGGAACTCAACGAGAGGAATAATCCCATTTTGGGAAAGACTCTTAAAATAAACAGTAAAAATACGTTTTTCAAGAAAGCTGAATCATAGGAATATCTGGAATATGGATCCCTTCTTCCATACTGAAGTCTAGTCTCAAGATACGGCAAGTGATAGACTTGCACCATTGATTTTAGCTGAACTCCTGGCTCAAATCAAAATTACTTACACAAGGTGGAGAAAATCATTCATTTTTATAATGATACCACCACCATGAAATTGAATCAGTTTGTATAAATTATGTCAAAGTAGTTCCATGTCAAACTGTACATGAATTTCTCTACAAAAATTTAAATTTTTAGAGTTGTGCTTCCTTTTTGGTCTTTTTTCTTTCTCTTTCTCCCTTATGGTAGGGTGACCCACGTGTGACCCATGTGGGTGGAACTGGAAGTGGACTTGACAGGAGATAAAAAAGAATGAGCTAACCCCAGTGCACTGTCAGCTGTGAACGTTAAAAAAAAAAAAAAGGCAGCAAAATTATGTTACCTCCAATCTCCTTACTTACAACTTTCACAATACAACTTTCATGCTAAAATAAAAAGGCAACAAAACTTCAGAAGTGTGATTTTTATAGAAGATTGGTGTTCTTTAATACAGACTCATAAAAACATTGTTGTAAGTATAATCTTTTTCTGACAGGAGAGCAGATAAGAAATAAAAACAGGTAATTCTTGCAATCCTGTATTGACTGTGAAAAGCCTAAACGTTGCTATTTCTGACATGTCATCATTCATGTCTCGTTCAGGTGTACTATTCTAAGTACCTCACCACTTCTAAACATACCTAAACCCACTTTTAAAGCTCTTCTCCCTTTCATAATTGCATTAGAAGTGGTTCAAAGAGACACAGCTATTCTTAGCTGAAGGGTATGTTATCAGTTGCCTGATGAAACAGCAATTAATGATGGTTATGTTCAGTTCTTGATGGTAGAAGAGGGCCCTGCTCTCATTTACATCAATATTAGCCAGGGAAAACGCCAGTGAAATAATAAAAATTAGTCTGGTATAAATCAGGTATCAGTTCAGTAAACGTGAACAAAAGAGACTTTCAAACTAAAGAGAAATGACACACTGTTTAGACTAATTTCCTATCAAATGCAATGACTATTCTTAGCAGGTTGATTATCATATTTCTTGTTGATGAAGACCTGAATTAAGTCAACGTCTTCAGTAAGGAAAAAATGTTAAGACCATGTAAAAACCTATTGAAACAAACTAATATTTTGGCTGAGACTTCAGCACAAGAAGCTCATAAACCATCCATCAGCACAACATTCAGAATGAGAAGATCCGGTGGGAGCTGGCTCAGGCAGAGGCAGAGTAATCACAGAGAAGAAAACGCTCCATTGCTTGCAACCCCATTTTAAAATACTGATACATACAATGAAGTACGCATTTTTCTAGCTGGG
This sequence comes from Burhinus oedicnemus, assembly GCA_008921705.1. Lineage (NCBI taxonomy): Eukaryota > Metazoa > Chordata > Aves > Charadriiformes > Burhinidae > Burhinus > Burhinus oedicnemus. The sequence goes on along the minus strand of VFFE01007640.1, from coordinate 966,183 downwards.
ACTGGTACATGAACCTAAGACTACTTAAGACCTCTGTGGTTTTGTACACCAGGAAATACATTAAAAATCACAGCATAATTTAGGTTGGAAAAAACCATTGGAGGTTTAATTACTTGTGGACTAGGATCAATTTTCTATGAATAGTACAGGTTAAATATACCTACAAATACCTGTAAAAGCGTTTTGTTATCCTCACTCAAATCCCTCCTTCGCCTTCTTCTGCAAATCATTGTAGTGATTGGACTGCTGGAGTACTGACACCAATACCTCTTAGGCTGACCAACTGTATTGCTCATGTTGACTGTAGTTTTCAGTCATCTCTTGGTTTATGTAAGTCTTTTGTATCATGGGTCACCTTTCTGCTTTAGGTTCATGAAGGACCTAGTAGCGTAGAGCTTTGAACCATAATTAGGTTATAAATGTACAATATGCAAATAAAGTCATTAAAATATGGCCACAAAGGCGGCCTTCAAACTTGACATGTTCATAGCTACTGAAATTGAAGTCTGAAAAGCATGCTAAAAACCAACAGGCTTGTCTTGATCCACCTTTTGAGGTGCAAACATGCAAACTCCTGCACAGAGGTGTTGCACGATTGCCATACGTTATGCAGGACTAATGTAAGAATGTTCCATCCATGACAAACATTACTGCTTCTGTGGGCAATTTTACTTCTCAAATGCTTTTGCTGTCACCTACTAAGGTGGCAAAACCAGCTTGCTCTAGACGAAACGAGGGTTGGCCTCACCACAGGAGCTCAAGGAGCTTTAAGCAACCTCTCACAGCCTGCTCGTCACAGAAAGCAGGAAAGGCTCCGCTGGTGATCACTGTTACAGCCTCTGCAAAGCTACAGCCCTGCACTTCATGCCAGCCATCCAAGCTATTGTACAGATAACATGAACAGTCAGATACTCCACCAAAAAAAAAACCCAGGTAGCATAAAAATTGCTTTCCACACCAAATTAAAATGATTCTATTAATCTTGCCTTAGATATACATGAGCAAATAAATTAACTAAGAACTCTTTTGCCCATAAAATAATAGATTTCTGGAAGTGAGAGTTAGATAAATCTCTAGCATGTTGAAATTCAGGTGGTGAAAAGGGCCTAGATGGATAAATTCTTAAAGAAATTCAATTTTGTATTTTGACTTACGTTAGATCCTGTTTTAAAAGCCATGGTAAGAACAAGGACATGCTACTAAGATTCTGGAGTTGGTATCAAAATATGTTTTGCAGTTTCAAAGGGCTCTGCAGTCATATATCCAAATCAGTTAACATCTGGATTGAGAACACGCTAAGATTTCCAAGTGAGGCATATTATTGTAGAAGCTAGTTCCTCTTTCCATATTTTTGTATAAGTCATGCCTGGTAGTTGATGAAGTTATTTTTTTCTCCCATTTTGGTTGGACTTCAGACCACTACTTTGTGTTTTCATCATAGTCACTCACAGATATTTAAACTCACTTAAATTGATTTAGTAGCCATTCCTTGTTCAGAAGAATAACATAGCTGTCTAACAATATTTCCCTTCCACAATCTATAAGAAAAAAAAATAATCTAGCTTGTGATTATTATAAATTATTCAGATTATAATTTCAATCCAGAAACTTTAATGACTACACTGCACCAGAATCCTTTTCAACTGTCATCTCAAAGGCTGCAAACCTCATGACCCAAAACGACTCCCCAAACAGGAGCAGTGCTGACTCAAAAGAGAGTAACATTTCTTGAGTACTTGAAGTCCACCTCCTAAACACTTGTCAGCCTCAACTGCTCTTACTTTTTAAGCTGACACTATACCATCTGTCCTTCCTGTAGTTGACAGCTGATAGGATAAGTACTGAGGGGACTAGCAAGGAGAGACCGGCAGACCAGCAATCCCTTCAACACTGCTGATGTGGATTCACTGTTACCCATAGACAGTGTAAGGGAAGACCACAGACCGACAACCCCAATACTGCAGAGTTCGATCCTTACACAAACCTCCCTGCAGGCATTTATGGCCACCTCACTCCAGGCACATCCCTGAAAAAAATCTGAAAAGAATTCACAGACAAAGAAGTTCACTTGATTTGCACACTATGGAAAGAGCATAAATGCAAGGAAAACTACGTTAGATAAACCAAATGACTGTCTGGCCTTTCCCTTCTTTAGAGAAGGGTTTGGACTAAAATTGCTTTCTTTTCTGGAAGATTTGTGTGCACATTCTCCCTCAGTAAAGTATATTATATATCTCAGTGTGAGTGAATTGTACAAGTAGGTTACATTTAATGAGGAAAAAGTACTTTTTTTTTTTTTTTTAATCTAAAGATAGCAGAAACTAGGATGTCACCAAAAATAGTCCTTCTGATCACGATGGCTGTCTTTACATTGGTTTTGGACAATGCATTAAAAAAGTAACACCCATTTTACCTCCATCATTAGGAAAACTTCATGAAAATAACCTCAATAGCACATGCTTAAAAGTTTATGGCCTTCAATCAAAAAGTAAAACTGAGAGTTTCCAAAGTAAAAATGTGCTGATCTGCCCATTATTAAACTGAGTAGTAATCTCTGAAAATATCTCTTTAAGATATAGGGCCCTATTCAGTACTCACTCTTGGTGTAATCTCACAAATATTACGAGAATTGCACAACTTATTTTCCCCACATCTGAATGTGCCTTATAGATTGTACCATTGTATCTCACTTATTTGTATTCCTGACTGCCAGACAATGAAGATAATTGCACAGAGCTGGATCCCTGAGATACCTGACTGCCCAGACGTGGCTGAGGCTGAGAATATAAAATTCAGGAGGAAAGAGAGTAAGAAATTATTTTTACCATAGTTCATTTATTTCCCTTTCTCAATGCATGGGAAATCTATATCTATTTTTTCATTTTTTCCTCTTATAACCTCTCATTAGCCTCTTAATTATTCTGAAAATATAATTCAGATTATCTCTCATTACTAATCCTGTTTGTTCTACTTACATAGGACAGAGGGGACAGACTATGGCTGCCACTGACCAGAGCTAATATAGAATAGAATCATAGAATCATCTAGGTTGGAAGAGACCTTTAAGATCATTGAGTCCAACCATGAAGGTAACGCTGCCAAACTCGCCACTAAACCACATCCCTCAGCACCACGTCTGCCCGTCTTTTAAATACCTCCAGGGATGGTGACTCCACCACTTCCCTGGGCAGCCTGTTCCAATGCTTGACAACCCTTTCACTGAAGACATTTTTCCTAATATCCAGTCTAAACTTCCCCTGGTGAAACTTGAGGTCATTTCCTCTTGTTCTATTGCTTGTTAGTTGGGAGAAGATACGGACCCTCACCTCTCTACAACCTCCTTTCAGGTAGTTGTAGAGAGTCATAAGGTCTCCCCTCAGCCTCCTCTTCTCCAGACTAAACAACCCCAGTTCCCTCAGCTGCTCCTCATAAGCCATGTTCCCTAGACCCACTTAACCAGCTTTGTTGCCTTTCTCTGGACACACTCCAGCACCTCATGTCTTTCTTGTAGTGAGGGGCCCAAAACTGAACACAGTATTCGAGGTGGGGCCTCAGCAGTGCTGAGTACAGGGGGACAATCACTTCCCTAGTCCTGATCTTAAAGATCTTGATCTTAAAGGTCCCTTCCAACCTAGGCAATTCTGTGATTCTATACGCTGAATGAGTGATGACCAGCAGAGGGTACCAATGTTGATGGTTGAGCATCACAGATTTGAGGGTACTCTCTCACTGATCCAGCCCAGAGTCCACATGCATAGCTTCTTTGTCTCAGGCACACAGTGAAGGCAGGCTCCTTTTCTTCTTCTCTTCTGTCCAACTGGCAGTCAGATCTACTGAAGAGTCTCCTCTGGGGTCTTTGGAAGAACATTCCCCAAGCTGATCTGCCACTGCTTTTGCTTTTACCAGTAATCTCTGGTCCAGGCATCACATATGTCTCCCAACAAGATATTCTTCATCCATCTTGCCATATGATTTTCCATTGTCACCAGTCTCTGGCAGACCGTACCTTTCTACTATTAACTTCTACCAATCACCCGAAAGGTTAACAGTTTCATTTTTTAAACCAGTCACCTCAGGTAGTTTCCATTTTATATATCAATCCTCTTAAACCTCAATAGTTTGTTTTCTTCTTATACTAATAAAGTTACGATTTGCAGCCTTGTCTCTAGCTGACCACAGGCATCAAGGGAAGACCAAGTGGACTTAACGCAGATGCCCCATGATAACAACTGGCATGGCACTATTTTATTTGACTGAGAGGAAGAGGCAGAACTACAGATTGCGTAGCAGTCCCTAATGGTTGTCTCTTTTCACGCTGCAGACACTAAGCATCAGGGTGATGGACAAGGAAGACATTTTCCCTGAAATTTATCTCCTGCTTCAGAGTAGCGGTGCAGAGCTTTAGGAAAGCACTAAGAAGTTTCTAAAACCTGAGCCACTTTTTCTCATGGGTATCCAAAAATTAAAAAGCTTCAGAGTAGCGGTGCAGAGCTTTAGGAAAGCACTAAGAAGTTTCTAAAACCTGAGCCACTTTTTCTCATGGGTATCCAAAAATTAAAAAGCACCCAAATGCAACTCTGCTGGCTGTGAAATTCATAGAAAGTGAAAATATAAAAGCTCCTATTCAGATTATTACATGTCATGTTCTTGACTTTGTGTCAGTGAAGAAACTTTCTACTACAGCAGAGGACCGTAAAGCCCAGTGCTTAAAGGCAGTTCAAAAAGTTCATATGATTTATCTCATTCAGAGTAAACCAACCGGCTGCATTCAGAACACCGTGAAGACCCAAATTAAGCTGCCATCGCTGGCACATCTCACTGCTCTCTGCAGTTCTGCTCACACATTGATCTCTGCTGGAGTGTCAGTGACGTGACATTTCCCTGCAGGATCAATAACGGTGCCTGCATCGGTGTCTGTCCATGCACCATGTTGTACGAGCAACTTTCAGCTCCATTCAACTCTCAGGTAGTACGCTACGTAACTACATGGATTTAAATCAAAGGGAGCTGTTGGTGAGAAGCAAATAGGAAACAACACGACAGAAATAAAAGTTCTCAAGGCAACTGAATGAAGGAGCTGTTAACTGGAAGTGTTCACGGTGGCACAATTAACCCTTTCCAGACATGAAACTAGGAGAAACAGGATTTTAAAACCTTAAAAGATCCCGGAATGGTGGGCAGTATTTCAGTAGATGCAAAGGGCAAATCGAATAGACACATTCTAATAGAAAATGGGATAGAAACTGCAGCTGGCAGCCTTGTGTAAACTGCACATTTGATGTTTTGGCTTAGAAAAGCTGGATTTAGTTCACCCTGACCACCCTATCAGATTCCAAGATAAATGACACTCATTTGGATCTGTCAGATTAATAGATGGGGAAGGAGGAGGATAGGGAGTCACTGTATTCTCAAGAATCAGTTTAAAATTGGAAGGACCACAGAAATGGCATGCTCAGCTGTAACTCTGCAGGGAATGGCAGGACTTAGGACAACATTTATTGGGTAGTGCTACATGGTCAGTTTAGCTTTTACTTTTCTGACTTTTCAGATCCAACTTGCATGTCCTGATTTGTTCCTGGTTCCTTTCAAAGGTAACCAGCTAGGTCCTTCCCAGACAAAGCCTGGCTACAACTCTGAGCACCATTGACTCCAGCAAACTCACAGAATAAAACTAAGCAATTTAGGTTGATCCACACCAGAGTACTGCAATGCTATCCCAGAAAGCCTCTCAATACATGCTGTGGGACACACTTGCCACAAAATGGCAATGACAGAGGCATCACTTCATTTCAGGCTCTTTGAGCCGAAAAAGGCATTAATTTCTGATAATTATTATTTCTTAGAGGCACACAACTGCTATTTGGACTTGGAGCAGATTTGTGCCAAGTACTATGCACTGCAAATACAACCAACATGCTCCAGCACCTCAATGTCCCTCATTCTGTGGATACATTTTGGTTCAGACTCTTCTTGTACACATAATGCAACTATAAGAAAAAAATTGTATAGGTTACATTATATAATACATTAAATATACAGTATGAAAAGAAACATGTCAGATTATTTTTATCTAATGGCAAGTTACTCTTTTGATGGACACTGGGAAGGAGGAATAGAAAAGGAAAGGAGCAAAGTTTATGCATGTAAAAGAGAAACAAAGTGAAAATTGATCATAAGAACTTTGCCAGGCCTTCTGTCTGACTTTTGTCACCTCCACAGAGAAGGGACCAAAGCCACATCTTGCTACCAAAGCAAGGAAGAAGGTAAAGAAGTGGTGTCAAAGCAGTGAGAGAGACCCTTGCTGGGCTGCCTTCTGGATCAGGGGAAGAGTTGAGAGGAGGACACCATAGCCCTGATTAGAAAGACTCTGTCTCTGCACTCAGCAGTCCCTGAACTGCACACTTTGAGCTTTGCCAGACTCTTCTCTGTGATGCCCAGTAATAGTTTAAGAATCAATGGGCATGACCTGAAATACAGAAAATTCCATTCAAACATTAATAAAAGCCAATTTCACTGTGAGGGTATTCAAACACTGGAATGAATTACCCAGAGAGGTTGTGGAGTCTCCACCCTGCTCTAGCTGACCCTACTTTGAGCCAGGAGGGTTGGACTAGGTGATGACCAGATGTCCCTTCCAACTGCAGAGATCCTGTGATTCACTATCTCACAGGTCACAAGTGAAAAAAGTACTCAGTAGACTGTTAAGCAAGGAGGAGAAGTTAAAATAAGGACTTTCAGCAGAAGGGTAAAATCCATTTCACTACCTCAAGTTTATAAATTTCAAGGGCATCGAAAGGCATTTTGGAAGGTACAGGTCTCACAAAATGATAAATGAATATATTTCTCAATGAATAAAATGATCAACACAATGATTTCAGGTTTTTCCAAAGCATATTAAACAAATAAAGTTACATATTTCAAGTATAAAATTTAACCATCTTACTCAGCAACTAACCTACTAAATGTGTCTCTTTGGATTACCTCTGTCATTCAATTTTCAGTAATGTTTAAGGCCAGGAACCCTCCTGTGTTACTTGAAACTAGTGTTGAAGGGCTCAAGCTGTGATATAAAGTGAACAGTCTGTCTCCTAAATATCCCATAAATTCTCCCACCCATTTAACCTGGGATGCGTGACAATCTGTTTATGATTGCCTGAAATCAACCCTCTTCTGTCTTTTCGCTGGGCATATCATCTCATTCAATATCAACAGAAAATCCACTTCTTTTCCATTTACCACTGTAGGAAAAACATACTCAAGAGAATGAAAATTCCTACATTTTCATTTGCCATGTTCCTAGGCAATTCTTTTGGAATTACCAATGGGTTAAGTTCTTTTAGAAGCCAGAGAAGAAACATATTTTTTTCTTTTACCCTTCAAAATTGCTTCTTTGAAGCATCTAACTCTTCTTAAGCTCAAAAAGTCAGAAGTCTGATGGGACAGAAATGTTGGAACAACAGTTATTGGGTAGTCCTACATTGTCAGTTTAGCTCTGACTTTTTTGATTTTTTCAGATCGAAGTCAAATGTCCTGATTTGTTCCGAGACCCTTTTGAAGGTAACCAGCAAGGTTAGTCAGCAATGGGACATCGGGTACAGTGTCATAGGTTTGTCTTCTGCAAACAATTATTTATTTCTAAAAATGCCCATGAGTTTATAATTAAAAGTAGCTGTCAGTGAAGGAGTCATTTTCTCTTTTATCATATCATAATTATTCTCCTTGCAAACAAATCCAGAAAAGGTGTCATTTGATTGCACACTCTGGAGGATAAGCTGGATCTGTGGGATCAGTGAAAGAAACAAATTCAAGATCTAAGGCCTTTGTAAAGATCCTGATGCCCTATGAATTTCAGGAAAAGCATCCCTCCACCTAAAGTGCAGATACCTGCAGAGATATGCATCTTTCCACTGGGCAGCATATGAGATCCATCTTACTGGCTACGTAGATCGTCACCTCAGACTACAGTCAGAAGCAGAAATATAAGGTCATGTAACATAAAGCTCTGACGAACTACAATAAAATTCTTGTACGGGTTTTGCATAAAGCCAGGGAAATGCTGTACTTCTTTGTGAGCAGGCTTCAAAGTAAGTCTCAGGTGGAGTCAACCCACCACACCTCAAGGCGGGCATCTTTAGTGGTGAACAAAATCCATTGCCATCCGCAGATTTTTTGTTCCCTTCCTTACCTCTGTGCATTTACCCGCTCTCACACAAGGTCACAGAAATCAGGTATGAGATTGGATGAACCCTGGAGCCTTTTCCTAAAGGAGATGCAGCTGACTCCTTTCCAGCAGTGAGTCAGGTCACTGTCCCCATGCCATCATCCATGACTTGAGCTTTAGCTGCTCTCCCTCAGCTGTGCCTCAGTCTGATCTGGTCACAGCTGCTTTGTCTATTTGCCTGATAAAATTACAAATTTGAGCAATCACCTGGGCCGGCTCTGTGCAGAGAGCTGCCTAAGGACCAAAACTGGAGAAGGAAACAGGTAAGAGCCAGATTGCCATGAGTAAGAGCCAGACTGCCAGATCACTGAGCACACATGAAAAAGAGAATAAGGAAAAAAAATCTATTAGTCCACCTGTTTCCTCCTTCCTCACAGGAAAAAACATGTCCACGTTAGTGCGTGGCCCAAGGGTAGGTATCTGAAGAGAAACCACTGGTGGTAAGGACCAGCACTCACACACGCGTTGTCAGTGAGACTTGCATTAGCCTAGCTCCAGTCTGCTCCTGTGAACTGAAGGTCCATTAACAGCTGGAATGCATTTGGAGCAATCCTGGAGCACATCTTGTGGTCGCTTTCACGCCAAACCAATCCAATTTGTGCACATCCGGACTACTCTGCTGTGTGAATAAAAGCCCAGTAAAGGGGACGAACAGATGGTTTTCTTCAAAAGCTCTCTCCTGACACAAACTAAACCACTAATATAGATGCACCTTGAAGACAACATGCACTCTGGAGTTACAACTTTGGCTCTGTCTACTCGGTGTGATTTATGTGTGTTTTAACCTGAGCTTCTGCCAGAGAGCTACAAAACTTAAAAGCCTGTGCTGTGAATTCATGTCCACAAGACTCCCTGGGAGTGGAGGTGAAAACTCATATCTCACTTTATAAACTGGCAAAGGGGAAGACTAGACACGTTGCTCTTCAATGCTGGGAGACGTAGAAGGGGTGATTGAAAATTATTTAGTGTTTAGCACCTAAAATCCTGTCCCCCATTTTGCATTGCCCTCTACAGATGCACATGCCTTACATTACTCTGCTCATTAGGAATGTTCTGCCTATTTTATGTGGTGTAGTTTACAAATTTAGGAAAATATCACTACTTTCAGTATATAGAACATAGATTACCTTGAGCAGGGGCAGCATTATTCCCATTTCACTGAAACAGATATAGAGTTTGCCTATGTCAGTGTTTTTCAAACGGTAGTAAATTCATCTTTTAAAAGGAGTTTCCGAGGTATTGAAAAAAAAACCAAAAAACAAAAGAACTCCAAAATCATATGCCAGAAAACAAGAAAATTATTTCTGTAATTTTTTAAAACAACATGTTTTCTTGGTTTGGAATGTGGTTTCCTATTTTATAAATGTAACCTCATGACATTTTGTTTCAAGCTAATTTTATTTCAAAAATTGATGTCAATTAAAAGAAGAAAATTAAATATAGCAGTTCAACTACCAGCATAGGGTACATTTCATTTTGAGTCAAAGGAAGTCTTGGTGGAAGGGTTTCTACATTATGGAAGTGAGTGATGCTTCCACATCAAAGTTGCCACACTGATTCCAGATTTCCAGCCTGTCTTTTTGTCATACCCCTTATCCTTGACAGCAGGTTGGACTTAACACCATAGCTACTAAAGGAGAGTAAGGAGGAAGTCTTCAGGAACGTGGTCTGCTTTGCTCTGCACATGTCCAGGAAAGGAGGAAGAGACAGAAAACACCCCGACAGCAGTGCGGCTGTAGCAGAGGAATCCATAGGGTTTACAGAGAACGGCAATGAGGCACCTGAGAGAAGCATCCCACTTTGCTTCTGTAAGTTCGGCTGCCTCTGCCGAGTACCTTTATCATCTCAAGCCCAAAGCAGACAGTCCCATCCTGTTCAAGGGAGCCAGTGAAAGCAGGTCCGAGCTTCTACGCAGCATGACAAAAAGCACCTTTCCAGAGCCCTGGAATACTCTCCCTTACACATCTGTACTGCACTGGCTGAGCAACATGTCATGTGAGTGATTTCCAGCAGCATTTCTCTATGGGCATCAGCATGCTGGGAACAAACTTTTAAGGCTGTAAAGATGAAGGAAGATAGATATATGTCCCCAGGTACAGAAAGAAAGTCATTCACCTTTAGGTTTCTTTCTGAAGTGAGGAGATATTTAGAATTAAAATCTGAACATGAACGTGTCTTGTACCTAGGCACCTTCAAATAGGTGAGGAAACACTGCTGAAAATGCCAACATCTCAAGAACACCAGAGACAAATCACATTACGTTCCTTTATTTACTGTTACAGACAGAAGAATAATCATTATTCCATACAAAACTTTCCATATGACCTAAGAGACAAGACAGACATTATACCCTCTGACCCAAGGGTAATTCTATATTCTTCAAGCTATCCATAGAAAAATTGTTTTGTGGTTTAGATATGTAATCACAAAAGCATTTTATGTTTTTTTCTTTATTTTAAAATAACTTGATTCTTTGAAGAAAAGAGAAAATAATTCACTTGACATTGGGCAGCGTTTGCTCAGTGCATGGCCAGAAAGTGGAAAATTCATGCTCAGCATGAGCCTACTTTAAAATTCTGTACTTCTACATTCTCAGAAGGACAAAACTGTATCGCACACCCATTAAAGTTCACCACAAGAAACTTTGCAGTTCCACAGTTTTGTTATACAAATTAGAGTCAGCCTCCTCCTCTCCGTATATTTGTAGTGGTTGAACTGAACCTTTATTTAGGCCAAACAACACCTCCCTTGCCCAGTTTGACTTCAGTACCCAAGAACCTGCTTGAAGAGCAATACATTACTCAGCAGAAGAGAAGATTGCAGAATATGATTGTCATACTGTAAATTCTTTGGCAGAGGAATGTAATTTCTGAAGTGTGGCCCTTGCCTCTTTGAAGCATTCTTCATGGAGAAATTCGTATCTACCCACATCCCATTTCCACACATAGTCCGTGTTTTCTGTACTAGAGCTGGTCTTTTATTTTTTAAACAACAAATTCTCACTCAAAAATTCCAATTTACAAACACAGAAGCACTTCACCAAAAAAGAGGTACTCGGTGAAAAGTTCTGAAAGGCCACTCAGGGATGAGATTTAATTTATGGTAAATATCAGGGAGAAAGAACACAGGAAACATCTTCAACTAGGCTGAAAAGCCAGTAAGAGCTATAAACACAGCGGAAAACACTGCTGGCTGAGGAATTATCTTCACTGCATATTACTGGAAGCCGGGACATACACTGAAGAGACAGCTCTCCAAAAATGCCCTATTTCTACACCCCTCCACCAGCAACAGCTATTGACCACTTCTGGAGACCACGCATTGGCCACATTTATGTTCAGTGGTCCAGGGACAAGGCATTCGGCCAAGAGGCAAAATAGTCAGGTTCAGGTGGCTGATTTAAATCAGGCAGAGCAGGGTTACAAATCTGTCCCATGCAATCTCTAGCCAAAGCATGAAGTCCTTTCTCCCAGTAGCCACCATTTCCATACATTTCAAAACAATTATTTCACCAGGATGAGTAAGTACTACAACTTACTCTGGTGGGAAAATACAAGCCATTATTAATCTAGATTATACATGATACATTATACTTTAAGTCATAATGAAAGAAGCCATTTAACATGGATAAAGGTATCAGAAATTTATAGAGGTTTTAGATCTCGCTGTAACAGAAATGTAAAGCCGATAGGATAGGCCGAAATTTAATAACTCTTTTTCTGAACTGGTCAATTAAAACATATATGCAAAAGAGCATCAATATATGGAAGAGAAAGGCTATTCTTCTAAGCAAATTTCTTCTGCATGTCAGCAATACTTTCTGTTGTATCTAAATTCATGGCTTGAAATTATTCAGGGAATGGTTAAATAATGCAATGCATCAAATCCATTTTCAAATGAACTGCAGTTTCGACTTCCTGTACACCACAAATTATTCTCAGTTGTAATTTACAATAGGCAAGTGTTAATTTACCTAACCCATATTTTATGAATATGTATTGACTAATTGCAAGTCCGTGATTCAGGGCAAATAAATACGTGATTTATATTCAGGCAAGTCACACAATCAATTTTCAATCTACATCCTCAAATACAGTATCAGACTGTGACAGGTTTATTTGCGTTGACACGCGATGTCATAGTTCTGTGAACTGCAAAATGTAAATGTGAAACATTATTCAACAGCCACCGGTGGATCATGCCCAGTGGTAACGTCCACAGCAAAGCCTCAGAATGTCAGCGGCCCGTCTGCTGCTGCTTGACTACAAATTGAACAAAACTCTAATCTAAGCAGGCCAGTCTTCACCCAGGGATCAGATGTGGTAGAGATCTGGTTTCCTATGGTGACTCCTAATTTAACATTTCTTCTCCTCACCTACCCGGAGAGAAGAGCAGCACATCAGGTAACGGGAGAAAAGGATGCGACTGTGCCCTCTGCATACTTAGACTTGGCCTTTCAGGTCACAGTCGTTGTTGGGAGCAGTTAATCAAGCTTTCAAATTAGTGCAAAAGGTCTGTCCTGCCTCTTTTTTGATTGCTAGGGCTCATCTTAAACAAGACTCACTGAATATGCTGCATCAGGGATTTTATTGCTAGTAGAGCTCCCAAATCACTGCCTGCTTTTTGCACTCTATTCACTAATATTAAAATTTTTCAATTAAATAGAACATGTTTAAATAACATTCCATGCTAAAGTACTCCTAAACTTTTCTTTAACCAGACATCTTGAGATTCACTTTCTGTCTCCAAAACTAAATCTCCACAGTCCAAGAGGATCCTTCAGATGCTTTGTGCAAGTGTGCTTCAGAGTCCTGTAGAGAACTAAATTTCCTAGTCTGTACGGATTTCCACGTTCCTTGCATGTGGCTTCATTTTTCTTCCTCTTTCTCCTTTGATGAGTCCCTGAAGAATGACTGAATTGTGACCTGGGTTTGCATTTTCCCCATTTGACAATAGGCAGTTTTCCTTGTAGTAATAATAAATATCAGGAATATTTGACAGGAGTTACTTGTATCTGTCTACTAGTTTTAGAGCATTATTTCTTCCCATCCTTTTTTTTTTTTTTTTACGTCTCTGAAGGCATTTTTTTGGATTGTAGAAAAAGAAAAAAATCACCTTTCAAGTGAGTCAAGTCGGGGAACTCAGTTGCCTAAATGTAGGCTCATAATGCTCCTGTAGGTGCTCCAGGGTATTATGCATGCCCTACATGTGTTTATCCAAGGTTTGAATTACCCAGAGACCCTCCGTAATATCTGTCCCCTATGGTGCGCAGGGGGCAGGGGGGTAGCCCCAAATATTTCAGGTGGCCCAAAACCTCTTTATATAGGGAATGATATTCTATCATGATTCATAGAAATCAACAGAAACCCAAAATCTATGGACCTGATGGATGAGATCAAGCACAAGAGAAACAGTTAAATTTAGCAAACACTGTAAGACATTCATTCAGCTATAGCAGTAAAGGTAACTCACATGATGATATTCTGATTCACTCAATAACTATTTTCTTACTAGCAGCTTTAGAGCTATTTAATGATGTCGTTATACCCACAAGACCACCTGTCAAAGAAGGGAAATACAATGAAAGTGATGAGGTGGTGGAGTGAGACGAGGAAGATACATTCATTAGAGACGCAAGAAGGCAGCGGGTGTTATTGGACATAAAAAGGAGATTGGGGAGCCTTGTTAAAAGTTATGTAGTCTCCTGAAAGAATTACTGAACAAAACAGCAAAAAAGTTTGGTGTTGTAGAAAAGGATTGGCAATTACAGACATCCTTTAATTGTAGTTCAAATTAAGGAAGATACAGACAGAAGATTAAATCACAGTTTTAATCGGTACTAAGAAAAGGCTCATTAAAAAAAAAAAACGTTCCGGTTTTATTTCTTGAGACAGTGTAGGGTTCAGTGAGCAATTTGAATGGAGTCTGCAGGCTGCAGTTAATTATTTGCATTAGCATTTCAGATGGGCTTCCATGTAAATACCAGCTTTTTGGTGTGCTATGGACATAGACAAAAAGTAAGCTAAATGCTTGATCTCCTTTATAGGATCCTAGATTATGTCATTTAATAGGTAGCCAACAGCATGGGGATTGAATGATACAGGCTTTTGAAAACAGCTCTGGGATCTAATTAATTGGGACAAATTATCCAAAGCAGCTTGGCATTGAGGAAGGAGGACAGACTCAGAGGGAAATGACAGATGGATGTGCAGAAAAGAAAGACAGAAAGACCTTTGCTGCTCTTGAAGGGCTCAGCCGAAAAGCTGCTCTCACTCCACCAAAAGGGTTTCGTGGCATGGTTTTGTGAGTCATTATTATTTACTTGACACCTAATTGTCCATATTTGCGACTCTGTATGTCCAGAGCTTAATGCTGCATGGGTGATCAGACCCAAAACCCAGCAATTTTTAACGGTAGCTGGGCGTACAGTTGGGACTGGTGTGTGGTTTACCCTCAAATTGCACCCCTGTACCTAAGATGTTTGTGGCCATGTGGGGAGAACATTCCAGAAGGGTGGGCCCTGAGTGACAGCAGTCAACAGCCAATAGCCAGCCACTGTGGGAAGTTGAGTCAATCAGAATCGAGGATATCTTCCCCCCCGCCCCAATCCCATAACTGACAGAAGGGGGCAGAGACCCCCTGAGAGGTGGCCTGAAGGCTCCTGGAGAGGGGGACCCCATACCCCCCCCCCAGTCTGGTACTGGCCTGCGGGGTCTCCCTGTGGGATGGGGAGGCCATGTCGTGCACTAACGCCAAATGTATCTGTGACTAAAAGTGTTTGGGGCACCCAAAACCCTTTAGTCTGCTGTTAGTTCGATCTCAAGCCATAACACCCACCCCGCAGGTCTGAGAGACATCCTGTTCCCACAGGCTTCTTATAGCCCCTTATAAATAGCTGAATATATCGACGTTAATGAAGACAGAGGGTAATCAGCAGCATACTGATAAACTAAGATGCATAAACTCTGTGGTTCATGCATGCCTAGCATGCACAAACATCACTTTAAATTCAGACAATATCATCAGAAGCCAATGAGATCCCAGCTTTTTGGGGCCTGGCAGAAGGCACTTAGTGCTTCCCAGAACTTGACCATACACCACACGGCATGTCCAAGCACTGACAATGAGTCTTACCTCAGCTCCAGCTCTTTTGTCTTTACTTCCACAAACACTCTAGCAAGCAAACACACTTGTGAAATACCAAACCATCTGCTGATCGAACTTCATTGGCTTTAGTGGAATTTAATGCAGTAGAGAATTTGGCCAGGCAATGTTTGGGAAATCCAGTGGTACATCAGCGCTGCAGGACATGCACAGAAGTCTTCTGAAGTTGTGCCTTATGAATCCTCACCTCAGAGAGTCACAGTCACTGACTCGGGAAGCAACCACAACACAACTTACCCACAGTTCAGTCCATAAAGATGCACAGCCTGTCTCCTGCCTCCCAGTCCTTTGAGACTTGAGGACCTGATTTGGCATTGACATCTTTCACTGCCATCCCACCAAGTTGCTATTCATTTCCATTCTGTGCTGTTTTCTCCAGGTATGACCAGGCTGCTGTTAGGTCCCTCCAAAGCCATCTCTTCACTAGGCTGAACAACACCCACTCCTTCAACCTTTCATCACTTGGCAAGTGCTGCAGCCCCTCACCATATTGGTGGCCATCATGCAAGTTCACCAACATGTTTCTTATACTGACAGACCTAAAACTGGACAAAATATTCCATGTGTGCTCTAACGAGTGCTGACTGATGATCACTTTCCTCGCTCTACTGACTATGTTCCTGCTGATACAGCCCAGGGTGCTGTTGACTTTCATTCCAAAAGAAAAATTGGAAGAGGCAACAAAAATAAGAGTCCACCATTTGTCAAAGATGCATTCCCCTATCTGTCACAAACTCCAATACACAGCTAGAATTTTTAATTGCAACTATCAATAATTAAGCAGTGCAGAATAAGTAGTTTGCAAACACCATCTGCAAAGTGAAATATCTGCAAATGTATGAAATGTACTGTACTCACAAAAAGCATAAAAGAGATAGAAATTCAACAAATAACTTCCTACAGAATAGTTCATCCAGATGTATGAGAAATCATACCTTATAACAGCAATTTCCTGAATAACACATTGTTTTAATGGGTAAACACTTTATTTATACAATGACATTCTGACTTATATTGCTGCCCTCAGAAGCATAGCTGTACAAACAGAATTGTTTCAAGAATGCAACTGTGCAAACATAGAATATTGTTCATTGGAGACTCTCAAACATTTTTATTACCATTAAATAACTATTAGTTGACTTCCATGAGGTAGGGCAGTACAGCGAATGCCAAGATCGTGTGCATCTGCTCTCAGAAAGTCCAGCCTCTACAAAAACTTAGCCTTGCCAACAGGAAATTGCTGTAGTTAGACAGTACGTAAGCAAATAGTGAGACCAGTTCTGAACAAGGTCTACATACCTGACTTACAGCATTGCCTGTCATTTTCACAGTATTGTAAAACTGCCATTCTTTTATTTCAAAACATCACTCTGAGGCAGAGAACTACCACTGTCCCGTGTTTACAAGAAATACAAAAAAGCTAAAGGATAAAGCCACAAAGAAACTTGGGCACCTGACCAGCACTGAAATTCATCCCACTTTTAGGTACTGCTTAACTTTGGAGACCCCGTAAGGTCTAAACAAGTGGAGTTTCTGCCAGACAACTTTCCATCGAGTTTCTGCTTTAAATGGCTCCATCTTGGCATGGCTTGGCAGCTCTACATGTCTTCCATCCAAGCTTTTTCAGACTTTTAGGTACAAATACTTCAACAGTCTAACAGCATCCTTATCAATCTGAGATTCACTCCAAAACATACTCTTGTTGTCCTGTTTGTCTCATATGCAAAAGCTTGACAAGAGCATTCATCCAGACACTGACTTCTGGGTGCAATTCCACCCTCCTCCAGAGGTAATGAAAAATGATTATAGAATCCATCTCTTCCAGCAGAATCCATGCTGCGGTACATTGCTAGGACAGCTTTACTGCTTCCAGTGGTCATCCCGCTTGGGAGTTAACTTAGGCATCTCTGTACTGTGCCGTTCACCAGTCAATTGCACAAGGACAGCAGACATCTACAACTGAGCTGGAAATTCAGGTCTCACAGGGCTTGCATTAATGAGCTAACCATTTTCTTTCATCCTGCTGCAGTTCAATCTGCAAAATGCCAGTGTTTCTATTTCTATGACAATTCTTCAGAAAGCTAAGGCAGAGAGTCAAGGTTAAGTGAAAAGGGTGTTTGATTGGGATCGGGGTTTTTTCTACACCTTTTTTACTTTTTGGAGAAAGAACTATTCTCCAAAAACAAAAAAACATTTAAATGGTGAGTTTCATTAACAGGCTTTATGAAGCTTATTGTTAGAAACTGAGTACTGGTGCGGTGATTTCCCTTGATTACAATTACAGGAGCTAAGTTAGTTAATGCCAAGTAGTTCTCTGTGCTTTTGCCAAATAAGAACTATTTCAGAGCTATAATGGTTCCAGCATATTGTGTAAATGCATATTTTATTTAGATTTCTTATCCCAAGAGTTAAAAATATGTATTCATTATAACATAATTTCTTCAGTCTATGCCATGGGCTATTAAAAATAAGTTTTTCATTATTTAATTACTCTTTTGAGCTAATAGGTGCATAGAAAGCTTTAAAGCTTACTTTGTTTAAAAACCTTATACCTACATGATCAGTGTTGTTTGCACTGTCATCTCCCAAAGTACAAACCTGCATCTTTCGAATATGAAAAACAACCCCTTTGTTAATATAGTTGATATACGATATGTGGCTCACTTTCCAAAATCTAGTGAAGGTCTCTCCTTCTAAAGAATTATTTGTTTGGTAGCCACTAATTCATAGGACAACAAGAATTTAGCCATCCGTTTCAGATTTCATATAATGTAACCATCCACATGTACTAGCCAAAGTTCTTTGATAAAAAAGAGAAATAACGGAACCTAATGTTCCTCTTCTTATAATGATCCTTTAGGCCTCATCTACACACAAAGTTAATTACTTTAAACTGGCAGAGGGGAAGCCTTGCCATCAGGCTTACAAAGGTAGGTAGCAATTTTTTATTCAAGTACATCTTTGTGGAAAACTTTACGGTATTTCCCATCATCAAAATTTTCAGAAAAATATTATGCTGAGGGTGTTTAACTGAAAGAGGTTATTGCATTTAATTAAACTGACCCCAATATTGGGATAACTCTTCGCTATCTGTAGTTATCTAAAATGTAGGTGTCTACTGTAAAGTAATCCACTAAAGCTCGAATGTCAATGCGGAAAGATGAGACTCTTCAAAGGGTAATTAATCCTCTGCTAAGACAGGAAGGATGAATCACCCTCTGGAAATACCTTTTTCCATCAACAGTACTTTTTCACATCATGCATAATAAAACTGTGAAACTCATTACCACAGGATGCTGTGGAGGCCCAGATGAAAGGCACTAATGCATTTAAAAGCCCTAGACTAATTCATGGAGAATGGGTGCAGTAAGCAGATGGTCTGAAAATAGTCACCGGCTCAGGAAGTCCATAAACAATATATCTGGAAGGTGGGAAGTATCCCTTTGTATACTGCTAGTTTCTTATACTCTTCTCCAAACATCTGGTGCCAGCCCCTGTTGGAAACAGAATACAAGATTAGATGGTCTGTTGGTCCAACCCAGTGGGATAGCTCTTTCGTTCTAAAGTTAACTCACGTCCTCAGTCAACATACTTATTCCCCTTAAGAAAAGAAACTATGTGCACACAAATACTAGATAGTTTTTCCTTTATATAAAGGGATACTATTTTATTTAGTATTAAGACATTTTATTTTGCGCCAAGATATTTCTTGGTCTGAAATGTGCCCATTTCTTGTTAGCCAATAGATTCTCTTTATAATCAGTAATTTGCAGAAAGTCATTTCTGTATGTTCTACCAATAATATTTCATCCAAAAAGATCAAATAGCTTTGTTTAGATAGAATGTAATGTTACCTGCTGCCTGTATCTCTGATATACCAGGTATCTGTAATCAGTCGTCCAAAGCTGATGCTCAGTTTCTGTAGAAGATGTTCTATAACATATTCAATGAAAAATCAAACGCATAGCAAGAACATGAACATGTTTTTATCTTAAGACAAGATTGCAATAAAAACATGCCTGGGAATAATAACGTATTTGGAATACAACATTACTAGACATGTTTTGCAGGAATACAGCATGATACCCAGTAAACCTTCCACTTCTTCTTACTGTCATTTTCTGTATTAATCAAAGCTGTTCTTTCTTATGTCTCATTAGCTTACTTTAATTTCTGGGACTGTGATTACATTTCCAAATATGTGGGCATGGTTTTAAAAGAACTGTCAACATTTTAAGAAACTTGTATTTGTTCTAAAGACATTCTTTAGAGAGTAATTCTTGAATTATGGGAATTTGGGCTCATTAGGACCAAACTCTTGGAAAACAGACCTCAAGTCAGAAGGTCAGAAGGAAAAAGCATCTTTTCACTCTGACAGCAACAAGATTGATAGATGCTGTAATGGAATTGAGGACCATTTGGTGAGAAACATGTTCCAAACCCCTGAGTCTCACTCTCTTTTTTTTTTAAACTCTTACCAAAGGACATGTCTCATGGCCATCCACGTGAGGTGAACTTCTCATGCCTGAGCCAATCCTTCGGGAGACTCTGAAGATAAAATATATAAACTGAGCTGACTACAGCAGTGGCCATAGGAGAGAAAAGTGGCTTTTAAAGTTACCTTCTTTCTTTAAAATATCATTGCCATTCTGACATTTCTGTTCAATAATCAGTGGATTATTTTTACGCTCCAGAGGGACTTTCTTCTGACACACAAAACTTTTAAAGTATCTTGGGTTTAGGTCCTAACATTAATTGTAAATTCAATTTGCTACTTGTAGCACTGCATTTCCAGAGCCTTGCAGACACTAAAACATTTGTGGGGTAGGAATTAGTTGGGAAAATATACCCCATATCCTCTTTCAGCTTTGCCAGATGGTTATATTCCTTTTCATAACATTTGTCAAGGAGATGAAGCTACTGTAGGATCCAGGAAATACATCTGCTTCTTTTGTCTCAAACTCTGCTGGTGAAATAGATACTTATTCAATCCTAAATGAGTTTCTATGGTAGGTGAAGCCATTTCATCAATATGGGTTACATGCAACATCCAGAGGCATCCTGTCCTCTAGCTAACTGTTTACTTTCCCACAGAAAGACAGCCAGCGTGACTTTGTAGCTCACAGAGAAAACTCTGTGTTCCAGCAGTAAACATTTTAGATCGCATACATAAATTATACCATATAAATCTCATATTAATTGAGGCAGCGCACTGCATTTTCCATACAGTGAGGCAGGATCAGTGAAAAGATGTTGAAACCTGGCTATGGTTTAGGTTTCAGGTAACATTTTCCAAAACATTTATGTGCCTTTGAAACTCAAGCCCTGATTTCAGAAGTCATCTAGGCCATCTTCAAACGCAAAACCATTGTGAAGCGGACCAGGATAAGAATGTAAAGCACAACTATTCTGCAGTCATTTACCTTCCCTGTTGGCTGGTGGACAGTATATCTATTGGACTGAAATTAATCAGTTTCCCTGTGCCATTCCCCAACGCCAATGGCACTATTCCAGCCTACAGCTAAGATTCTTTCTATTTAACTATTTGCACTCAATTTAGGAACCCCACACTAAGCATCTTCTCTAATCAATAGAGATAGACTTCAGAGGAAGACCCAGCTTGGCTGAACTGCCTTCTGTCTATGTCTTACCGTTGAATATGCAAGGAGCTCTGCAACCCAAGTCCTAACTTCAGTAACTAGCTGGCCATGAGTGTGCTTTTCTGCAGCTTAGTTTAAGCCAAAACCAGACCATCCACTAGAAGCACTAGTACAGAACTGCTATTCTGGGCTGCATTCAAAGCTTTAACATTTATGTGACTCTATGGTCCTAGTCTCCACAAAAATCCATAGAACTCACATTTCCAAATCCTTGCTTGTAAGTGGGAATCCAATGCCTGAGTCGCTATGATGCTTCGGATGATAATTTGCCTCCCTGAGGGGCATAAACTGAGAGTATCTAGATTAGGTAGAAAGACTAACCAGGAAAAACAAAACCAAGAGAGGGATTTTGAATCAAGTGCACCGAGACTCCCAAAGTGCTGAAATCTCTACAAGCCAAAAAACAAGCGTCTCTGGATCTCATGAACAGTGACTTTCAGATCTGGTTGCTTTAATCCAGACTTCCTTTGGAATAATGTAAATGTGAAGATTTGACATTTACTCTTCTCTAGTAATACCAGTGTTTTCCTTTAATTTCATTATTCTTAGTGGTTAGTTTATAGCAGAACTAACAAAAGGTGAAGCCAATAATGAAAAACATAACACTAAAAATGAACCATAAAATGAAGAGAAGAATAAAGGGTATAATATGCAGGTAATTTGTGACTAACCCAATACTATGCATTCCCCTTACATGAGAAATACCTATGTTAAAAGAACATTATTTTTCATAAACTTAGGAACTCAGAAACTAACAGCAGTTTTAACCTCAATTCAGTCACTTGTGCATGTGCTTATATATGCACGTATAAAGATACACAATTCAGTTCCTTCGTCACATAATATTTCTTCAATTAAATTACTCCAGTCAGGATCACATCTTTTGTTTCATTACAGGTTCTTCGATTCTTCCAACCAAGCCTGACTCCTCATCTTTCTGAACTACTTTCTGATCCTACCTGATTTCTTTCCAGTTTTCTATTTTCTTACCCCAACCTAATTCTCCCTGCCCAGTTTTCTAGTTTTCATCACATTTTAAGACTTTCCCACTACAACTCTCTTCCTGAACTTACTAGGGTCAACTGCAAACCTTGAGTCTCTTCCTTTCTTTCCACTGCCACTCTGTTTTCACTGGGATGTCAGCTCTCTAGCTCAGCTTGAACCTGAAGTTACAGGCAAAATTGAGCAGTACCACTGTCATCTCTTCCCCCAACCCACCAATCCCCTGTGGATTTGGGATTACACTGAGTGGTGGAGGTTGGAAGGAGACTATTGACTAGTGAAGGACCACGACGAAACAGATGGGAAGGAACAGGGATTTGTAGTTCTAGATTGGGACTAAGAAGAGTCAACACAACTTGGCAAACTTCACCGAGTTTAAACAGATATCTGTATAATTGGAAATGAATAGTAATTTGCAATGTATACAAGGAGTTAAATTAAGTTAGAACACTTCATTTAAAATGTAATTACTTTCTACTGTGGATCAGTTTGGGTGCTGTAATTCTGAAACGAAATGTTGACTTGCTCTCACCTTTCTTAGACCTTTTCACATTTTTTGGTTAATTTTGTTTGGCTTGTCAAACACATGGATTATTAATAATATTCTAATGTGGCAGGTGCATATATGTGTGTGGGAAGGTGTCGTTTTAAAGTGACAGCTGAACCTTTTGCTGAAATATAAGGTTTTCTCCCAGGAGAAAGTGGTCTTATCTCTTCTTTTTTCTCTGGGTATGGTATACTACATGATAGAAGATGTTAATATTAGAAGTGGAACAGATGGCTCAGATTGAGATTGAGGGCACAGCTACAACTCAGAGATGGGGAAACAGATTCAAAAAGGAGCCGACAAGTGCAGAAAATTCAATTAAAAGGTTCATTTTGAGGAAGCAGGTGTGTGGGTTTTATTATTGAGACCTCCACATTCTCATTTAGAGTAACCCATTTATGAGGCTTGTTATGAACTTGTCTAACCCTGTTGCTGGCATTTTACTATCTATGCCTACTTGAAAGGAGTTTTAAATGTCATTGAGTAGCTCTTGCTCTCTCTTCCTCTCTCTCTGGCTACATCTGAGAATCTGACGGCTCTATTTCACTGGAAAGGCTGACAAGCCTGTGATTCTCATTAGGCACAGCAGCATATAGATGGTTTGGGATCTTTCTGAACAGACAGCTCTACAAAAACTCGGTCCTATATTGCTGCCATTATTATTAAGCATAGAAAGCACCCAAACTGATGTTTGACAGATTTTCAGCAACATCAAAATGTGGCGTAAGTAACATATTGTAAAATTAATATCCTTCTAAGAACAGATTGCGTGTGGTTCTGTATAAGATTCAGCTGCTTTATCCTGATCCCTAAGACTCTCCTAGGCACTATTCTTGCTAACATATTATTCAAAGTTTTTGAAAAGGTAGGACTGAAGATTGTCTGGATTACCGAGTCCAAACTCCATATCCAAGAAATCAGATGATGTGACCTGTTTCATAAAACAACCCAAAGTACATCTTAAATTCAGCCGGGAGAGTTTTGCCTTAACTTAAATGTCATTTAGGAACCTCACAGCTCTTAAAGCCTTATTCTCATTCTCAGTCCAGGTTTATGCAGTTCGCTAATTCTATTCTGCTTTCCGCTGCTTCCAGAGAAGCTGCTTCCCCAGGTGTTTCTGTGTTCACAGTTATATCTCCTTGCATGCTGTCCCTAAATGTTGGGAGTTTCTTTTTAATCCACATAAAAGTGCCAGATGCGACATTGTCTAAAGTAAATCCCCACTTCCTAATTCCTTTCCCTTCTCTCCTAAACTTTCGTCCACACAAGAACTTAGATGTTGCTTTTAGAGCAGATCTTGAAAGTAACCAAATGTGGATTCTGGAGGCCAAAGGAGAGAAAAAAGTCCAAGGCTTAAAACTCCTTCCTAAGAATTACTTGCCAGGATCCTTGTTTGAATCCGAAATGGTCTGGGATAGCAGCAGCACCAGAGATAGCACCATGTACCTGATACACGTGTTGCACTTCCAGCTCTGAATCAGAATTCAGATACGCACACGGGAAAATCAGGAGGGCAGGAAAACGACTGTCTTTGTATCCCTTCACATAGAAACAGCTGTAATCTCATCCTTCAACTCTTATTCGGTCAAAGCTCCCAAATCCAGATTCAGTGGATCCAACCTGTGTAATCGTGTCTGGAAGAAGACTCAGTTTGATGAAAAATCTGAAGACAAACCTCATCTAATTAGATTTTTTACCTGGATCATGACACATGTTGAATCATGAAACACACGTGGACTTGGCTCAACTTTGTGCCTCCAGATAACTATTCTATAACATGGGGAATAGTTGTCTATCTCCCAGACAGCAAATGACCTGGCGGAATTAAAATATATTCAGGCTTTCCTCAAAATTCTAACACTTGTGATGAAAAAACAAATCAAAAGTTGTCTTAGAACTAGTGCATCAATATTTTTGAAGTTGTTCAAAACCACACAACCCGCGTCCTCTCAACCAAGCAAAGCAGTCCATGCCCTTTAATGATTTTTGACTGCTTGTTAAATCAAAGGTGCAAATATGAGTCCTCTGACACCAAGTACATTCATGTCATTCTGTAGAAATATCACATGATGATGGTACAAGCTGTTAAGACAAAGTGATTGACACATCATCTTAACTACCCTCTCAGGTACTCTTTCTGAGACAATCAATTTGGTGTTCTATCTCATTAAATTTCACTATTTTGGTACCTTATATTAGTTCAGAGAGACAGTCTACAGTGTCCTTGAACTGAAGGTATTTAAAGATCATTCTCACAGACAGGAATCCTGATCAGATAAAGAGTCAGACCTGCTGCAAGCTGTCAAAAGGAAGGAGAAAAAGTGAAAGAAAATTATCCACCACATAACTGAGTGAGGGACACTGAGATCTTCGAAAGGGTGCCAAGTCCTTTTCGTGTGATATTAGATGGAATCCAGCAGCAGTCAGTACTCAGTGTAAGGAATAACACAGCCGTGCTATGAAAACCAAAATGTGCTGGCATATAAAGGCATTACAGCAGCAAGGCTAAGTTTATTGCTCTGCTGCTTCTCTACTTGCTAATAATAAATTACTGCATTAATAACCCTTTATACTTATCCAATTGGAGATTATGTGATTACTGATAAAACTTTTAACTACATTAGCAACACTAGACTAATTGCATTAACTGGCGTAATAAAGTTAACATATAAATATGGTGTCCTTGATACACACATGGTAAGATTGCACATCTCATTAAGATTAATATTGTTAGAATAATGTCAGACACTTGGATTTTTATCCAAGGCAGTATTGCCAAACAACCACGACCCCCTGACTTGAAGTCTTAAAATTTAATATTAGGTAACAGGATTAAACCAGTCTTTTTCAGATGCAAACATAAAGGCAAATTTAGAGGTGGTTTTATATAAATGAGAAGTTAATCAAGCAAGGCCAATTTAAGTCCTATGAGATCCTCACCCTGAAAGAGACTGTACCAATGTAAATGTCCCAGGAAGCCTGAAACAACAGATCAGGATTTGTTAGTCTGAGCAGCTGGCAAACACTGGTTTCCTCATATTTATTCCCAGTTCTACGTGACTTTGACAAATAACACTGTCTCATTCCGTATTCATATCTGCTTTGACTTGCAGGAAACCTTAATCAAACGAGGCTGTGGACAAGAAGGAAATTGAGAAAGCAGCAAAACCTTTTTTTTCTACACTGCCCTCCTACCATCAAAAAAAAAAAAAAAAGGAAAGAACATGGAGCGTGGCATAAAATCTGGCCCAGAGGCCACCATTTAACAGGATGAGTCTAGGAATGGAGAGGGAAACGTATAACAAAGCTAAACAAGCAAAGATCGTCCAATAATTAAGCAGTAGCTTGTGAATAAGCAGCAGGGATATAACAATAGAGTGTGGCCAAGAGGTGACAAAGATTATGGGGTCTAGGTTATGATGTCCTCTCATGATTCTTGATTCCACACCCACAGCAGGGACATCTCCACCTCGGATGCTGGCTGTCTCTGGGCCAAGGTTGTCTCATCCTCAGCACGTGGGCCACTCACAACTTGCTCAGAGCCGCGTGGCTCTTCCCATGTGAGGTCCATGTTTTGAACGTAGGAGCCGAGAGCAAGAGCCAAGAGCAAGCCTCCTGTTCCGGTTAGGTACGTCAGGTTGTTATTGTGAATACCTGTCCTTGGGCTGTAATTCCTCCTTTGGTAAAACATGAAATCTAGCGCCTATTTACATCGTAAGGATGCTGTGAGTGGAATTGCGATATGGATTGCAGGTGCCAAGATGCAACACCTCAACAGCAAATGTGCTGAATAACTAGGCAAGAGAAATACTGTTTCCTTTGAGGACAACCATATTTTTAGCTGAATGTTCCCTTAAAATACATGACCTTTTGGGCCTGTCAAATAGCTGCACTAAAGCAGTGAAATTTCTTTCAGTAAAGCTCTGAATGGAACAACAATAAAATCCAATATTTATTCATGTTACAGCACAGTAATTTGATATCTAATAAGCATTAAGGTAAATATAATCCTGTAGTTGACGAATCTAAACTTTGCTCTATAGCTCAAATCTCTGGGGAAGACATGATACTTGACATTTAATTTGAAAAGCAAGGTGGCCTGATGGAGGAAAAAACCTTTTCCATATCGATAGTAAAAACGCATTGGTGCATTTTATTTGTTATGGTGGATTTGCTTAGCTTTATTTTCACATTTTAATAAGCTCATCTCATAAATGTATAATGAAAATAGAAAGATCATCTATCATAAGAATGGACTGGTACAGATTGTTTCTTTGGATTCTTGTGTAGAAGAAAAACAGTTTTCTTCCTATTGATAACAATAAATGTAAATTGAACAGTATGAAATTACCTAAAACATCACAAGTTGCTAAAGGGAGATCACGATGCCTACTTGCCAATACTAGATTAACAAAAGAAGCTGTGTCTTTATGATGCATCATTCTAAAATGACAATAATATCATTTTCAGTTTGCAGTGTTAAAAACTGTAATGTCAATACAATATGCAGTTCATTGGCAAAGAAAATGTTGTTCTTGAGGTACAAATCCTATCTTTTTTCATAGGGGGAGGTGAAGTTGGCCATTACAGGTGGAAAAATTTCACATCCACGTGAGTAAGGGACAGGACACAAGACGCATAACAGATGGAGAATCTTAGCGCAGTCTCACCAGTGGTCATGGGATGGCCCCAACAGGGGTCCTTGCCAGGGAAAGTCAAATTGAAGGGAAGCTACCCAGTCTGCACAGGGGTGTTTACACCTTTCTTTATTCCTCTGAGCTCCCTTCTCCCTTAGGACTGCTTTATCCCATTTTCATCGCCAGCAAGCAGAAAAGACTTCCTCCACATTTTACAGAGGGAGACCAGAGGCACAGAAAGAGTCTGGGGCATCTGCTCTAGTGCTTAGCCGGGGTCAGGAGTGCACTTTTGAGGTGACTCTCCTGCCTGTCCCCACTGAACCATGCTTTGCTTCTCAGCCTTCAAGAGCATGAAAGGGATCTGTTTTTATTGAAAGCAAACCAAATGGGCGGCTCCAGGAACACGCCTAATGTGTTCAAAGCACTAACCAGTATTCAGTCCCTGGGACAAGGCCAAAGCTAGTACCAAGTACCAAACCCCTGAGTGCGGTCATCCAGTCCTCAGCCTCAGCTGTGTCACTCCACGGACCCACTCCTATTGCATCCCTGCAACAGACCGACCCTTGGATTTCCCGAGTTCAATTGTACTGACACCATGGTTCAAACCCTGCTTAGGGGGTCTAAAAATAGCTCCAGACATTACCACAGCCATAGGGAACCCAGCTAGAAGTAGTAGTTCTGGCTGGAAATGTTACCCTCAAATATTCACATGTGTCAACGTACCACCTCTTGACTCTCCATAAGTGAGAATTTCACTCCAAAAATACTGCTCAGAGATCATGCTCTAACAAACTACTTCTTTGCTTGAGTTCATATTACCTTTACATTATAATGATTGAGTACATTATTTCTGTGTTTTTCCAGTGTAGCAGTAATATAAATCCAAGCATCTTATAGGAATCACTTGAGCTGATGAATAGAAAATCAGCTGTCATCTGCAGGAAGATCGAGTAACTCTTATTGTTGTCTTTTACTGGCAAAACAAAAGTTTTCTTGATGGTCTGATTAGAGAATCTCCCTCTTTTGAGAGATGAAAACAAAGTCTATACTCTATTACTTGTTTGCTAGG
Source organism: Burhinus oedicnemus (assembly GCA_008921705.1). NCBI lineage: Eukaryota > Metazoa > Chordata > Aves > Charadriiformes > Burhinidae > Burhinus > Burhinus oedicnemus. The sequence continues at coordinate 937,883 of VFFE01007640.1, read as the reverse complement.
TATAACTCAGTATGGAAAATTAGGGGAAAATGGACTTAGCACATTGAATTTCTATGTGTCAGTTTAATGGAATAAATTAATAATAAATAAATAAATAAATAAATAGTTGGATTTAATGTTGGTTATACCGCTCTTATTCACAGTAAGGACTGTTGACACATTTAATCCTTCTGATTTCTAAGATAAGGTGCTCTATGATGGCCAGTGTTGTGTTCTTACAACATGAAATCAATAACTATGCACCATCACAAGGACTGCAGGTATTGGTTGATGAGGTCTCCTCATTCACTCCTGTATCTCAGCATGACCCCTGTATGGAGAGTAATGCTGGGGCTGCATCTTTCTGCACTGCCTGCAGTGTCACATCAGCTCAAGAGAAATGTGAGGGCATCATGATGTCTTTTAGTTACCAGCCCCCAAACAGCACAGAGGACAGCATTTAGAGTCAAACTTGAGAATCTTTATACCAAGGCAACGTTAATGTCCTGCTAACATCTGGGTCCAGCTGCCTCCTCATCTCTGGTCTCCATCTGGAAGAACAGGTTCAATTACTACTGTAATGAGAAGGGCAACAATGCACCAGCAGAGAGAAGGTACTGGGGTTCAAGAGCAAGGAAGGGTTTATGAATTGAGGAGTGCTGACGGATACAAAAAGAGACCTTATATCTAAATTCTAACCTCTGATCACAAGCATACCTCATTTATGTGTATAAGAGCTGCAGTGCTCTTTTTCCCAGGCTCCATCGGAGTTGTCCTCATCAGCCATTTCTCAGCAGCTCCTAATTATTCCTCACCTACTGTGAACTTTTCCCTAATTACTCTTTCCCTGTCTCTCCAGGGCTTCTGCAAGAATGACAATGCCATTTGCAAATCTGAAGTGACTCTGAGCTCTAAAGTTAACCTTTTGTGCACTTCTCTGTCCCTCCAAGGTTTTTACACTCTTATGAAGTTTAAATTTGAAAATGCCTCAGTAAAGTCAGTTAACTAAAGACTATTATTCTCAAGTTGCCTTGAGGATGGAGAGGTAGACAGTACAAGAAACCTTGGAGAAGCTGATTGCGTTTTTGTTATATTTAGACTGAAAGTGTTGGTAAATGCTGATTTCTGTAAAGAGGTCACAGAAACCAAAATGCCAAGATGTCCTTGTCCTTCCTCTAAACAGGTTCTCTAACCTCTTAACCTTGCAAAGGGAAAAGTCTCTCAGGGCTAATCACTTCCTTCTATTGCAGCTGTCCATATATCTGATTCTCAGTTCCTTTTCAAACCTAAATTTCCTACTGTCACACACACTTCTCTTTCTCCCCAGAGTGACACTGACAGGGAAGATACCCAGCTACATCCATCCTTCTCCCCTCACCTAATGAAGAGAAGGGCTTTGGAGATCCCATTGCCCTTGCTACAGCTCAAGAACAGCAGTAAGATTTACTTCAGTCCTTCCCGCTTCATTGCTGTCACTTTAATTGGATCAGGTCCACTGAGTCCTTTTCCTAGGATGAGACCAGAATAATTTGTTTATTCTAAATGGATCAAGCTGCACTCCTGCATGCGATGAGCTGTGCCATCATAGCTTGGCTGGGTTTCTTCCTCGTGTTTTTCTGGATTAGAATACCCCTGACAATCATTTCAGCTACTGCCAGTCTTTCTGGCAGCCCACGATCCTTCTCCTCGGGCACCTTTTGCACATGTGACATGAGGGAATTCTCCTGAGCCACCATCTTCTGCATGGACCATGGAAAGAAATTCCACTGCCGTTCTTTGTTTCTATTTCTATTCTTTCTTTACTTGTTCTCTTTTTGTTCTTCTTTGACTTTCGTCTGCCAGTATCTGAACTTAGTAGGCAGATACTGCTGTATAAGTAGCAGCCAAGGAGCAAGCTTGAATACTGGTTCCCATCTGTTTACTTTGAGCAACCTAATTAACTCTCTCTCCAAGACAAAGCCCAGGAGCAGTCTGGGAGATCTTCCCCTGCAACAACAGCTTCCAAATGGCAGTACGGGTGAGACTGCACCGGGTTTGGTTCTCCCACCTTACAGTCTTCCAACAGTATTTCAGCAGGTTCCCTTACTCTTGAACTTCCTCAGAGGCTCTCATGACATGTAGCACACAGCCTCAGTATTACCCTACGAAAACACCATTCTGGCTGTAACACAGCTCTCATACTGCTTCTGACATTTTAATGGAAAACAGAACAACAAAAAAATATTATATTTCTGGGTCACCAGGACACCACAGGATACCAAGGAGGCCCACCATGCCAAGAACTATGGAGCAAGAACACAGAAACTCTAGAGGAAAGTGGCCTTAAGCATGTGGACACAAGGCAGTTTATGCTCACAGGCATTTGTGAGCAATCAGAAAATGAAGATACAGTGCAGAGAACCAACTGGTCTGTAGCTTCTGTCCACAGACTGTAGAAATAGGATTCTCCTTCATCTCTTTCATTTGGATCTATGAGCTGCCCCAGTAGCTACTGCACTGAATATACTTGTGGAGAGTTCAAGTACAGATAACACCTAGGGTAGCAGATGACTGGTACAATCCAAGAAGTCATGAATGTCAATAACTGGGCCAAGCTTCACCTCTTTAGGAAAAGGAACACATCTTTCAAACATATGCATCTTGTAAGTACCGTGAAGTCAGCATTCAGACAGACCAGGAATGTTCTTATAGACACCACATAGCTATTCCCATATATCATCTTGCTGAAAGCTTGAAGGAAGCATCAAAAAGACACCCAAAAAGCAATTTTGGAAATATCCAAGATTAAGATGAGTGGGTCTTTTGACAAATGATCCCATCCTTACATGAAGCATTTTAGCAGCAGACAGAACAGAATACAAGAGAGAGCCCTCTCCAGTTAATACACAAGTTATTCTATATTCACAGAAGAAAATCGCAAACATAGGTTGAAATGTTGGTTTGACACAGGTCATTTCTTAAACGACTTTTGCTCCTCTCAGATTAGGTTGTCACAAGTGAAGGACGCGGCCGGACAGACAGGTAGGACTGATTAAACTGTCACATGCCAATAATACATTAAGCTGCTTTGGCAGGGCAAGAGCAGCAGAGTGGCAAGGTTGCTGTCACCGGTGATGTTTCGCTACGTAGGGCCACAAATGAAGCTCCTGAGGATGTCAAGGAATAAACACCAGCACATAAAGCAGGGGAACATGTATTATGCATGCACAAGTAGGGGAAAACAGTCATTAGTCAAGGACTTCACTGTAGGGACACCAAGGATGGTACTGTAGCCCTCTCCTCCCATAGGACCTAGTTCTCTGCCCCTTTGTTTTTTGAACAAATCATTTGCTTTAAATCCAAATGGATACAAACCACACTCACAGAAGTCTGACAGGTCACTACCATAGACTCTGTCTTTAAATCTCATTCATATTAATTTCCCTGACTCTTGCAGAACATGAGAACAAGACCAAGAACAGCCTTTGTGACTTCATTTCATATTTAAGGCAGAGATAAATAAAATACAAAGGATCTGGAATTTGGCTTCAACTAAAGTAAACCTTTACAAATGAAAACACATAAAAAAATGCCTTCTGAAAACAAAACAAAAAAAAAAAAAAGTGCAGTAATTCTGCGAGATGACTTTGGAAAAAAAAACGTTGAAAGTTCATACATAGATTTCTCAGAGGATTTCTTCCTTCCATCCTGATCCTAACCAGAGACAAAACCTATACCTGCCCAAATAAGTATATGCCATGCCCATCTGTTCAATCAATAATCATGGTTATTGTGTACCACTCCTCTGTTTCTCTTTTCACTTATGCAGTAGAATGTGAGGAACAGAGATGCCAAACCCCATTTATTTCTTCCTTGAATTATTTTTGTGCCAGCAGAAATTCTGTGATCCTGAGGATTCACTCTCAACCATCATCATCATAAGACCTCCAAACCTTATCTGAGTTCTTGTTTACAGTAACCAGCATGAAAACAAGATCCTACTTCATTACTTACCTTCTATCTCTAAAACATTTATCGCATTTGAGAGGAATCTTTTCAACATGGGTAACTAAAAGTCAGCAAACACAGGACTGGAGCAATTGGAGCTGAGCAACGTTTACAGTCAGATCAATTATTACTATTGCTATTGCTATTGCTATTGCTATTACTATTAGTATTACTTTATTATTCTAGATATTTAGGGCATGCTTGTACTCATGTGTGCAGCTAGTCCCACAGCTGTGCTTACTCTGTAGTGAGCCAGCCAGACACATGTGAACTGTGTCAACATGTTGTCCAACAATGTAGTGTTCATGTGCTATTTACATTTCCAATTTAAAACATTGTCAAAAAAGGGATGAATCCTAGTTTTGGCTCCATCTACAGCTAAAGACCTGTGCCAGTATCAACACAGGCATGTGCTGTGCATGGTTGTTTCCCTGAGCGTGAGCATTCAGCTACTTCTCATGATGGATCTAACGGAAATTAAACTTGGGTCTGACTTCACTGTGGAATTAATTCCCTCTCTCTGTGTGTCTAAGCAGTCTCCACCATGGATCTGATTATCACTGTTTACATTACCCTTTCTCCAGCTCATAAGCAGTCCAAACCAAAATCCTCAGCAAACTATGGAAGGATTCCCGCTGGCGGCTGCAGACTCCAGGAAAGCTGTCTGTAGTATTCAAACACTTACTGGACCATGTTCTTTAACCAACATTCCCTTCGGGTTTTTATTGCTGCAAACATTATCTTCTGGACCCCGTTATTTTAAATTTGCTTTGAAACTCTGGAGAACAGAAAGCACAACCTGCTTGCCACCAGAATTCAGATACCCCAGATAGAATTTCCCTGAGTCCCGTGCTTGAAAGCTACTAACTTTGGGTTTGTTCTGACTTACAGAGCAAAGGTTGAATGTGCAATTATTCTAGTTAGTTGCAGCCTGACATCTTTTTATATTCTGTTTCTTTGATCCTAGGACTCTCCAAGTTTTTATTTTAAACAAATACCTTCTATAGGGGAAATAACTTCCCACGGCATCAGAAGAAACAAGACGCTTTTATCCCATAACAGTAGGGAAGATGAAACACGTCTGTTCACAGCACCACAACACAGCACAATCGAATTAGGCTTACAGTTCCAGACCCCACCTAACTGCCACTTGATTTTTGCATTACTTAAAATAGAGAAACACAGAGCAATTTCCTGCCCTCCATCCGTCAGCTTTCTGTGATGTTAGAAGTAAGGCTGCGCTTGCTTTTAAGCTGCGAAACAAAGACAAGCAACAAGACGCTATATGCGCCAAAGGGGGGCTGTTTACACCAAACTGCAAATGAATGCCGTATTTCTGAGTTGTACCGAGTTCAAAAAATATGGGGTCAGTAACTCATAGGGAAGAGAAACAGCTGACTCGTCGTTTCAGGTAAGTCTTCAGCAATCAATTAATTGCCTGATCAATGCAGCATGATCTGGGAAGCTTAATTGAAGAGAATTAGTACCTAAGAAGCACATATCTCCAGGGGGGTACCACCGCCAGTAAAGTTAACAGCCTTTGGAAATGCAGCTGCCTCATTTGATTTAGGAGGAAAAACGGTGTGAAACGAGATATAAGGACATCATGGATAATTGACATCCCGAGTGATACCCTTCAACAGGGAGGCTTCAGACTGAGAATTTATTGACACCCGCAGACTCTGGTGGCAAGAGTGCTAACACATACATGTTCACATTTGGAACCCAACAGCAGGAAGTCGTGAATTTTTTATCATGCCATCACAAAGTTTAAGCTGATTTCTCCTGAAAGGAACAATGCTCTTTTAAAGAATAAAGAACGATATCCCTATAGGTTGTGGGATGTTTTTTTAGTTATACTTTTGTAACAACCATGTGAAACTAGTTACATCAAATACTTTTTACATTAGGCAGAAGGGGGCAGAGGACTGGAGAGATTTTAATGTCACCAGGGCTACTGGAAACCTGATTTTCCCTTGTGTTTATGTGTCATACACTTCAGAAAGAATGAAGTAACTGTCTTTGAACCATAAAAACCATCCAGCAAAATATCTCACATAACACTGCTAGCAGAATACTCTGAAATTCTGGATTTTATGTTGTCTTTTCTCAGAGGTGCACACCACCGGTTGCTCTGTGTGGATTCCATGTAAGATTTATACATGCACAACACAGCTGAGAGTCCAGTTTGAGCGGCTGGACCTGAAACCTGAGTTTGATTCCTGAAGGATCCTAAGGCTTTATGCACACCAGAGAACAGCATTGAGCGCAGGGAGTTTGTATGCCTCAGAGAAGTCATCCCTACTGTTCAGACAAAGAGCTGATCATTACTGGTGAGTAGCCAATGCTGAGGACAAGAAGGGGTCTGATCCAAGCCCCCTGTCTTTCTTGGTGCCTACAGTCATTGCTTCCAAAAATTAGACAGCTTATGTGTCCAGCTCTGGAGGTCCCAACATAAAAAGGACATGGACCTGTTGGAGCGGGTCCAGAGAAGGGCCACAAAGATGACCAGAGGGTTAGAGCACCTCTGCTATGAGGACAGGCTGAGAGAGTTGGGGTTGTTCAGCCTGGAGAAGAGAAAGCTCTGAAGAGACCTTAGAGCAGCCTTCCAGTATCTGAAAGGGGCCTACAAAAAAGCTGGAGAGGGACTTTTTACAAGGGCACGTCGTGATAGCACAAGGGGTAATGGCTTCAAACTGGAAGAGGGGAGATTTAGATTAGATCTCAGGAAGAAATTCTTTACTATGAGGGTGGTGAGGCACTGGAACAGGTTGCCCAGGGACATTGTGGATGTCCCATCCCTGGAAGTGTTCAAGGCCAGGTTAGATGAGGCTTTGAGCAACCAGGTCTAGTGGAAGGTGTCCTTGCCCATGGCAGGGTGGTTGGAACTAGATGATCTTTGAGGTCCCTTCCAACCCAAACCATTCTATGACTTCATAGTTCTTTCTTTCAGTAGGTGACTGCTGTCTCACTGTGTCCTGCAGCTCAAGGGTTAGAGTATGCACCACGAGGAGTGGGGGTGATACAGACAGACAATGATTGCAACAGAGTAACTGGGACGCTAACCAAGATTTTCTTCGTCCTCCATGTGGATATGCACCTGAAGAGTGCACTGACCATTAATCCCTTGATACAGCCTCTAATCCTTTGGCTACCTAATAAAATGTGGGGTGTGCTATCCTTAGCAGCTGCACTTTAAAATAAAGCAAATAAAAAAGTATTTTTGCATGTATTTTGGAGTTCATTTAACTCACCTGCCCCAGTGGGCTTCCAGAAGACTTTTTGTGATATTTAGTTCCCTATCAGGTTATTGTGGAGTTAACGACCCAGCTGCACAGATAGAAAAGGGTCTGGCCTGAGGAAGAGGCAGTATTCTCTGAATTTAAAATACCTTGAATTCAAATAGAGCTGTGATTGGTGAGTTAATAAATCACAGGGGATTTAGAAAGATGCTTTTATCAGGACTTTGAACCTGGGTATTTTAATTTTGCATACATGCTGCTCACGATCCTCAGTCCTGTATCAGAGCTAGCCTCTACTTTGCTAGAGACAAGAGCATGCTTAGAAAATCCCATGTTCTAATCCTGAATCCACCCAGAACTTGTCCTACAACCTGAGCCAGTCAGTTTTTCCCATTGTGCTCATTGTGCACACTGACTGATTAATTGATGAACATGTGGAATGAAGTGAATGTGAATGGAGTGAAAGATGTTGTATGACCCAACAGTGCTAACTTCACTACTCTTCCTCACTTGGAGAATGGGAGCGTTTTCACACAAGAATCCAACAGGCTACAGGGAAAGAAATCTATTGCTTCTCCTTGCAAAATAAAAAATACATTTTGAGGAGAGACAAGCTCATTAGACCTCTGATAAGATGCTAGGAGCTGTTAATAACTTGTTCTGACTTCACAATCAAAGGCCTGAACTTGTCATTATTTCTACAGCACTGCCTGGATTTGAATCTAGACTTGAGCCAGATAAGTAGGTAGGCTAGAATACACATTGTTTATTCTTGTACGGGAATTCATGTACCTTATGCAGCTGCATGGCATTTCTGGCTACTAGACTACAAGAATGTGGGTAGGAAAACATGAATCTCACACTTAGCATGTGAGCTACTCCTTATCAGGTGAGCCTGGGTGGTCGCGTGCATGCCATTAACAAATGGTGAATGCAAGGTAGATCATTTCACATCCCGCAGTGAAAACAGGTCAGGCAGAATTGCATTACTTTATATTAATCACAGACTAAGCAGGAGAGCAGGGACAGTGACTGCGGCTCAGCTAACATACAATGACGTGTTAAGCCGTTAAATGTCAATCATCTGTCAGCATGGTGAGATACATGGGAACATAGAAAGATCCACCCTTCCAAAAAAAAAAAATAAAAGGAACTCCCAAATATGTCATTCTTCTCCTACCTCTTTTTTTCAGCCTGTCTTTTAATAAGCATTGTGTGTTTTTGTTTCAGTTATACTTGGTAAAAGCCCAGTTGTTTTATAGGTCCTAAACCTATTGTGTTTTGTTATGCTCAAAATTTTGTTTATGAGAGAAAAGGAAGCACACCTGATACATATAAAGCCAAGAATCTACTGTTAGTATAACTGAGATCTTAACCATCTAATCATTATTAGTCCAGATTTAATTATTACAGGAAAAAGGAATACTTCTATGCAAAAAAGTTCCCATAATAACCATAATAATACAATTAAAATTATTTTACATATACATCTTAATTTCTACCCCTTTTCCTGATGTTATGCTCACCCTTACCCTGCTCTTCTGGGTCACAGTGTTGGTAGTTTCCTTCCAGAGGTGGGAATGGGACATGTTATGGAGAGCCATTACCATCTGGATTCCTTGGCTGGATGGAATATGATCTTCATATTGATGGTTTCTTCTTCCTTCCTTCAGGATCCATTTGATTTATGGATCCGTTTGGGGATCCATTTTACATGTTTATTAACATACTTTCACACCTTGCTTTTTCTTAACCCGTCTGCAGCTCCACGTCGCATCGAGATTTACTATATATCATGCCTTTTAGGTATGTCAGATACTTGTTCCTTGTTACCCCTAAAACCAGGTTTGACCAGTTCTAGGTCTGCATTTCATTTAACTGACCACAGGTGAGTTGTTTGTAGCCGTTGGGTCTCCAGCGCCAGCCTGTGCCCCATCTCTTATGAGCACCCTGCCTGTGCTCCTCTATGCTGTGTCCTGTTTCTCCACTTCTCAGCTCTCCCACCAGGCTTGTGTTTCTCCACACTACATCACTACGTTAAAGTCATAAAACCATGGAGGTACAACAGAAAGACAAACAAAAGTAAAATAAATTGGCCGTAGACACCTGGACAATTAGAAAAATTGCTATTACAGCTACAGCAAGTAAAACAAAGCTCAGGCGGGTCATGAAGAGTTCAGACTAAGCAAACCTGACACATCTCGGTCCTGCAGCCTTGCAAATTCAGCACAAAGCTTGTGGCCTGTTACTAGCAAAGACAATACCGTATTTGTCAGAGCCTCATGTAGAAAAGCAGCAAGCTCTAAACTGAGCATGCCAGTTTAAGGCGGTCTTCAGAAGCATACAGCCCTGGTGAGACTCATTTCGATGGGTCACTTAGAAAAATCCACTGTTCTTCTAGTGGATTCAAGCCCCCTTTGACTGTTGATAGCCACACCTTACCATCTTTAGCTAAAGATATCACGTGAATCAAGTGAGAAAAGAAGGAAAGGAGATGCACAGCTCTGATTACCTTGCACATTTTTACCATGAAGGATTTGCTAAGGAAGAAGGAAATCTGATGTGCAAAAATTAATGGCGCCAGGATATTAATACCATCTAGTTTTCTTTCTCTGCCATTTCCAGTCAATGGCTTCAATCATGCAAGCTCTTACCAAAGTACTTAGCATCATATGTTCAAGTGGTCCCAAATGTAGTTATGGGTTCTTCAAGCAAAGCTAATAAAAACAGTACGATAAGGGACTTCATTCCCAAAGGCTGGCTGATCCTCAGTTCCTGTTGCAAGCCAATGCCAGCAGGGAGCCTGATCCCTCCAGCCGGGTGCTGTGACGCCATTCCCTGCTCCAATAACTACTAACAGGATTGCAAGACATGACAGATCTTGTCATCCTGTTTCAGAAAAGGCATTTAAACTCAAGAGATTGTGCCTGGACTGCAAGTCCTGGTGAAGGAGCTGTGTGCTGGCTTGCTCGGGGCTACCACAAGCCCAGGCAGTCGCTGATGTGAACACATTTCCTCAATATTCCTCTGCGCAGGCTGACTCCTCTCACAGCATTTAAGACATTTCCATGGTAAATAAAGGGCTAATACACCGAGTGTGAGATATTGACTGTCAGAGTAAATTAAAATTAAATGGGGCCCAATTAACACTTGTTGCTTTTGCTAGTTCAATTCCTGAACAAAGGCACTAAAATGATGACAAACCTGTGCTCGCTGCTCAAGCAGAAATCAATACAGAGACAGAAAATGCTATTTCTGACTGAAATTGCAGCGATAGCTTTCTTTTAGAAAAGCCTAGCAGAGGATGTGTGGCATACGTACTTAAAAACATTGCTCAAAAAACCTTACCCTTCAAACACAGCTTGCAAGGCAGTGTACCTACCTGTGTATTCTTTTCCTAGGGATGTCTTAACCTCCTTGGTTAATACTTTAAAACATCGTAGTTAGTGTTTACGCAGATCACTTTTGTCAAGTCGACATCAACATATTATCGTGTCATGATGCCTATTGTACATCTGAACCTTGCACTTCATTACTAACCAACACCAACTCCGGCAAAGAACCCAGACATTAAAACTGAATTAAAATATCCTATTTTCACATTGCTTTTTAACCAATAACCGAGGTCACTTTAATCTCGCTGGAATGGGATGACTTCTTTTTCTCAGCATCCCAACACTTCGATTCAAGTGCGTTTCTTTGGCTTAATGTTTTCCTGCCTGCATTTCTGCATAATTAAAGCACTTCAATGTGGTCAACAAAGTTAATAATATCCATTTATCTTAGGTAAACTGGCAAATGTCCAGTAATCACCCACTTGTTTCTATCAGCAGTCCCTGTCTCTCCTTCCCTTCTGTTTTCTCACCAAATATGCTGGAAGCTGAGCCTGGATACTACAGAAGGTAGTAAAATAGTAATAAATACCTTCTCAGGAAGCTGTGGCTGTAAGGACTCTATTGCCTACAAAGTCGTTGTAAATTATGCATTGCTGTTTAGTATCCTTGACATTTTTAGTAAGTGCAATAAAACACCTTTATGGAGTTGGAAAGAACTGTATGTCAGCTCAAGGGAAAAAAAGAATAAATGAAAGACATAATTGTTTTATCTACAATACATTTCTTTAGTAGATTACTACTGAAATGCACCGACTTTTTCCTTGTCTGGTAGGCAGGATTAAAACCTGGAAGGCTCCATACGTCATTCAGCCAGCCATCAGATTAGAAAAGAAGGCACAGAAAGGAAAACCAAAGAAAACTGCAACTGCCAAGTTCAGACCTACAGCAATGAGTTACATTTGCCACCATTTTAAAAGCAAACGGCGGGACAGGAGGATGAGTGGGCATCCATCTGCAACTCTCCAGAGGTCGGTCACCTAAATCCTCAGAAACTTTTCTGTGCCAAAATCTAGGGCTTAAAATTAGGCTTTGAGCAAGGTAAAATATTACTTAGAACCAAAAGTAAGAAACTAGCTAACAGACAGACCTTAGATTTCTGTCAGCTCTGAAGCACAAACAAGCTGTGCGCTGCCTTCCTCAGTGATCACAGTCCAAAGGACCTCTCTACTGTCACAGTCAGGGCGGCAGTGAAGTCCTGCAAAGCAGATTTTCCTTTTTGCAGGCATGATGTGAGGTTGCACTTTCACACCTACTATTGAATACAGGCATCAACCTGACTGCATCATTTCCAGCTACCTGATAACAAGAGCAAAGTAAGCAGCTAGAAATCCAAATCATTACTTTCTCTTTGTACTTAGGGTCCTTTCAGTTGTGCTGACATTAAAGTAAAAGAAATTATTAAATTATTGCATGTTAAATCCATTCTCTGTATCACGAACTCACGGAATTTTCAGAGTTGGAAGGGACCTCTAGAGATCATCTAGTCCAACTCCCCTGCTGACGCAGGAATGCCTACAGCACATGACTCAGGACTGCATCCAGGCAGGTCTTGGAAATCTCCAGAGAAGGGGACTCCACCACCTCCCTGGGCAGCCTCTTCTAGTGCTCTGCCACCCTCACCGTAAAGAAGTTTTTTCTTTGGTTTGAATGGAACTTCCCATGTTCCAACTTGTGCCTGTAGCCCCTCGCCCTGTCACTGGGAACCACTGACAAGAGTCTGCCTCCATCCTCCTTCAACCCACCCTTGAGATCCTTCTAAGCAAGAAGAAGGTCTCCCCTCAGCCTTCTCTTCTCCAGGCTCAAGAGTCCCCAGCTCTATCAGCCTCATAAGGGAGGTGCTCCAAACCCCGTATCATCTTTGTTGCCCTATGCTGGACTCTCTCCAGAAGTTCCCCGTCCCGCTTGAGCTGGGGAGCCCAGAACTGGACACAGTATTCCAGTTGTGGCCTCACCAGTGCCGAGTAGAGGGGCAGAATGACCTCCCTCAACCTACTGGCCACACTCTTCCCTATGCAGCCCAGGATTCCACTGGCCTTCCTGGCGACAAGGGCACATTGCTGGCTCATGGATAATTTCCTATCTACCAGGACCCCCAGATCCTTCTCCTCAGAACTGCTTTCCAGCAGGTCCATCCCTAGCCTATATTGGTGCCTAGCATTCTTCCTCCCCAGGTGCAGGACCTTGCTCTTGTTGAACCTCATTAGGTTCTTCTCTGCCCAGCACTCCAGCCTGTCCAGGTCACGCCGGATGGCTGTGCGGCCCTCTGGGGCATCAGCCACCCCTCCCAGTTTCGTATCATCAGTGAACTTGCTGAGGATACACTCTGTCCCCTCATCCAGGACATTGTTGAATATATTGAACAAGATTGGACCGAGTATTGACCCCTGGGGGACACCACTGGTTACAGGTCTCCTGAGCTAACTGTATGTTTACCATATCTTTGATGTCAGCCAGAAATTCACTCTTTTGGGCCCTAAAATAAATGTATAAGGTTCAAATCATGAAACTGAACTTCAGCTGTACTACTAGAAGTTATACCTCAAAGGTGTTTTCTTCTGTTTCCTGTATAGAAAAAAATTACCCTGACTTCTCATACAAACACCCCTGCAGTAATTTCTTCTACTCCTGAGGAATACTTCTGGCCTGCACTCTTGTTCTGGCTTGGAGAACACAGTCTTTGAGACAGGACACTGTCCTGCCAAAAAAAACTATTTTTCTATGTAGCTTCCCCCCACACAGCCCATCAACATTGTTTCTTTTCTGCTTAATAATAAGTAAAACCTCCAGATCTGAATGACACAGAGCCACTCCCCAGAGTTTGCAGGCAAAGCAAAATGAAAGATTTCTGTCGCAGCAGAATTCTTTCTGGTACCTCGGTAACAGGAATCCTGATTCCTTCAAGAACAAGAACATCTTATTAAGGTGGTGCCCACGAAAACATCAACCTCCCTACATCTTCCTGGAAAGAAGATTGTTGTGGTTTGGGCCAGATTGGCCCAATCCGGTGGAACGACAGATGCTCTCTCTCTCCTGCTCTGCTCAGGAGGCAAGAAAGAGAGAGAAAAAGAGAGACTTAAGAGTTTAGAAGGAAATGAAATATATACAAAACCGTATCAAGCTCCCAGGATGACAGTAACGTCACCAGCAGGCACTGGGGAAGTCCCAGACTGGACTCGGTGACAGACGGGAACTGGATTCCGGATCTGGATTCAGGATCGGGATCAAAGGCAGACACAGAGACCTCCCAGGACGCCGGCCATTGAAGAAAGAGGACTGACCCTTTGATCTCTCAGCTTTTATACTGAGCACGAGGCAGATGGGATGGAATACCCTTGTTGGTCAGTTTTGGGTCACCTGTCCTGTCTGCTCCTCCCCGCAGGTGTGACCCCTCTACACTTTTCCGCTTCCGACCCTCCAACGGGGCAAGTCACAAAGTTTGCTGGCCTTGGGTGTTATAGCAATAAGGATAAGCAAGAGCCTCTCTGCATCCCATTCCTTGGCATCAACCATAAACATGGGTCTGATCAGTCTGAGAGCGAACAGTTTCCTGCACAACAGGCTGTTAATTTCAGCATTTAGAAGAGGCCTAGCTAAAAAGTAAAGTTACTGAACAAAATTGGTCCTGTTTTACCTCAAACCAGGACAAAGATGCTCACTGAAAGGCCATTATTTACCTGCAACATTATGTTGAGTGGGAAGGATGTTGTGAAATATCTTGTTGATCATCTGCTCCAAGAGCACTACCTCAGCGCCGGAAAGAATTCAGATGCGACCTGCAAAAGCCTGTCACTTGCTCATACCACATTTACATCCATAAGAGGGACATTTATACAACAGACACACCTATTTCACGCTGCCCTCCGCCCTGCACATACATCAGGATTTAAAAATGCCCCAAGCAAACTCCCCACTTGAATTTACTTCAAAAGTCAAGGTCTGAAGGAGAAGCACTGGATTTTCTTGATCTTCTGCTTTACACTGGTGACAATCTGTCCGTACGACCTTTGCCCAGATGTGCGCTCGCTGCCTCCTCCTCTCCAGGCCAGCAGGACCCAAGCAAGCCACCACCAGGCTAATCCAAGAGTCCCACGGCAAGCAGGGAGCCTTCAAACAAGGGATGGCTGTGTCCCACTGAAGCAAATGTGAAGTAAGCACAGGGCTCCAGGAGGACAATGCCAGCTCCTAACCTGAGTAACGGTCACAGCAAGAAGTCAATCGGCACTGAATTTTGCTGTTGGACTCCAAACCAAGCTGGATACACCAGTTCCCATTCCAAAATGTTATATTCATCGTAGTGCTTGTCGTATCAAACTAATCACCCAGACGGTGAATCAGTGCTGGTTCACATCCTCCTAGTTTGGCATTCCAGTTGGCTGGATCCAGGCGGAGACCAGACGTGCGGACTGAGCCTTGCTGGGGTCAGGTGGGGTGGGCAGGTCTGAGCGTTCCCTTCCCGCGCCCCTCCACTCTGCAGATAACTATCCATAAGAATGTCGACGCTGCCTTCACATTAAGAAAAACAGACCATAATCCCCTCCTCTGCTGTAGCAAGATTAAAGAAAAATGGCTCATCGATCATCGTTATTTTCGGAATCAAATATATGTCAGGTAGTCCCAACAAATGGCCTGCATTAAGTAGTCAAACCTGGAACATTCGATGTCCAGTCTCACTCAGCAGTTTTTTTGTTTTGTTCATGTATTTTTTCCCCTTGAAAAGGTGTTTTGGATGACCTGTGGATCTGCTTTCCTTGGATGAAATGAATGCCCTTCATTTTAATTGTCATTTTCAATTGCTTTAAGTCTGTGTGTTAATAAAGAAGATAAAAAGCAGTTACTATTTAAATCAGTTTTTGCTTCAGAGAAATGTGTTTTGCCTTAAAATAAGACAAGCGAAATTATTAATATCTGTGCTGAAGTCTAAACTAATATGATTAAATTATTTTCAATTAAAATAAATGTGTACTGCTTAAATTTTTATAGAAATGCAAGCTGCTGAAGTTCTTACCTGAAACCAGAATTTTCCCAAGTTATAAAACTATTTTTGACATTTGGACTCTCTTTTCCAGGTGCAAATTTTGTTTTCCAAAGTAAAAAAAAATTAATTCTCACTTAATCAAGTATCCGTTGTATAACTATTTCTTTCAAAATATGGAGAGATAAAGTAGAACAGTTTCTCTTCTTCCTCTGGTTTAGGACAGACGATACAATCAGAGCACATGAGCTCCAGTAGTTTTAAGATCTTAAAGGGCATGATGACAAGAAATAACAAGATTTGCTAACTAATTAATAGTAATATTTCATTTGTTTATTAAATGATGTTTTGAATATGAAACATTTTTCATTAACTTTTTTCCTTCACGGATCTACCTCACCAAAGGTAGTTTTATTGCATTAATCACGAAAATGTTTCTGTACATTTAATTGAATTTTATTCTCATTTAAATGTAATTTGACACAAATTGCACATAAAACATTAATCACCTGGTAGAAAGGAAATGTATCATTCATCATCTTATATAGTGAAAATGTGAGACAACAATCAGAATAATATATGTTAAGCTATCTTACTACTTACAGACATATACAAAATCATGTGCCTATATATATATATGGGTATAGAGGTATGTGTCTGCATCCACATACATGTGGTATATGCATACAAATAGTGTCTTGGTTAGCAGAAAAATACCAAATTTATTCTAAAAATCTATTAATTCCCAAATCAAATTATTTTAATGGTTATTCATCATTAAGGACTAACCTGTCATTGGTAAAATAATTACAATTATAAATTCAAAACAAGATTATAATAGATTATTTAAATCAAGGCTCCTGACGTACTGATTTAAATTATTATTAGAATTGGCAATTTACATCATTTTGAATTAAACTAATTCAGTCAGGCAAGGACATTTTTTGTCATGAAAGTGTTCTAAAAGATTTAGAGAAAATTGAATGAGAATGCCATCTACTCAAAAATTCACAACAAAATAACTCAAGTTATTTAGAATTAAATATCTTTGTATTAAATATGGTGTGTAAAGAAAAATCATATTTTGGTTCAAGTTAGCATATTCCAGAGCCAGGAAATGTGGTGTTCCAGAGGATCCTGTTTTCTGAGTCCTCCTTTGCTCTATGCATGATGGATTATTTTCTACTTGAAACATTATTTAATATATATTTTCTGTTAAAAGATGGATCTAAGGCAAAATAGGAGAATTTAGAAACAAGTTATAACCTGACTTTCCCCAGCCTGTAGTGGAATAGAATTATTCAAATTGAGACTAATCAATTGTGCCTCTATCCCAGCTCAGATCTGGAACAAGCTGTCAGGGCTTTAGAATCTATCTGACCTTCATTTTCATATCTTGTTTCAGGAACTTTTCTCCTTAAAATTAAACCTCACGACCAGCATCTGACTAGACTTTGTACCAGAGTTGTACAGGAAGGACCATCTGTAGGTCTTGGCTCAGGTGCAGCAGCAGCTCCCTGGGATGGCCAAGCTGATTTTTGATGTTGGCCTCCCCACTGTCCCTACAGCTGCCGTCCCCACCACATCTGCATTTTCAGCCTCTGAACAATGAAGGTTCTCACTACGAACCAAAAAATGGCTTGTGGACAAAAAGGAGGACATATGCCATGCTGTTCAGCAAAGGCCTTGCACTACTCACCACTGCAAAAGACCTGGATGAAGGACAACAGAGTGTTTAATAAGCATATGACGCTACACTGGAAGGAACAGCCAGTCCACTGGAGGACAGGATTATTGTTGAAAATCATCTTGAAAATTGGAAAAAGGTGCTGGGAGGAAGAAAACGGTCTGCTGTTCAGCAGGGTGAGGCATGTCACTTGGGCAGGAGTAACCAACAGCGCTCCCACAGAAGGGGAGCAACCACTCACACTGCGGTTCTGCAGAAAAAATCTATACGTTGTCATGGATTAGGGTCGGAAAATAAGCCAGCAATGGCATGAGCAAGGCATAGAGTAGTAGGAGACATAAGCAGGAAGATATGCTCTGAGAGCATATCCCATGGTGATAGTTTCAGCTGGTCTGTTCTCTCCAGGTTTTCACCCCGCACTTCAGGAAATATGTGGACTTTTGAAGAAAATGGAGAGAGTAGCAGTGGAAAGAACCCAAGTTCAAGAAAAGAGAAAAAGAGTTGAGGGATATTTAGCCTGAAGACAAAGTAGGGTGATAACCAGCTCACCCATCCGTTTCTAAACCCATTCTGGACTCAACGTCCCAGGAGTTACAGATATGCTGTCCCATCAGTGACACCTTTCATTCTGTAACATTTTGTAATTCTAAGCAAACTACCAAGAAACTAAGTTAAGATTTACTTGATCAAACATGGACATGACAGTGCAAGCACATTACAGACTCTTTTGATACTCAGGGAAATTCATTGCAGCCTAAGCAGAGGTCCGTGTTTGCTCCTGAGAAGCATGACCTACAAATGCACTTCACTGACTATAAGGGGAACCCAAGTTGATTAGCCTGGGCATGAGTACCTAAATGGCAGATATCTACTGAGTATAGATGAATCCCACTCTAATTTATTCAGGAGAACAGTACAAGAAGAGACCTTCTTGAAAAGTTCAGCTTTTGCAGATTATGTCTGTCAAAGGAACTACATTTTTCTGCTCATATCTGAAAAGTGTATGTTCAGCTGTGCTGCCACATAAAACACTTTCCATTTTCAGTACAGTTAGTATCAGTGTCAATTAGCTAAGTACGATAAATAAACAGAAAGAAAGATGACTTACGGTGGCGGGTTGACCCTGGCTGGACACCAGGTGCCCACCAAAGCCGCTCTGTTGCTCCCCTCCTCAGCTGGACAGGGGAGAGAAAATACAACAAAAGGCTCGTGGGTCGAGATAAGGACAGGGAGATCATTCAGCCATTACTGTCATGGGCAAAACAGACTTAACTTTGGGAAATTAATTTAATTTATTATCAATCAAATCAGAGTTGGATAATGAGAAATAAAACCAAATCTTAAAAACACCTTCCCCCCACCCCTCCCTTCTTCCCGGGCTCAACTTCACTCCCCATTTCTCCACTTCCTCCCCCCGAGCGGCGCAGGGGGATGGGGAATGGGGCTTGTGGTCAGTCCATCACACGTTGTCTCTGCTGCTCCTTCCTCCTCAGGGGGAGGACTCCTCACACCCTTCCCCTGCTCCAGCGTGGGTCCCTTCCACAGGGTGCAGTCCTTCAGGAGCAGACTGCTCCAGCATGGGTCCCCCCGTGAGGTCACGAGTCCTGCCAGCAAACCTGCTCCAGCATGGGCTTCTCTCTCCATAGGGCCACAGGTCCTGCCAGAAGCCTGCTCCAGTGTGGGCTTCCCATGGGGTCACAGCCTCCTTCGGGCATCCACCTGCTCTGGCATGGGGTCCTTCACAGGCTGCAGGTGGATATCTGCTCCACCGTGGACCTCCATGGGCTGCAGAAGGACAGCCTGCCTCACCATGGTCTTCACCACAGGCTGCAGGGGAATCTCTGCTCCAGCACCTGGAGTACCTCCTCCCCTCCTTCTCCATTGACCTTGGTGTCTGCAGAGGTGTTGCTCTCATGTATTCTCACTCTTCTCTTCAGCTGCAGTTTTCTGTTGCAGCTTTTTTCCCCCTTCTTAACTATGTTATCGCAGAGGTGCTACCACCATCACTGATGGGCTCAGCAGCGGTGGGTCCATCTTGGAGCTGGCTGGCATTGGCTCTGTCAGACATGGGGGAAGCTTCTAGCAGTCTCTCACAGAAGCCACCCCTGCAGCCCCCTCACTACCAAAACCTTGCCGTGCAAACCCAATACACTTACTGGGATTCAAGAAAACACTAGGATGGAATATGTAGTTCATTTTCTATTAAGGAAGTACCAGCCAAATAGTATGAGATGTGCTAAAATGAATGTTAGCTTAAGTATCTTCCAAGTTAATAAGCTCCAGTGTTTCAGAGCAGAAAAGCCTGGTCTGCTGGGAGTTAAATGGCAGTGCTTCTCATCTGGGAGACATATTGCTGAATGGAACAAATAAGAAGGTACATGCAAGAAAAGTCAAAAAGGAATTACAGAAATATTGGGCTTGCTGCTAAAGAAAACAAAGCCTGCTGTCCTTCAAACATATGAAATATAGCAGAGAGTTTGATCTTTTGGACTAAAATGTAACTTCCAGAAATCAGTTCATCTGGAATATATAAATTGGTGTCCCCTTCCATCTCTCCTCTCTGAGAGTGACCGGTGCAGCCAGGTGCTTACTGAAACCAAAAATCCAATGTTTACTTACCAAAGCATTTCAGAATTCAGAGTCGCTTTTCATTTCTTAACTATTGAAGTGATTACATCCTGAAGAAAACAACACGATTTAATAATCTCATGTGATGAATAAGAACACCCTACAGCATGTGCTTCCCTGTCCTCATTGAAGCTTAGAAAGAACGCGTCTGAAAAAGTGGATCAAATCCAGTGACTGTAATAAGGGACAAGGGAGGATCTGTTTGAACGCATAGTGCTATGAAGAACCTCAGATGGGCAATAAAGGGTCATATTCCCCTTCTTTCACTGAAAGTACTGCAGATGCTTAGAAAAAGACTTTAAAAAACAGGGAGAATCTGTAGCAATCCTTCCCTGGCATATCTTCTCCACTTCAGACTTCCTTACACTTTCAGTGAGATAAGGAATTCTTACAGCAGTGTTTCCCATTTGCAAAGTGCTGTTTAACAGCCATTGAAGGATCTATTTTTCATTAATTCCTTTTATCCCTTTTTTAAATTCTTTACTTTTTTGACATCTAAAATAACTTGGGGCAATGACCTCCACATTTTAGTTACACACTTTGTGGAAATGCATGCCTGCTGCTGTTTCTAAATCCACAATCTGGAAATTTTATTGGGTGTCTCTTTAATTCTTGTGCTGCAGAAGGTAGAGACTCATCATTCTCTAATCTTGTTCTCCTTTTCCTTCATTGTGGTATCCTCACCCCTTGAATACTCTCTTTTGTTCTTCATCTGTGGAAGAAACATCCATTCAACTGTTTTGCTGTGCTTCCTACTCTTCTAGATAGCTTTTTTGATCCACTCCATCAGTAAAAAGAATGACCAGAACAAAAAGCATCACGGGTGTCTGGGGCCCTTTATTCTCGTTTTCTTGTTTTCTTTGACCTCATGTTCCTTATCTTCTATTTGCCTTTGTACTGACACTAACTTTTGAATGGACATGCATTTTTTCAAACTTTCTCTCTTCTCTAGTCATCTGGTTCAACATGTCTATCTGCAACAACAATTAAATTTAACTATCGAAAGTGACCTCAGCTAGGGATTCTGTTGTTCACTCTGAGGCTTTCAACATTTTTTATTTGTGGTCCAAATGGAAATGCAGATGCCTGAAGAGCAAGTCTAAACCTATTCATAAGGGACTTCGATGCACAGACCTTTTGGATTCAGTGTGTTGGCACCAGGGTGACCCTAAATAAAAATTGCTGGTGCGGAGGATTGGTAGTTGCTGACCTGTATAATGGATTTATACAATATGACTCTAAAGATATAAATGAAGAATATGGACCAAAGTCCATATGCTGCATTATCCTGTGCACATTGGGATGCCTCCCCTGCCTGCAATATTGTACAACTTATCGGAACATCTGAGACTTTGACCACATGTATCCTTTTGTAAAACTGCCTTTTAGGAAGGTCTGGTTGACTGGTGGGCCAGACAGAGAATCAGACAGTTTAGCTGGTTTTACATGTTCTTTGCTAAGTGACAGAAAGGTGTCGTATTCAGGCAGTCTTTTTTTTTGGAGTGTGTATCCTGCTTACTTAGAGGAACAATGACAGCAATGCTTATACCACACCTAGAGACAATGAGAGAGATAATTTTCCTGGGCATCTCAAAGCCATACCAGTATCACCACTGTCTTTCTTGTAATCAAAGGTGGCTTTAACTATACCTTTAACCTGGGCATCTTCTTTGTATTTGTCTAGAGCCACAGCAGTGGTAGAATCCAAGTATTTTGCTCAGAAGGGAACAGAATGGTTTGCCACAACATAAAAATTCTCCATTTGCTCTACCTTGCCTGTAGTGGTTAAAAATATTAACATCACACACTATTTTTTGAAAACGTGGTGCAGGAGCATCCCAGTGCAGAACTGTCTGCCTCTGGAGACATCTTCTGAGCATCCCCATGCACTGAATACAACACAGCTTTACCAGACCACCTCCCAAAAGCAGCCGTCCAGCTCATGCTGCTGAACAGCCATCACGACAGCTCTCCTGACAGATAGCTTTGCAAGTGTACCCAGTGCTGCGCAACAGGTGAGCTGTGCAACACAAATTGCACTGAGTTATGTCCTTTCTGTAGATGACTATAAAATTATATTGGGCTCTCTACATAAAGGACTTAACTTGCCTTCTGCAATGAACACAAATGTGTAGCATGAATCATGAGGACAAAGATGAAACTGATTCTTAATAGCTAATTGCTTCACAGGGGAGAGATCACCTTTGTGGGGAAAAAAGGGCCTGTAAATTTAATGCAAAGCCGATGCCTCTTAAAGCCTTCATATAGAACTGAGGAAAGAATTACTTCCCTTGTACAGTATCCTGTGTCCTTTCTTCCTAATTTCTTGCATGTAAGCTAGCCAGCTGATTTCCAAGCTCAGGATGTAGTCCAACTGCATCTGAATATCTTCCAGGGCACAGTTTCATTCTGTGATGCAACATAAAGTCAAACAGCTCCAAAATGTCATTTTTCTTCAGTATCTGTTCTTTTCCTGATGTTCTCTTAGCCATTTTAGGGAAAACATGGCCACTACTCTCAAGATTGAGTGTTATTCATGGTTACCACTGGTGTGTCAGGCCATGTGAAAGGAGGGACAGCAGCAGAGCATGACCCCGAGGGACTGTGACCATCATTTGAGACCTCTGTTGCCCCTCCCCATTCTGCCATCCTGTGTGCAGAAGGTGGCCGTAGTGACAGACCAGCAGAGAGGTTGCAGCACTGGAGAAGAGTCAAGCATAATGTTACTTGTACAGGTCTACCTAGACCCAGGCCTCCCTCTGAAGGTGGCAGGCTCCTGTCTTGTTAGGACAAACTACAAAGGTTTTCCACACCTACCTTAGAGCGGTTGCTGTTAAAAGCCACAGAATTTTCCCAGAAGGTCAGCCTGGACTGGTGGAATGGAACCACTTCCTTGCGCGTCCTCTACCAGCATTGCAACACAAAAGGGGGTTGGCTTGGGCTTTGCTTTTTCTGTCCACTAAAGGAAATGGTGAAGACTGAGCTGCCCTCCCTTTCAACCCTTTCTTTTGCACACACACACAGATGCAAACTCTTGACCAGCTCATCTGGGTCACACCCAAATATCCTACCCACCCAAGCTGGTGCAGAGGGAGAACATAGGCAGGAGGCAGAAGAGCCTTGATCCTGCCTTATCTTCATCAGCCACTGCTGGTACATGTAGCAGAGCTGATACCTTAGGAAGAGCTACAGTAGCTGTCTTCTTCTGGAAGCAAAAAGGACACAGACACTGAGTTATGCTTCTTTTACCATGTCCCTCTTGGCCTCACACTGTTATAAGCCCTGCCATTAAAGAGTAATGCATTTATCATTATTCTTCTAGCTCTGGATGTCTGGTTAAGTACAGTACAAAGATTCCCGTCCTCACAAAAATCAGCTGCTTCCTTACAAAAACCAATTTCCTTTAATGACCCAAACAAAGGCCTGACCTGAATAGAATTGGTAAATCTCTCAGACTTCTGAGAAATAAAAATAAATAACGTCAGATGTCAAGGAGTAGAGCAACTCCAAAATTCAGTACTCAATTTTGAAATGACGTACCACCTGCTGTTGCCAAATATTTTTATATGTAATGCCTCTGAGTGAAGAGATATAGACTATGAGACGAGGGGAAGGAGCAGACATTATACATTGGGGAAAGTGTTTCAGCAACACCTTTCAATACCTTTTGGAGGAGACTGATGCTGAACACAAAGTTTCCCTCATTCTCCCCTTCAATAACAATTGCTGCAGTTCCAACTTTCCAAATGGCACAAGGGTGGGTATGTTGGCACGAATTTGGCTAATCATGGTAAATTCCCATGTAATCAAGACACATGAGGGACCTGGCACTGTTTCAGATTGTAGAGTGCATTTCTGAGACTGGACTTTTATGGGAATCGTCTCCTGACAATTAAACTTCACAACTCCCTTTAACTGTAAGTGAAGAGAGACTATTCCCGTTTTGGATGTGGAGGAAGTGGAGAAAGATTTTAGTATCATCTGCAGAATCAGGAATCAACATTTCTTGCTTCTGGCACAACTATTCCTTTCACTGAAGACAGCTCCTCAAAGATTTTTACTACTTACCACCACTACCAACTCTTTGCTCAGTTTCCCAGTTGACTGTTTTCTTCGAGGGTTCCTGATGATTTAAAGTTATATGCACCAGGTCAGGAAGCTCAGAATCAATCCATCATCTATTTAATCATATTTAAAGACTCTTTTCTCTCTGTCCTGCTACTCTAATTTCTCCTTTACTATACAGTGGTGGCAAGTCTTGTCTGCATTATTGACGTCACTAGAGCTATTGCATGAGTACTTCCATTTTGGTCTGACTACAAGGTGGCCAAGATGGACATAAGGGAAAGGCACCAGAACTTGATAATGGTCTTAAAAAATATTCCAGTGAAGCAGTAGCCCAACTTAGTCTTTGCCCAGAAAAAAGTAAAGAAATCCATTACTTCAGTTCATTTGTATGTGAGCCCACCGTCACATTTTAGCAGTATCTTTAATTAAATGTAGAAACCCATAGAAATCTGCATAATCCTTCCTACATCTGGATACAGTGTCTGCGTACAAAGGTGACCTCTTCCTAAAACTATTTCTCCATTCGCTGTGTGCAGTGCTATCCTTCATAATTTTGTTCTGTTTCACTGCCTGTGACTAGCAGAGGAGACCTCAAGAAAAACACCGAATTGACTGGAGAATAATCAGATCTACACTCTGTAAAAGAAATGAACATTTAACCATTGCTATTTCCTCAAGAAGATCGAATTCTTTGTAGACAGAAAATGTTGCACTACACAGCTATAGAGCTTGTTACTCATGAAAAGAATTATCTTACAAAGGAAACACTAAAGCAGCATTCACCAAGGCGAAGCTTCATTTTTAGGAAGGTCAGTTCGCTCAGGGCAAAGTCACAAGACACTTTTGCAGCTTTTGTAGGATGATATATCACCACATCAGTCATGCATAGAAAACGTCCAGTTAGGGTTTATGTGCCAAATCCCCATCGGCAAAACAAAACAAACTAGATAATAGCTCCAATATCTGCACAAAGCCTACAACCCTGACTGCTTTTCAGATCTCCACAAAACAGGTAGAACAAGATCCTGTGACCAAACAAAGAAGAAAAATGGGGTATGCATGTTTTCCTCTGCCAGAGAAGATCAAGAAAAGTATCTCCTGATGTAGCATTTCAGTAAGCCTGCCACAGGGATTTAATGACAAAGGAGTACCTGTCTTCTTTTGTGTATCAGCCAGAGCTGCAGATGTTGGGGTAGGGCCTGAGATGAGGACACAGGTCCACAATGAATGGTTTGTGTTTTCTTTCTAGCAATCTCGCTGTCTAGAAGCCATACATCTTTCATTTAGCTCCAGTCTCTCCATCCACAAACTGCCTGCACAGCAAATACATCACTCATGTAGGAAGTGATCTTCCATCCCCCGAACTGGGGACAATAGGCACACCACAAGATCCTCCAATAGCTATAGGATCCCCTGCTTCTTGAGGTCCTCATGAATACAGAGCTCAAAACAGGCTGCACAGATGTGTTGTTGGCTCAGTGTTGTTGCCTTTTGGACAGAAGAGTTGGGAACCACTAGCATAAATACTCAGAAAATGGAAAAAAACCCCAACTTTGGAAGGCACTTGAAAGTCCAGATGAAAGTCTGTATTTATTATTCTGTACATATTATTCCTGCATGTTTTGACCAGCTGCCTAATTTTATGTGGACTCCACCACTTTCCATGGCAAGCTCCATTAAGCCTATCTTCAAGTACAATGATTAGACACTTGGAAGCAACACTTAGCCCTCAGAGCTTTCAAGCCTATCTGTGAAGATCCAGGTAGTGGTCTTGACATCCTTGACAAAGCACTGTGAACACAGTAGGGATGAAACTCAACAATATTATTGCCCCTATAGCAAGAAGTTAGTTTTAAAACTCTTTTGAGAGATGAACATGGACATAGTGTGAGGTAAGTCCAACACATTGTTTTTATGTATGAAAATTCTGTGAAAAGGCTTTCCAAAGTTGGAAACACACAGCCAAGGCAGAAGTCCAAACCTCTCCTGAGGCTATCACTTTTTGTGACAGACTTTGGGGGCTGATAGAGTCTGAGGCACAGACAGTGTGCTGTGGGTTTTCTAAAGTGTATTTGTCTTGTCAGTACCCCTGTGGGGGCTGATAGCTTTCCAAGATGATCTTCCAAGCAGAAGCTGAGATATTTGCTCTCCAAGCCAAGAATGTCAAAACCTGTGATAATGTTCAATTACGGTAGCTTTATTTCCATTATGTCTAATGTCTAATATAGATACAATTGATTTGTCTTCTCGATATTTATGCATGCAATGGCACAGTTATTCAATAGCTCCATTCTGCTTGGCTCAGACAATAAGCTTCTCGCAATACATACCTTGGACATTAAAGAACATCTTTATTTGAAGAATTGTTTTTAAGAAGACAGGGATTATTTCTACATGTGTTTTTCAGAATCAGGTACTCCTGACGCCCTTATAGCACCAGCTCAGAGCATGCCACATCCTGCACAGAAAACACTCCCCAGAAGGTACACGTTTGTCCAGATATTTCATAGATGCAGTTTACAGCTTGTCAGAAATGTCTCAACAGAGGGGTTGTGTCAGAAAAAGATGAAGCATCAAAATCGAAACTTTTCACAACCACCTACCTGTTTTCATGCAACTTTTGATCAGGAGAGGTTCCTCAGCTGCATGACTGAGGTTTTAGATGAAGAAAAGGCAAAATAACAGGTGTTCTGCCTGATAAGGGTTTTTTTTAATATGGTCAAGACCTAGGATTTGACTTTGGCTCACTTGAACACCAAACACATTTAACAGGTATTGTAATGTGGCACCAAACAGGACCAAACGTATATTTCGTTATCCACATACAGTCAAGCAACTCCCACTGAAGATACTGCTGAGCAGGAGTTCAGAAACCCACAATAATGTTTTCTTGCCTGTTCCTCAAATAGCAGCCTCAAACATTTGGAGAAGGAATCATTACCATCTTTGTCTACAGACAAGGAGTTGAGATAACAAGAATGCCCAGATGTCATTCTTCACCCTTGAGCACATTGCTGAGTTCTTTGCCCCAAAAGTGATTCCTGTCCACAACACAATGTGGACCGGAACTTCTCATGGACTGCAGATTAAATTAATCACCCATGCACACTGCTTCATTTTAAACTCTTTTTTTCAAGCCACCTAGGAGGTATTCCTGGTAGAGGAACTCAGGAGAGCCTAGTGCCTACAACACACTTGCAACACAGTATGGGTGGCCCCAGGTCTGCTCCTGTCCCATCCACCCTTGCTAAGGTAACATCAGGCAGAAATGACATCTTCCCTTTCAGACATGCCAGAATATTTTGTAGGAGGGCCTTGGGTTGTCCGTTACAAGGGCAGAAACTATTGACAACCACTCAGAAATCGGGTTGAGGCAAGCTGCCGGTACAGAAACCGATGCTGTAGCTTCTAAGTGGTTTAGGAGTCAGGGAGCACAACAGCTATTGCATGCAAAAAGAAGAGCACAATAAAAACACAGATGCTTTATAGGGCCTGGAGGGCTGGCTGTGGTCACTCCACGAAAGCCTGCAAGGAAGTCACTCAGCCCAACCGATGTCTTCCACAGCTGTGGACCTCACCGCTACTCTTGTTCACAGACCAATTTTTCAAGTCTCACTTGCATCCCGTGCTATCCAAGTGGCATTAACACATTAGAGAATATTCCTGCTTTGGAAAGGACAAACACAAGGACAGCACTAGAATTGCACTTTCCTGAACAGAAAAAGCTGTTTTTCCTGGACTGGGCAAAATTTGTAAATGTGGTATTCACCACTTCCCCTACATATAGCTGGTTTTTAAAAAGGGCAGGTAGAAAATGAACAACCAGCAGATCCTTCCGACTACACTATCTGTGCTTTCTAAAGTGTCCTCTGCTATTTCTTAGTCATGCTCCAACTGCAGCACAGGGCAGAATGTTCTGCACAGATGAAGTGTCAAAAATTGCTCAGAACCAATCTTCATATTCAAAGACATGTTTTTCTCTAATTTAGCAATTCTGAATGGCCTCCAGTCACTTGAAGATGTTGAAAAGCACCACAAATGTAAAGAATTAGAGCATTTGCTTTAACCATAGAAGCAATTAACTCTCCAGCAGTGTGGAAAACAGCTTTTGAGCTGTATTTATTGATGCATAGATTTCACTGTAGTGTGATATTTGAAGACAAATTGCTGTGCCCATAATTAAGACCATTGAGGAATTGGCAAGTGAAATATAATGATGAAAGACCAGCTCAAAGGGCAAGTGAGTTAGATTGGTCAGGATGATACAATCTATATGACCTCAGTGCCCTATTCCTGCTCATTGATTTCCCAATTAAATATAACTTTTTATTCAATCAGTTAGAATATACTGCAGGTTATTGATGCACTGCTAGTAGGAAAAAGCAATGAAGTAAAGATAAAACAGTGGGTGAGCACTGTCTCATTTTAACATTTTATTAACCTTAATGGGGTCATGATGAAGATGATGTTATTCACTTGGATCTTTTTGTCCTTTTTTCATCTCTATTTTTTTCTTTTAGTTTAAAGTGAATTTATTCTGATCAACCTAAGGCAGACAAAGCCCAGTCCTGGGAGGTGTAAGGCCCTTTTGCTCTCCTTTATTTGAAGAATGCTAAAATTCCATCATCAGTACTGCACCTTCACCACACCTCGGCTAGGGAGAGGAAACACACAAAGACAGTGAGAGACGTAGAAGAGTTTCTGTACAAAGAGAAATTGAATAGACTAGGACTTAAGCTTGGAGAAAAGCCAGAAGAATGAGACGATGATAATGGTCTATGAAATGAAAAATTACATGGAGAAGGTGAATAGTACTGTTTAGCCCTGCTCAACTTAAGGCACCATCTGCAGAAAAGAGCTGGAAGGATGGGAGAAAAAGATTTCCAGAAAGAGTACACCTCTATTTGGGATAATTTGGCTGGACCAGAATGTTGCCAGAGGTTTGTGAGAAAAATGTTTTTGACTAGCTTTCATTTAAATTATTATCAGGTTTGTATGACAGCTTGTCTCTGGTTTATGCCATTATTTTGAATCAGACCCTCATGCAACTGACCTGTTATTATTTTTTCCAGGAGTAAGATGGCAGCTTTTATTTTTTCTTGCATCGTAATATATCTTTACCTGTTGTAATATAAAGTCAATGTTCTGCCTATTAAGGAAAACTAGAATATGGTAAAACTTTCACAGATTTGGGGGTCAGATAATAGTAGACATAATAGAATAGCAGTTACTCACTACCACAATTTTCTCCAAACATAATATTTCACCCATGAGCTGGGAAGACACTTAATTGAATACAGCTATCTTGTTTTTATTCTTGAAGGTGAGGAAACACGTTCTTTGTAGCCGACATTAATTCCCTTCCAGATAGCAACATTTTCAGAAGATCACAAATATTGACAGAATATGAATAAATCTCAGTGTAGCACACAAATTAATCACTTTGTGCAGATTGCTATGTCCTAAGGACCCGGTCTGTCATGAGATTACATTTGTGCACCAGGAATAACAGTCTTGGGGTCAAGGGGACTGCATATAACAGATGAGATAGAGAGTGGAGACAAGCCAGGCCTCAGGGCAGTGATTTATTATGTGTCTAGGCAATATGTAAAACCAGCCCTTCTGTTCAGGAAACGTGGATTGTGAGATCCTTTGAGTTTGCTGTCTGTTGAAAAGCTGCAAAAGTGGACAAGGAGGAACCCTTTCTCCCACTGTTCCCATCCTCTTTCTCATGACAACACACACACATCTCTAGTATATCTGTGGAAACCAAAGAAAGCTCTATTTGCTTTGAAGAACAGACACACACGGAAAGAAAGCCAGTACAAAACATTTTGCTTTCAAGTTTCACTGAGAAATAGCAGATCAACAGTTTGGAGCATGAGCAGATGCTCCTTCACCCGATAATGCAAATGCCATTTCCAGAGTCTTCCACTATGGACAGTGTCTTCTACCAAAGCTGAGTCACTGTCTAGCAATGATATTTCCGTAAGACTCCATTTTCACAGTAACTAAGAAACCTACCACACATTTATCCTCACAGCTCCTTGATGAGGTACAGAAATAGCATGACTCCCAACTTCACAGAGAGAGAAAGGTAGAATGAGGCTAAATAATCTGGTCTAAGTCCTAAAGGAAATGAATCAGAAATGGGATTTTGACAGAACTGGGTTTGTTCATTCTTAGGAAGGAAGGCAAATGGGAGATGTTATTGCTGTCTACAGCTACCTAATGGTAAAGTCCAGAGATGCTGGAGCCAGACATTTCTCATAGGTGCACAGTCATATGACAAGAGTCAATAGAACCAAGTAGAAATATGAAAAATTCCAATTAGATACAAGGAAAACCATTTCACTAGGCAGTGGTCAAGCACTGGAAGAGGGGGCCCAGAGAAGTTGCTGAATCTCCATCCTGAGCAGCCTGACATGGCTGAGAAGGAGTTTGGACCAGGTCACCTCCAGAGGTCCCCTCTAACCTACTTGATTCTGTGAATATTAGAGCAAGGATGGGGGCCCAGCAATCCTGTGTTACAGACCAATGGTGTCTGTAACCCATCAGGCATCGCTTCCCTGCACAGACGGACAAGGAGGTTTCCTGAAAGAACCTTAGTAGTCATTATTTCTAAAGGTATTACACTAACCCAGTTATTAATGGATTACTGCAATATTTGAGATCTTTCTAGAGTTAAATTCAACTGTAAACCTACCACCAAAACCCCCAAAGTCATGTAGGTCTAGATTTGAACTGCATAATGCGAGAAAGAAGGGATATACTGAACTAAAAGGAAATTACTATTTAACACTTTAAAGACATAAGCACAGAAATACTATCTCACATGGTTTTAGGAAATTCTTGCAATTCACCATAATTTGGATGCCAAATTTCTGAAGACAAATGGTTGTCTTATGTGTGAAGTGTATTTACCTACACCGTCAACTTGTGGAAACTACCGCACTCTTCACCTTGTATTGCTGAACTTCCACACGCAACTCTGTATTTCCCTTACCTATTATCAGGGTTTGTAAATTCAGATTTAGACCAGCTTCTCAAGATCTACAAGGAACTTAACCTGAGAAGCAATTCTGCTACGCTCAGTAGAAACAATCTCAGTTGGCTCCTCTGTGGGATCAGCAGTCCATTTAGATAGATTTGTATGTAATCCCTACTGGTCTCTGAAACCTCATACAGTATAAATACAAGAAATGACAATTTTCCTAGTAATTTTCATTGAAAAATAGACAATTTTTTTAAAAAAACAGGATTTTATGGCAATTTTCTAGTCCCCAGACAAATTGCAATTGTTGCCTACATCCATAAAAAAGCAAACATTAGAAGCATCAGGCATCAGGGAACAGTCTCGCATGACTGAAACTGCGTAACTCTCTTGACTCCAACTGACCCATGCCACTTCGAATCAGGAGGGATCAACCTCCAAATATGTTGTGGTTTGGGCCAGATTGGGCCAATCCAGTGGAACGACAGATGCTCTCCCCCACCTCTCTTTCCAAAGGGAGGAGGGATATAGAGAAAAGAGACGTAGGAGTTTAGAAGGAACTAAACTACTTTAATGAAATATTAATAATAAAATAATAAAAAGAAAATAATGAAATATATACAAAACTGTATCAAGCTCCCAGGATGACAATCACGTCACCAGCAGGCACTGGGGCACTGGGGGAGTCCCAGACTGGACTCAGTGATGGACAGGAACTGGATTCCGGATCTGGATTCAGGATCGGGATCAAAGACAGACGAACAGACAGAGGCCTCCTCGGATGCCAGCCATTGAAGAAAGAGGCTGACCCTTTGATCCCTCAGCTTTTGTACTGAGCATGAGGCAGATGGGATGGAATACCCTGTGGGTCAGTTTGAGGTCACCTGTCCTGTCCGTTCCTCCCCGCAGGTGTGACCCCTC
Organism: Burhinus oedicnemus; assembly: GCA_008921705.1. NCBI lineage: Eukaryota > Metazoa > Chordata > Aves > Charadriiformes > Burhinidae > Burhinus > Burhinus oedicnemus. The sequence goes on along the minus strand of VFFE01007640.1, from coordinate 906,010 downwards.
TACGCTTTTCCGCTTCCAACCCTCCAACGGGGCAAATAACAGAGTTGGCTGCCCTTGGGTGTTATAGTAATAAGGATAAGCCAGAGCCTCTCTGCATCCCATCCCTTGGCATAATTTACACCTAATCAGGTCTTATCACTCTGAGAGCGAACAGTTTTGCACAATATGCTGTTAGTTTCAGAAAATTCAGTTAGTTAGAAAAGGCTTAGCTGCAAAGTAAAATTACAAAACAGAAAATGGGTCCTGTTTAACCTCAAACTAGAACAGAGAGACATAGGGATGGAGCAGAGAAAGTTTGAGGACTGTGTGAGTGTGCTCCCTGTTCCCTGTGTGTGTGTGTGTGTGCATGATCCACTAGCAAATCTCAAGTTCGCTAGTCCTACATGATGCCTGCCAGCCACAACCTTGAGGAGGTCTTAAGTCTGGGTGCCATCCATTGGAGGAGGTCAGGGTCTGAGGGACAGCTACCGGACAGACTGCACGTGCGTGCTGTGAGTGTGTTTGTGTGTGAGTGTGTGTTTGTGTGTGTGTGTGTGTGTGTATGCACCAACTGGGCACTCAGACTCACTGCCAGCTGGACCTGCCTGAGGACCCAGCCTCTCTCTAGCAGACCAGGAAAGCAACTCCCTTGAATCCCAACACCTACATGATCTCCGACAGCATCGTTTCTATGCCAGCTCCTCCTTCAACTTACATCACCCTTACACCCTTTTTTGCACTCTGCAGATGCCCTGCAGAAAAGTCGCTAGATGTGAAAGACCTTTTGCAGCTGCAGTGGATTGGCATCCAAGGCATTCAGAAATCCACTGGCTGTGCAACCTGCAGCCACCGGGAACCCAGAGGGTGGGGACACTGCCTGGTGGATGTGCCTGTGCTCTATGAAACTGGGCTGCTATCCTGTTTGTGGGTGTTACTACAGCTAGGGATACAAGCAGTAGTGCAGCCGTTGAAATTAATGCATTTTAGCTCAGTATTTTAGCTCTGATGAGCCTCACAGAGCTCTATGTTGGCTCAGTCTAAAATGTCAATGGACACTGGTGATCTAAAACAGAAAACAAGGGCTACACAAGGTTGAGTGCAATCTGTCATCCTAATTCATCCTCATGACCTGTGTTACCGTCTGTGCTCTCAATAAGATTCAGATTTTCTGGATTCTTTCCCCAAATGTGCCACAAACTTAGTGACATCTTGACTGAAATACTTGCAGCCTGATACTAAACTCGCTGTAGTCCATGGCAATAATTTTGTGTCTCACTTCCATTTGTAAAATGAAGATAATAGCTCAGATGTATCTCATCAATAGTCTTACCTGGGTAAACTTGTCAAAGATCATGAGGAGAGAAGAACCATGGAGCTACAAATGCACAAATAAAATTTGTTATAGAGACCTGCATATTCATACTATCCTAGAGAATCAAGGAATCAAAAGCTGTGTAGAAGGGGAGCAGCTTTCCCAAGAAAAAAAAAAAAAAAACAAAAAACAAAAAACAACAAACAAACCAAAACCAAAAAAAAAAAAAACACAAAAAAAATCCACCAAACAAACACATTTCTGCTCAGGGAACAAATCACGTTAAGTTTTCACACAAAATCACAGGACACCATTCCACCCACGCCCTTCTCAAAAGAATGGGGAACTACCTCTCCAAGTTTTCTATTGCAAAAAAAAAGCACCCAGTATAGCAGATCCACAAGGACACTGGACTGAAGCACTGAAGTTAAAATGAATAGCTTAATTACCTGCCATAATTTATTGGACATAGACAACTGATTCCACGGATCTCCAAAATTAATTCATGTTGACCTTGAAATGAAAAAACTGTGTGAAGGACTGGCAGACTTTCTTTTTTTTTCCATAGATAAATTTCCAAAAGTTTTCAGGATTTCTTAAATATTTTTTTATTATAGAAGAGGAGATAATCCTTCTTGGAGCCTCCAGATGTCCTGATCTGAAGCCCATCTGTTTAGAAGAGCACATAATCCATGTTCACACCCTTTTATCCCACTTTGAGGATCACAATTAAAAGATATAAGTTCACTATATAAAAGGTATTAAAAGACACTGTTTTCAGCCTGATTCACTTAACTGTAGATGTCTACTGTTTAGATCATAGAATCATAGAATCACCTAGGCTGGAAGAGACCTTTAAGATCATCGAGTCCAACCATCAACCTAACAATGCCAAAACCACCACTAAACCATCTCCCTCAGCACCATGTCTACCTGGCTTTTAAATACCTCCAGGGATGGTGACTCATCCACTTCCCTGGGCAGCCTGTTCCAATGCTTGATAACCCTTTCGGTGAAGACATTTTTCCTAATATCCAGTCTAAACCTTCCCTGGTGCAACTTGAGGTCATTTCCTCTTGTCCTATTGCTTGTTACTTGGGAAAAGAGACCAACACCCACCTCGCTACAACCTCCTTTCAGGTAGTTGTAGAGAGCGAGAAGGTCTCCCCTCAGCCTCCTCTTCTCCAGACTAAACAACCCCAGTTCCCTCAGCTGCTCCTCAGAAGACTTGTTCTCTAGACCCCTCATCAGCTTTGTTGCCCTTCTCTGGACACGCTCCAGCACCTCAATGTCTTCCTTGTAGTGAAGGGCCCAAAACTGAATACAGTATTCGACATGGGGTCTCACCAGTGCCGAGTACAGGGGGACAATCACTTCCCTAGTCCTGCTGGCCACACTATTTCTGATACAATACATGTACAGTATATCCTCATAAAATATATACACAATATATCCTGATCTCTATACCTGAGCTAGTCATCCTGAGTTGGCTTTGTAATAGGTGGGAAGAAACAGGCACTTTAGTTTTGTGGGGCATCACGTCCTAAGGCAAATACCTAGAATATCTCAGATGAATGCACATATTTCCTTCCATTAGCTGTAAAGGCAGTCCAGTCTACTGAGTCCAGTAACTCAGTAGATGTCTACATTTGGCAGTCATGATGGATCCTATGCAATTGCCCCAAGATTCACAGGTGTCTCTGACAGACCAGGTAACAAACCCCCATCCCTCTGGGCCCACTTATGTTATATTATATTATCTCATTACTAACTTCAGAAGCGAAAATGCTGGTGACTCCTGTGACATTTCAAGATACTGTGCTTTCCTACTAAAGCAAAGTTGCTTCCCTTTTGAAATAGCTGGGGAATCCAAGAGGCAGAAAACTCCACAGAAGAAACACCGTGACCGAGAGAAATCTTTTGCAAAGACATTGCAGAGATACCCATCTGTAAAATGGGCTCTGGAGGAGACCTAGTCTTTCTCAATACTTTTTCCTTTTTTCTGTAGTCTGTTGTCCAAGAGGAATTTTAACTAGGGTCTCCTCAATTCAGAGCTTGGCAGTAGGGTCTCCTCAATTCAGAGCTTGGCAGTATGAGAAAATTGTCCAGGAAAGTGATTCTGGAGCACAGGGCCAGGGCAGCCACATCACTAAGGATGTGGAAAGAAGCAGTGCCACTACTGCATTTTGTTTCAGTTTTCTGACCCTCTATAAATACAGGCCGGTCAAAATACACAGGTAGATGATTTCTATTCTACAGTGTCTTCCCTTGTGGACTCCTTATTCCAAAATTAAAGTTTCTACTCCTGAAAATTTATTCTTTTCTGGGAGCAAACGAAGTATCTGCAATGAAATAATTTTCACTCTGAAACAGGAGTATCCCCATAGTGATCTGCTCCAGGATTACTCCTGCGCAAGAGCTGTTCTGCTGAGGTTCCCCATTCAGCCATTTTCCACCACGTCTGTGCTGAAAAACCTACCCCCCTTCAAATGAAAGCTGAGCCTGGGATTCCCTGATTGCTGTCTAAATCTCGCTCTTTCCGCAGTGATTCTGCTGGCAAGGAAAACAGATAAATGGTCTGCCATTACATCGGTCACACTTTTCATATTTTTTGTACCTGTCCTCATCATGTGTGGGGAAAAATGGTTCATATGCAGCCTTCTCAGAGGTGCAGCATCCTTCTCATCTGTTAAAGATTTTCTCTTGATGTCAATGGAGCTTTAGCAATTTGCATCACTTAAGAATTTGCCTATTTGTATTTTGCATGGGTCAAAATAGCGAAAGAATAAGTCTGAAATGAGTCATTATTTTTCCTGTGCTCAAGTGAGATCATTTGAAAACTCCCCTGGCTGTGGGCTCAGTGAGATCTGAGCAGTTCCTCTGCCAATGGATAAACACTCTTTCCAGGGAATCGTCTCTCTGAGGGGATCCTTGCTTAAATTACTTCTGTCCATTCTTAATAGCTCAGCCACATTTGCCTTATCTGGTTTGAGTATGTCACATCCACACAGGGATCAGCATGATCGCCCAGCCTGGGCTCCTGCATAATGATCATCTGCTGAAGAAGTTTCTTTAGCAAGTCCAGTGTTCATGGCTGAGCTGCAGCACTGCCTGCAGAGAAGTAAAAAATCTTGCTTTAAAGACTTCCATACAAATGATCTAACACAGCTTCTAGCAAGGTATTCCAGTAGCTAAGCGATAAAAACATGTGCCTTATTTCTCCAAAATGTAATGTTTGGCTGCACTGGTTAGAGACCATGGTCAAGGTACCAACAAATGAGCTTTACACCACGACATGGTGTTCGGACTTTCCCTACAGAAGTTTCCTCATACGAATACCAATTTTTCACTGAATCTCCTGTATCAGCATTCCTAGAATTGGCTTAGCTTTCCATTTCTCTCCCAGCCCCTTGCTATAAATAGCGGAGTCTCATATATCATTTAAGGAGAATAAAACATTACTCCTTGCATTTGTTTATTTGATTTTACAGCCTTGCTTGTATGTTAATCAAACGCATAAAGTGCTGAGGTGCATAGGTGCCAAGTAAAAGTCAATATTTTACCGTGAACCTCATTTATCTACATTAGCCTGAAACAAGGTAGATCTGTAAATTTGGACATTATTGAATTTAATGACAAAGATCAATTACAACATCTTTGACATGACAGGGTTTTGTCAGATGAGGGGGAAAAAGCATTACTTCTCCCTAAGGGAGCTTATAAATGCTGGCTGGTTGGGACTGTCCATCTTTTCCAGTGGACTGATGCCTGCGAATGCTTAAATAATATTAGTTGTATTTGAAATAAAGACCCACAGTTCGAAAGGAGTTTAAAAACAGAGCTAAGTTATAGTGAGCTCTCTGAGGGATTGCTCAGCAGGATTGGCTGGAGTACAAGAAAAAAGAACTAGAAAGTGTCTTCATGGGAGACATCCACAATTGGATGCAAAACTGAAAGCAATTCCGAACTCAAGCTGCTTCTTTCTGTGTCCAGTACACAACTACCAGCTATAACTGTTTTATGAGCACTGTGGTTGTGCAGACTGTTAATTCCACAGCTCCCCAGAAGTACAAGTACAGCTTTTCTGAAGGAAGCCATGGACAATAACCTCCACTGATGGAAACTGCCACATTTCACTGAAGTCAGCATCTGGAGACACGTAACATTTCCTACCCATCCTTCAGCCCTATGCCCTTTCCCCAGTGTTGAGTAGGAAGCATTAGTCTGTCCAAATTGCTGATACGGCACCCACCTGGTAAGGTGGTGTTTGCCAGAAGTCACTTACAGTTCCTCTCATCTTCTCCCAGCTCCAACAGTGAACACAGTCATCCTGGTGTAGAGTTTCTTATTCATTCTTTTCAGGACAGCAAGAAAAACAGGGCAATTCTGCCCACTGAATAGTAACACCAAGAGCACAGAAGGTAGAAAAACCCTGCTCCTAGAGAAGCAATTTTCTTCACTGAGAAAGTGCCATGCTGTGCCCACCTGATGTATCTGAGGATCTTGGGCATCTAAGATCTGGTGACTCTTGTGAATACTCCTATTGGGGAAGCATCATGGCCCTGCCTTGATCAGAAGTTGAGTAACTGCATTTAATGAGCTGTAGATGACAGATCAGTGCAAATAAGAACTACGGGTGAGGAGCCCTGGTATGCATTGCTGGTCAACAAGTGACAGAATAACAACACCTGAAGCTGCAGTGTCACGTTGCCCAGTGTTCATTTTACCCACTGACATATTTCAATCACAATGTGTCCAGTTAGCAGATATCTAATATTTAATCTGTTCAAACTAATACAGCTTATTTTGCCCAAAACATATTGGGGAATGCTTAGCAGGCAGCCTGAAGAACGCTTTTGCTGGGTAAAAAACTGGCTGGATGCCCAGACTGAAAGAGTTGTGGTAAATGGATTTAAATCCAGTTGGTGGCCAGTCACAAGTGGTGTTCCCCAGGGCTCAGTATTGGGGCCGGTTCTGTTTAATATCTTTACCAATGATCTGGATGAGGGGATCGAGTGTACCCTCAGTAAGCTTGCAGATGACACCAAGTTGGGAGGGAGCATTGGTCTGCTTGAGGGTAGGAAGGCCCCACAGAGGGATCTGGACAGGCTGGATCAATGGGCCAAGGCCAACAGTATGAGGTTCCACAAGGCCAAGTGCCGGGTCCTGCACTTGGGTCACAACAACGCCAGGCAGTGCTACAGGCTTGGGGAGGAGTGGCTGGAAAGCTGCCTGGCAGAAAAGGACCTGGGGGTGTCGGTTGACAGTCAGCTGAATATGAGCCCAGGTGAGTGTGCCCAGGTGGCCAAGAAGGCCAATAGCATCCTGGCTTGTATCAGGAATAGTGTGGCCAGCAGGACTAGGGCTGGTGAGGCACTGGTGAGGTCCCACCTTGGATACTGTGTTCAGTTTTGGGCCCCTCACTACAAGTAAGACATTGAGATACTGGAGCGTATCCAGAGAAAGGCAACGAAGCAGGTGAAGGGTCTAGAGAACAAGTCTTCTGAGGAGCAGCTGAGGGAACTGGGGTTGTTCAGTCTGGAGAAGAGGAGGCTGAGGGGAGACCTTCTCGCTCTCTACAACTACCTGAAAGGAGGTTGTAGCGAGGTGGGTGTTGGTCTCTTTTCCCAAGTAACAAGCGATAGGACAAGAGGAAATGACCTCAAGTTGCACCAGGGCAGGTTTAGATTGCATACTAGGAAACATTTCTTCACCGAAAGTGTTATCAAACATTGGAACAGGCTGCCCAGGGAAGCGGTGGAATCGCCATCCCGGGAGGTACTTAAAAGACATGTACATGTGGCACTTAAGGACATGGTTTAGTGGCGGTTTTGGCATTGTTAGATTGATGGTTGGACTCGATGATCTTAAAGGTCTCTTCCAACCTAAACAACACTATGATCTACGAAAAAGTTTTAACAGGAAGAGTGATGAACATCTACAGCTGGGCAGAAGACACCAACCTGTGGAGCCAGCACAGCAGGACCTAGAAAAGTATGTTTGGACAATATCTTTGGTTGTCACCCATCAAAAACATCCAGAGAATGAGTGGCTCACTCATGCTATAAATCAATCCAAACTTTTTCCTTAAGCAGTTGTATGCTAGTTTTTATTCATGTATACAGGAAGGAGACAGAGCAACTTTAGATTAAATAGAATCATACTGATGTTAATAACTTTGGGGAAGCCAGACTTGGCCACTTGAAGTGCTGAAGAAAAGCTGTGCTTGGAGAGACACTGAGACAGGGTAGGTCTCAAATGGGGTTGTATAACTTAGAGGATTTTACATAACCAAATAGAGATGTCTTCAAAAAAAATCCTTACACAGTGATCTACAAAAAATAATTTTGCTGTGAAGTTGATTTTAAATTCTAAATGCAGAGGGAAAGTTAAGCACTGGGATAACCATACCCAGACAAGGTTGGTCTTCTTGTAACCCAGACCTTGGGATGTGGGGGGCTACCTGTATCTCTGTGGCTGTGTGGCAAGATGGGGACTCAACTTCTTGGGATAATGTGCAGAAAGGTGTGGAGCTTTAGTAACATTTTGCAAAGCTTCCAGCACTACAGTTTCTCTGTTGTATCACCAGTTTTGATCCTGAATGTATAGTTCACTGGTTACCAGTTAATTACATGTCATTAATACATTTATAAACTGTTCCATCCCGATTATGCTTTAAACTGAATTGAGCAGGTTTTCCCCTGAGATACAGTCAGAAGCAGTCTCAAGTTCTTACACGAACAGTTGGTTTTTAATAGGTCAAACGCTGGTATTTTGTCACCATCTGCTGGAGACAAAGCGTGATTCACTTAAAAACATAAATTCAGCCTCAGCCCTAAAACTTTTGACTTCATGGACAACATAATCCGCACCTCTCCATAAAGATTCAAAGATCTTAAATGCAGCAAGGACATGTGAGACTTCCATGGAACTCAGGTCCCAAAAAGTCATCTGAGAAACAGGCAGAAATTGCACAATCTCCTATATTTTCCTAGAATTAGTCTGTTCTGTCATTGCTAAATCTTTCACTGAACCATAGTGAGGGGCTGTCAGATATCACTGTCATGACAAAGGCTTCAAGGTTGTTGGTAGGTGAAATAAAATTCATGGTGCAGACACAGATTTCCTCTGTCACTGGAAAATAAAAGCTCACACAAGGAGAGTAAGCCAGGCATTTTTTTACCATTGTAAGACCAGTGATCATCTCTTTCAGTTCCCCAGAGTGTCTTAAAACTGCTTCTCAAACCTCAAAAAAACAGCAAGAATAATAGATACATCCCCAGCTTGTTAACTTTGGATGGGAATATTATTTCTAATGCCATTCATAGAATCATAGAATAGTTTAGGTTGGAATGCACCTTAAAGATCATCTAGTTCCAACCCCCCTGCCATGGGCAGGGACATCTGGTTGCTCAAAGCCCCATCCAACCCGGCCTTGAACACTTCCAGGGATGGGGCATCCACAACTTCCCTGGGAAATCTGTTCCAGTGCCTCACTACCCTCAGTGTGAAAAATTTCTGCCTACTAATCTACTCTAAATCTACCCTCTTTCAGTTTAAAACCGTTACCCCTCATCCTATATGCCCTTGTAAAAAGTCCCACTCCAGCTTTCTTGTAGGCCCCTTCAGATACTGGAAAGCTGCTATAAGGTCTCTCCAGAGCCTTCTCTTCTCCAGGCTGAACAACCCCAACTCTCTCAGTCTGCCCTCACAGCAGAGGTGATCTAACCCTCTGATCATTTTTGTGGCCTCCTCTGGACCCACTCCAACAGGTCCATGTCCTTCTTATGTTGAGGGCTCCAGAGCTGGACACAGTAGTCCAGGTGGGGTCTCACAAGAGCGGAATAGAGGGGCAGAATCACCTCCTTCAACCTGCTGGCCACGCTGCTTCTGATGCAGCCCAGGAGGTGGCTGGCCTTCTGGCCTGCAAGTGCACATTGTTTCTCACCCACCAACACCCCCAAGTCCTTCTTCTCAGGGCTGCTTTCAAGCCATTCTCTGCCCAACCTGTATTTGTGCTTGGGATTGCCCCAACCCACATGCAGGACCTTGCAGTTTTTGAACAGACACTTGTTTGAATAGACCAAGCTCACAGTACAAGAAAATTACTCTTTATTCAGGGAAAAAAGTTCCCGTTCACAGTTTTTGCTCATCTAGCACCCACACCTCACTACACCCACATTCAGATACCTGTAGATGCTGCTGGTCTGTGTGTGCAGGTGGGATCCCAGTACATATTCTGGCACACCACCCAACATCATACAGGTAAAGTTTTGTGGCACACCACCCAACATCATACGGGTAAAGTTTTGTATCAATCTAGACTCAACTTGCCTGGGGTTTCTTCCTCTTATTCATGCCTTTGCCTCACCCAGGAACATCTGCCTTCTTAGAGGTCCTCTACACATAACTGTTTCCTGTGTTGTGCCATTATTTGTTAATATTGGATGGGAAATACTTTCACTTATTGCACACAGAGAACATGCTGCTCTGTATGACCTTCTTTTACCTAAACCTAAGCCACGGATTGTAGTAGGGGGTCAAGTGCAGATCAAAGTATCACAGGTACGTTCTTTGGCAACATCCTAGCCAGGCTGAGAGTAGCTTTCGGAAGGGAAGCAGCAATATCTCTGCTGCTGTCCTTGCACAGAAAGCTCAACAAGTTTTAGGCAAATACTAAAGAATTAGGTTTAAATTTAAAAACAGAACAAAACAAATAAACAAACAAACAAAAAAACCAACAAAATCCACGCCTCAGCGAGAATGCATGAGAGCCCTGCTGAGCTCAGGCCTGCAAGATGGGTTTGCCCTGCACCTTTTGGACATGGTGTAATCTCAGAGGTCTGTAGCAAATTGGCAATGTGAGATGAGCTCTTGCCTAATTAGCAGATTTCTCGTTGTGCCTCAGTAACTGCACTACAGAGCTTGGCCACCCTCCACTAATTTGCAACATCTCAAGCTTTGAAACACTTTCTTTCATTCCAGTTCATCAGGGCCAGCTGGAAAAGCACCTGCCAAGTGGAGAACTCACTTGCAAAGGTTCACATCCAAAATGAGATCTGGGACTCGGGCAGTTCTGCATCAGTTCCTCAACACTTCTCACACCTGGGCTTCTTGCTAAATCCAAGAGGTGAATCAGACAGAAATACTTATTCCATTATGCCCGTACAAATAACGGTGGGCTACAACCAGGATTTTTAATAGATCTTGCTCTCATAATTCCCACACAGAAAAACATTGCAAGGCACAGGTTGATTACTCCATCTGGTAGCAGGCACCAGCGTCTTTATTTTGCCTTTTTTAGGTTTTTAGCATTTGGAAAGGCAGTGTCACCCTTTGCTACCAACTCTACTACTGCAAAGTGGGCAACGAAAACAGCCCTGGGAGCTTCCCCAGCGATAAGCCTCTACTGTGAGCCACAGGTGCAGTGCCCTGGGCCTTGGCAAGGCTGTGGTGGGATGGCTGAGGACCCTGCCCAACAGAGGAAGCTGTCCACCAGAGCTGAGCCTGGCTGCAGGAAAGACCCGAACATTTTCTACATGGATGGCGCTAATCACAAATTCCAGAGCCCTGAGCAGCACACTGGTGCAGTAAAAAGGAGGAAGTTTCATAGAGATTTGTAACAGAAATACTAAAATAGGTATGATTAAGATTGAAAAATGAATGAAAATACCTGTGTAAACACCAGAAGAAACAGCAGAACAAGATTTAAAAGAATGGCTTCTATAGAAAGTGCAGAACACTGTTCCCAGTCAAATTCAGGAATGCTTTGTTTCCATCTTGCCCAGACAGCCTGTGCTCTGATACCCAGGAGAGGACAAGCAATGAACCATAGGAGCTTCCCTGGATGAAAAGAGCATGGCTGCAGTTTAACAATTACTGCACTAACTTGAGACAGAAGTGTCCCATAAACAGAGATTGAAACTCAATCCCTATGTCCTGAGCTGTTCTTTCTCACCCCTCCAAAGCTTACACTCTGCTCACTCAGTATTTTATTTCCTGCCAAGAAAAGGTGGACATTAATCCAAAACTTAAAATTTTATTTAAATATAATCATCATGCAAATGCTAAAAAATATATGCCTATACAAAAATCTCATTGTCAGTCAACAGTGATAACTGGCAATAAGGTATATTACCGATCATATTATTACAGCATTACAAATTCAAAGAATGAGCTAATTGCTTGCAAGCAAAAATGTAAGAGGTGATGTGCAGGATCTAGTGGTCTATCTAGCATCTCATATGATATTCTTCACTTCAGTTTCGTTCGTATCTCATTTACATAACTTGCAATACCTATACTTAGTATAGGTCCTCTGGACAAAGTTTTAAAGAATACACTGTATAAATGGACCATTACTTTCCATTTTATTTCTTTTCTGATCTTCCTGTGCGACTGGGTCATTGTCAACCATATTCATGTGGGAGCTCTGGGCTTCCGTATCTGCTTACTGAATCCTGTTCTGAAAAGATGTTGCATACACCTGAACTACAGGCTATATTTTCCCTTAGAGGAAGTCCTCATCAATGTCTCCCCGTTAATTCTTTCCTGGTTCGTTAATCTTGTTCTCTGTTGTATGTTGTGACCCAGCTATCGTAGGAGGGATGTCAAGAATCACACAGAATCGCTTTGTGGTAGGGTGCTGCCTTGAGGAATTAGAGTAACGGGTTCAAACCACCTCAAACTGAGGAGAGCCTAGAAACCATCTCTCCTATTTCTGAACAAGTGTACTACCCTGCAGGCTGCTGGACTGGCTGTCTTGCCTTCCCGTGCTCAGTCACCCCACCCCTCAGTAGGACATACAACCTAAGAAGTGCCCTCAGCACACTGAATCCCAGACAGATAAAGGAATTATTACTATATAGGGCCATTCAGACTCATCCTTGCACATAGGGTCTTCTGTTCATGGGCTCAAGGCAGAGCATCAAATCCTTCTGGAAAGGTTGACCTTGTGCAATCATTAAGGAGACGTGGGAATGCCAGCAGTCAGTTACCTCTCTGCATAGGCTAGGGAGCTTGGAGATCAGCTTAGGGCTCTGGATACCTGATCTCTGCCCCTTCTGTTTATACGTTAGTATTCTTTTGCTTGGCTCCTTCTGGAGTACATGAACCTACGTCATAACCTTCCTCCAGGAGAAGGTAACATTTCAACTTCTGTTTTCATGGTGACTTTCCTAGTGGTGTCAAAATGAGGTCAGGAGACATTACTTGGATATAGTTTCACCACTTGGACTGGTTTCACCAATTCTAATTGATTCCCTACTTCAGTTTGACAATGTACGAAGGATGGCTTATTGTCATCTGGATTTTCTGACTGTAAGGGTAGTGAATGACTACTTGATGTTGAAGACATTTCAACAGGTATTCTTCCAAGCAGAACATGTTCAAAATATTCTCTGCTCAAGGAAAGGTGCATTTGCTATTTCTGGGGTTTCCTCATTAACACTGCATATTCTAAAGTGTAAGATCAAACTGAGCCTAATGCTTATATGAAGGTTTGCCTTTATTTTTCAAAGCTAAGTGAAGGATATGGAATAGAGGTGGGATACCTTTACCTTTTAAATGGAAATTCATGTGAAAGTTAATGAAAAATTACTTTCAAAGCATTTGAAGCTGCTTTATCCTCCTTCAGTTAAATCAAATTTTGTTAGGTGTAGCTTTAAAATTTGTGTGTTAAGTGGAATCAGCAGCAATGTGTGCTGAAACTACCCTATGGAAATCCCCTGTTTTCAGTTGCTTATTTCTTTAACCAGGCATCAGCATTTTGGAGGAAAAAGATGCATTCTGGTAATCTGTTGTATTGTAGTTATTTGTGGCATGCCTTTAAAAAAATACCTAAAATTGCTGGGGGGGGGGCGGAAATAATGATTGGGTTTTGGGATTTAGAGAATCGTGTGAGAAATGCTGTCAGGAAAAAATACAGGTAGCAGGAAGGCAGTGGAAAAAATGAGATACCGAAGATGGAGACTGAAAGGGATGGCAGAAAGACTGAGGGTGAAAAGGATATAGGAAGGGATAACCATGAATAACTGAGAAAGATGAAGAGCCTGGGAAGGGTCCCGGAACTTGACTCTGGATGGACAAAGCAACTGGAAATGGTTGTGGACAGAGGTTAACAAGACACTGCGAGGTCACAGTCAGGAGAATGGGGGAGGACTGGATGGCCAGACTGAAAGAGGACCAAGACTTCTCAGGTGGATCTGGAGAGGGAACCTGGGGCACAGACAGAAGAGGGCACTGAGCCCAAGGGGAGTGAGCAGATGTTTCCATCCACAAGAAATTTCTTCCTTTTAATCTGGCACAGGGAACAAGCTCCAATGCTTATCCCCTCTTAGCTGCGCAAATGCCTGTGAAACGCAAACGTAGGTTCCCAGTCCCCTTCCACTGCCACGTGGCATTGAAGTTTAGTGTCTCTTATTGTTGTCATGACCTTTCCCTGTTTTTGCAAAAGCTGGAAGACGTTGAGAGGCATTGACAGGAAGAAAGGGAGGATGGCACAGCAAAGACTGTTTTTGGGTTTGCCCCTGGAAAACTAGATTTGTTTGTGCCTCTGTGTTCATATGTGACATTAACCAGGCCATCACACGATCTTGCAGGCATCTGTGGAAGGTTTGATGGAGGCTTGGAAACCTCACTGGTGGAAGCTACTACTGAATTCAAGGAGGGTTGTGCTCTGAGCACCAAGTGCAGTCTAACGGTAGGTACTCTGAAACAGCACTGAAGATGAGTTTATGCAGTAAATACACATGATGTGTCATAAATACACGCGATGTGTGCACTTCTTCAGCACAAACTTCCAAAACCTGAACTGTATCTGTGAGGACAAATTGAGTTTCTTGGTAATGCAGCATCGTACACTGTGACAGCAGTTGTCTCCCAGTATACTTGGTGTATGCCAGCATGTTTAATCAGGTAGTTTTTCTGCGTAACTTTTCAATTCTTTCCCACTTACATTTTTGAAAGCAGATTTTATTTGCTTTTAATTGCTTTGGCCAGTTTTGTCTGGATTTAAACACTTTGGATCTAGCCTTTGACTTCCATAGCAAGACTGACTTTAATTTCTGGGTACGGGAGACACAAAATGTCCTCTGCTCTTCCGTACTCCCAGACAACCAGCCACGTTTTAATGCAGGGACAGCAGCGGCGGTGAGCCCCGGGGCTGTGTGAAGAGATGTCTGCCTTTCCCGCCCGTGACGCTCATTGGATGGGGCGAGGGGAACTACAACTCCCGTCAGGCCCCGCGCCGCCCCGCCCGCTGCGTGTGGCGCGCGTTGCACCACGGGAGTTGTAGTCCGCCTGCACCTCTCCGCCCCCGGCGGCCGCGCTCCGGAAGTGACTCGGCGGCCCCGCTGTGTTCATTTCCGGGAGACGGCGCTCATGGAGGCTGCGGAGCAGCGAAGCGTCTGAGGGGGTTCGGCGGCCGCCGCCATGTTCGGTTGCCTGGTGGCGGGCAGGCTGGTGAGCGCTGCCCGGGCCGCGGGCGGGGCCCTCAACCCGCTCGGGGCCGGGGTGGAGCTGCCGCAGGGCCGCCCGGCGGGGCTCGCCCTTTCCCTCGCTGGGCTCCGCCCGGGGCTGGTTCCAGGCGGGGGGGGACCTCGCCGTTCTCGTCACGCCTGCCCGGTGCCTCGGCTGCCCCTCATCCCCAGAGGCAGCTGCGTTGTAGAGCCTCGTTGCCGGGAGTCAGTCGCCATCCCCTCTGTTCGTGGAGAGGCTTGGGCTGCTGAGAGACAAGCTGCGAGCTTAAAAGAAGCTTTTTAAGGCTAGATTGTGCGTTGGCTGCAAGGATGTGGCATCTCGGGTAAAGAGGAGGGTATCTTTTGCTCTGGCATTTAGCCATCCTGCTGCTGCCTGTCTCAAGGTCTATTGTATTTCCTATGTGAACAGGTTTCCATGATCCTGGGGTTGTGCCAGCCAGGTGGTCAACAGCCACTGCTTATAGACTTGGCAACCTCTTCTGCACCCTATTTTCCTCCTACGCACATGGGGAGCGAAGGTATTCTGATCCTGTAGTCCCGGGTGGGATATATGTTCAGTGCAGGTAGAGCAAGACTGTTGTGCCTTTTCAGTAATATTTTTTGCAGTTGTTCTTCTGCTGTGTTTGACTCTTATCTGGCTATTTGCTATTTAGGTTAGTTACATTCCTCACTTTTTTTTGTTATGTTCCACTTTAGGTGTATTTCTGTAAAAGGAAATTCACAGTTACAGTCAAAGGTGAAAATCATAGTAATACTAATAAAGGTTTTATTCTCTTTAGGTACAAGCAGCTCCCCAGCAAGTGGCTGAAGACAAATTTGTATTTGATTTACCAGACTATGAAAACATCAACCATGTAGTGGTCTTCATGCTGGGAACGATACCATTTCCAGAAGGAATGGGAGGATCTGTCTATTTTTGTTATCCAGACCAGAGTGGGATGGCAGTGTGGCAGCTGCTGGGGTTTGTCACTAACGAGAAGCCAAGTGCCATCTTCAAAATTTCTGGTCTGAAATCTGGTAAGACTGGTAAAACGTAGCAGTCAGTGAAACAGCTGTATTCCTGCATGCATGAGGGGATAAATGTTTGAAGATGGTTTTGAACACAAAGTACTTGAAAAGGCAGACCACCATGTGTTTTCATGTAGTCCCAAGCAGATGTGGTACTAGAAGCAGTCTGTCAGCTCTGTGAAGTCTGTCTGTATGTGAATGTTCCTAGCGAAATTTCTCACTTGTCTTCTCTTGTATGTGGTCTTGATCTGGAAATTCCTTTGAGCAGGCTTGGCATGTGTTCCAGTGCTTCTGCATCAAGAACCTGAGGAAGAATGTCTCTGTAACTTCCATGGCATGGGTTTTAGGCATTTGCCTAGGCATGCCTGCAACGTTTTCTTTCAGCTTCCACTGTTAAGTCGTTGTATTCGTTGTAGCACAGAGGCACGTTTTGTAATGAGTAAAGTCTGACGCAGTGATTTGAGATAGCCGCTTCCCATTCGGGTGCGGTTGCACTATATAATTGTCCAGTAGAGGGTGTCGTCATTGGAAATCAGCCTTCCAAATGTTTTAGTGGTTTTGATACAGACCCGAGTCAGAAGTCTGACTCATACGGGAGTCAGAAAATGCTGGTGCTACCTGAAGTAGGTGCGGGCGTGTTTTCCTAAATATGTGGGGGTTTTAGCATGCATATTAGGAAAATGATGAAGCGCCCCAATGGTGCACCTTTGCCTTATTAAAGGGATATGTCAGTCAAGCAGCTTCAAGTGTTATAAAGTAATACACATCTCTTATAGGTTTCAGTGTAGTCTTAATTGAATCTCTATTTAGGTAAGCGTTGAGGTTGCTGGGATAAAATGTATAAATTCATAACATGACATGCTTTCTTTTGAATCAGTCCTGCATGGTGGTGTGACATGAGGTAAGGGCTCTCACGGTGCAGAGCAAAATGAATTCTGATTGCATCTGTTCCTCAAAAATTTGGGCTTTCTTCAGAAGAGATAACAGCCACAGGGAGGATTTTGGGGGTGTGTTTTAGTATATTCCAAAGTTGTGTTGATAGTGAAACCCTAAAGTGTATTGCCAGTTCTTTTGCCAGTTTTTGCAGTATGTTTCTCATGCTTGAAAGACTTACTGTATTATATATGCTTTCAGGCAGCTTCGTAGGAAAACACATTTTCAGATGCTTTTTTGCATGATTAGCCATAATTTCCGAGTAAGGGCTGCTCTCAAGGAAGAACTCTGTGGCATGATTGAATGCATTTGCAGCGCTATGAGGCAGTGCTGTGCTTGATCTGAACGACAGAGACCTCTGCCATTCCCATTGTTGTCACAGCTTCTCTCTGACTGTAGAGTCAGTATAAGCTACACAGCCTTAGTTTTCATGACCATAAACAATTGTGTGATGGAGAAGACTATGAGGCTATAGAAGGGGGAGACCAGAGAGGGATTACAGAGAGCTGGAATCATTGAGAGACCTTATTGACTGTTGAAATCTGCGTTTTGGATTTGACTACCTCAAGCTAATTTTTTTTTAACAGGCCATATGTTTCTGTGAAATGGACGAGGAGGAGGATAAATGTTAATGGCATGTCCTTCAACAAATGTTGGGGTGCTCGGATGTCTCCTGATTCAGCATAGTAGGTAGCAGTGCTGTTACACAAAGAGATTGAATGCAGAACTTGAACTAGAGTTTTATCCCCTGCGTAAGTATTACGCGATTATATTTGTAGCTTGGCTATTGAGGCTTCATTCATGTAAAACAGCAGTTTAAAGCTGAGTGGCTCCGTTGTCAAGGTGTTTTCAGCCTTGTCACTTTTTCTGGGGACATTGGGGATGGCAAGCGAACCTGAAGGTGAGGCTCATGAGAAGCACGGAGGTTGCACAGATATTTCTAACTTGGTAAATGCAGGTTAATATGAGGATGCTGAGGGCTAATTTGGAGAATTAATAGCAAGATGAAGTTGATGTGGGCTTTGAAAAACCTAGTGTAATAAAGAGGCTACCTGTTACTTTTACGAGCTGCAACAGTGTGGAGAGCTTTTAGAAATACCTAGATTATGTCAGGTTTTTGTTAGGTTATATAGGGAATATGTACATTAAAAATTATGAGAAAAGTAAATTTTTGTGACGTGGATGCAATGTATTTGGTGACATCAGCTTGCTTGCTGGGAATGTTATATAGTTTTATTAATAGCTGTGTTGTAGAGTGAAAATATTGTGGAGTGCTGTGTTTGCTTGAAGTTAATTCCTTGTTGAGAGGAACAGATCTGTGTCCCTGTTTGTCAGCTCCCTGTGAAACAGTGGTTATAGCTGAGTATCTGTCTTACTGTGTGATGAAGAGGGCCAGTGTGTTTCTTATGTGGACATGAGTGGCCAGCTGAAGTGGCACAGTATTTTATTACGCAGACTCCGGGAAAGGTTGAATGTATTATTTGTAACTCTTAGGTTAGGTTTATCTTTAGTGTCTGGAATGCCCTGGAACTGTACAGGTTTTGTGATGTGTGTAGCTCGCCTGTTGCTCTGTGACTGAAGTGACTTGCAGCAGGGGTGTAGAAAAACATATATATCATACTAATCATCGTTTAGTCTTGTGTGCTTGACAAGTAGAACATCTGTGTTTTGAAAACATAAACTCAGAGGTACCCTATTGAACATGCTTGAGATTCCTGCCTTGCTGTCAGAAAGATCAAAGCACAGTGGTGAACTACCCCTGCGTGAATCCCTGGTACACAGGTGAGAACAGCAGGCTTGGTAACACTCTCTATCAAGGACTGAGCACCATGGTGCCTGTGTTCCCACTTGCATCCCTCTGCCCGGGTGCTGCTTCGGAGATCCCCTGGTTCACGAGGTATTGAGATTAAATTTACTCGTTGCATTTCATCTGTGGTTTTATGCTTGTTCCTACATCCTGCCTGTGTTGGCTTACACGTGCATTCTCTGTATTTGTAAGGTTTGGAATGCTAATTCCACATATGTTCAGTTGGGGTAAGGGTGGCAGGGGATGGTTTTCTCTCACCCTTTTAGGCAGACGTCTTTCCAGGAGAGTGGTTCTATGGGATTGCATGCAAAGTGACAGAATGGATGTATTTTATTATTTAGACTGTGAGTGTCTTTCCAAACTATTGATATATTCTGATGGAGCCTGTTGCTTTAGGATGTTATACTCTTATTGTAAATGTCAGCTTGTCAGGTGAAGATGTTGCAAGATGTAAAACTTCTACCAGCTCTGTTGCTATTGGGATTTTTAATAATGAACTTGTGTGATATTTGGTTTCTAAGAACTTTTTCTTTCTTAATACTTTACTAAATTTTACCTTTATAAAGCAAGCATCTAACTACAGTAGAGGTTGAGATCATAGAGCAATGGTGTTTCACAAAAACGCTTCTAAATAGTACTCTTCTTATTGGCCTTGCATTAAAGTAACGCTTCAATAGTGGGTGCTTTACTCTTAAACATAGAGCTATATTGCAGACGTAGGATCTGGAGTGAGGAGTGCACTTGGCTTCAGTTGAAAAGGGTACTGGGGTTTTGAATGCGCTTTCCCTATGGGTTGGATGTTGGCTTCTTTGTTGTAATGCCTTGTGCCTCTGCAGAAGAATGGTCTGAGATCTTCAGTCTTGGAGCCTCAGTTCCACTTCTCAAACTTGTGCTGGTTTTGCTGACTGAGTTTTTGACCGTGGAATGAATTCAGGTGGTGCTTTAGATTTCAGTTAGTCTTTCTTGCAGCTCAAGATAGTGTTGACTGGTCTGTAGGACAGCTCTCAATTAGCTTTGATTTCTCCTGCTACTAAGAGGCCAGAGTGTGCTACTGACACATCACATCTGTGTTAAGAGGGTACTTGTCTATTGTGTTTGCTCAAAGTTAGGTGGAATATTAGTGTTTGTTTACTAATAGGATTGTGGTCCCCCAGACCTTTTTCCTGTATTTTCCTTTACAGATGCTGACAAAGAGGAGTGTGTGATTTAAGTGACTCTAGATGCCTGTCATTGTTTGCAGAGACCCTAGCTGGAGCTGGGACTGAGTACTGGTTAATACTCAGTTGGGAAAGGTCAGAAGCAATGGCAGAGGGCTGGGATGATGCCTGTATGAGTGGTATGCAACTTGGGGGTGTTTTTCTGCCTGATCCATTGTTCCCTCTGTGGCTCTTGCAAAGTCAGAGGCCTTTCTGTTCTGTGGCAGTTCCTTTGACCTTTGCTGCCGTTGGTGGTTTTGAGCAGTTCAGATGAGACCTGGGGCTGCCCAGCCCTCCGCAGGGATAGCTTTGAGTCAGGGTGATCTTGAAGTAAAGTCCTCTGTTTTTCAGTGCACAAACAGGCTCACAAGCACCTGGTTTGAATGAGTGAATCAAATAACTGGGCAGCAGTGCTGCATGTTTCCTGTTTTTCTGCAATTGTTACAATATGAATTAAAGGCGTGGTCCTATAGAGAAAGGTTCTGCTCTGTCTTACTCACAGATCGTATTTCCTGTTGAATTCATTTACTTCATAGGGAGCTTTTTTCCTTTTTTTAGAAATTTCCTTAAGATCTGCTGTGTTTTTTAAATGTACCTCACACTGTTTCATCTGTTATGCTTGTGTGTACTTGTGTCTGTGTTTGGACTGTGTGATTTTTCCGTATTTCTGAGATAGAGCGATCTCTCTGGTGGGAGTTGAGGAATACCTAGTACAGAAGAAACGCAGTAATTTAAGTAACACAGTCTTTACATGTGTGCCAAATCTAATGTGCGCTGTTTGATGCTTTCAGGGAAGGGAAGTCAACATCCCTTTGGTGCCATGAACCTCCCGCAGACGCCAACGGTGGCTCAGATTGGAATCTCAGTGGAACTGCTGGAGAACCTGGCCCAGCAGACTCCTGTTGCAAGTGCTGCTGTGTCATCAGTAGATTCGTTCACAGAGGTAGCTTGGACATTCTGTTTTCAGAAATTCTCTGTACTACTTAAAGTCTTAAGAATGGAGCCTCTGAAGAGCTAATTTAAAAAAAAGTTGCTATGGGTGGCTATAGGATTGTAACTAACCTTATCGTTGTCGAATCATTTGGCCAAATGCTTTGATATTTTGAAATTACTTTTTCTTACACTGGAAGAATGTGTCTCCTGTAAAGGACTGGATTTTGCATGCTCAGTGGAATCAGGCCAATAGATTCACTTGTGTCAATGTCACTCTACTGTAAAAATATTTGATGCTTCCTTATAGGAGCAGCTAAAACTAAAAGCATGTAAGAGACAGTGGATCTCTGGTGATTTGTAGGTGCTAGAACTCCAGTGCATAGACTTGCAGGTATGGTCAAAAATTACTCAAAAGTCAAGGCAGACATGGGCATGGATGCAGATAAGATATCCAAGTGTACCACTGACCCTTTAGAAATTCTTTTGATGTAGTTCTGCAGAACAACAGAATCATGCCCTCTCCCACAGAAAGATTATTTTTATTTCATGTTCTTTCCCTGTGGACCAGATCTTGGGCTGCAACGCTTGTCATTTTTTACCCAGCCTGTCTATTAGTTCGAACCTCTGGAAATCCTCAGCCAGCACTGGCAGTTGGTTGGCCATCTAATAGTAGTTCAAGGCAAGCTAGATCTGCATGGTGGATCTTGATGTCCCTAACACTGACGGCTCTGGCATTATATTTTAATATTTTCAGAAGTTGGTGAGGCTTTTCTTGAGGCTTTTTTTTTTTTTTTTCTTGCTCACTTTC
Source organism: Burhinus oedicnemus (assembly GCA_008921705.1). Lineage (NCBI taxonomy): Eukaryota > Metazoa > Chordata > Aves > Charadriiformes > Burhinidae > Burhinus > Burhinus oedicnemus. The sequence continues at coordinate 884,556 of VFFE01007640.1, read as the reverse complement.
CTTACAGACACTTGCTGAAGTAGAATAGTAGTTGAACAGTAATCCTGATAGTGTAGCTGAAGTCCTTTGGCAGTTTATACATATAATAGCTCCAAATAGGTGATGTCTCTTGGAGAAAATTACCATGGCTAGGAGCTATTTTTGTATAGTATGGTTAATTGAGCTTTTCTGGAGTTATTAGGGGTAAATGACATCTAAATAACACTTCTGATTCCACCGGTTTTTATAATAGGAGTAGTTAAGTCATGATGTAATAATGTGGCACTTGGGGTCATTTGCAATGTGGCTGGTGGAGTTTGCTGGCAATAATATTTAAATTAAAAAAACACCTCATAATTGCAGAACTTTTTTTACAAATGTTATTTCCAGTTAGGTGGATTTTTCTATTAAAAAAGAGTCGCATCTTAACTGAAATTGTATATTGCTTTCAAGGAAGGCAGTTGAGCCAGAGGTTGGAGTAATAGTTACACCTATAGAGAAAATATATAAAGTCACAGTTGAAGGAAACTTTTGAGGGAGTAGATAGCAGAGGAAGGGGACATGACTGGGAGCGGGTTTGTGAATGACTACTGGCTTTTGTTTAATACTTGACACCATCTCTTTGGAACCACTACATTATAGCAATAAAAGTATTTTTTTAAAGGCAAAATCATCTGTTGCTACTCTAAGGGGTTGCTTTCCAACTACATTTTTAGTAAGTTTTATGAAGATTTATGATTGTGTATATATATAGTTTACACATATATATATATAAGTATAGTTATATTATTAAAAAAGCGGGACAAAACCACAGAGTATTCTGCATGTGAGTGTGGTGACACTGAGGGTAGGCTTCTGAGTTCTAGGACATCAATTCTTCCACTCCTTTTCTCAGCACAGGTGGAGAGAAGCACAAGAGTGTGCTTACATTGTCCCAGGCTCTGTCTTCCTTCATTTCACTGTCTATGAAAATTGTTTGTTCTCCCACCAAAACAATGCATCTTTTTTTTTTCCTTTTTTTTTTTTTTTTTTAAATAAAAAGAACAGGGGAAAGAAGGAGGTACCATAGTCTTATATATTTGTAGACTGGCTGGGAATGTCCTACAGCCTCATCCTCTGTGCAGAGGGCTTACTGCTTCTTGGCCTCTCTTTGACTCTTTTACTTCCTTATTCCTACAGTTCAGGAGTTTCCGATGCATCTTTTTCATGTTTTCCCCAGCAAGATCTTATGGCAGAGGATGCCAGGATAGCACCCCTTTTGTGGTGAAAGCTAAAGGCAATTTCCCTGTCACTGGAGTCTGATGCGTTATAATGAGGCAGACTGCAGACTTTTCAGCTGCCTTAGTGACTAGTGTTTTGCTGTGAGCTGGAATGGCAGCTTTGACCTGGTCTACAGTTCTTGTTGCTGCATCACTTATTTGTCACAATAAGAAAATGTTCTTCCCAAAGCTGTTAATCCAGTTCGATGAAACTGGGCAGGGAGAGGGCAAGTGAAGATTCTGAAAATGATTTCTGGAAGAAAATGTTCTTCCCAAAGCTGTTAATCCAGTTCGATGAAACTGGGCAGGGAGAGGGCAAGTGAAGATTCTGAAAATGATTTCTGGATGCTGGATGGATCTGAGGGCAAGACTGAGAGTTAGGATGTTTTGATCAATTTAAACCGGATGTCCTCGGACCTACTATATCCACTTTCTTTGTGTGTTAGATGGCAATCCTAATTTTACTCCTTACAGGAATTGTGTGTCTGCTAAACTTGCACAAAAAATCAAATTCAAATAACAGCTTAAAATGTCTTTTTTTTTTTTTTTAATTTCAGTTCACTCAGAAGATGTTGGATAACTTCTATAACTTTGCTTCCTCATTTGCTGTTACTCAGGCACAGATGACCCCGAATCCTTCTGAAGCTTTCATTCCTGCAAATGTAGTTCTGAAATGGTAATGGCAATGACCTCTCGTAACAAGTGGGGTTTTTTCTAGGCATTAAACCCGTTAATTTCTAAGTATTGAACTACTGTCATGCTATTCAGTGAGATGATGCAAAAATGTTTAAAAGTGTTGTTGTTTATCTCAAGTATAGAGATGTTCTATCCACTGTTTTTGTGTTTATTTGTCAGCATTTTCATATCAGTTTTTTATTAGAAGTGTGCTGAAAAGCCTATGAATTTTTTGCTTCTAGAAATGTCGCCCTTGACATATGTGGAGTTGCACTATGTTGCTGATTATGCAAATGCTCCAGAGTCACAGGAAGACAGAACACACTGATACTTGCCAATTTGTGCTTACTTGTTATGCTTGATCTCTTCCTAGACATAGTTCCAGCACAGTTATATTGCTTAAGAACATGAGAGAGGTGGAGAAATCGTGTTCCTAGTTGACCTAGTTCTGTCACCGAGACCCTTGAGCACAAATGCAAAAGTCTCCGAGTTGTTTTCCAGGGGCTGGTTTAAGAAATAACTCTCGACGGGGATAACCCATGTAGTCTGCAGATAGATAGTGAACCGCAGGCAGTCCTTTAGGATATCTGAAGAATTTTCCTACAGTTTATCATAGAATCATAGAATGGTTTAGGTTGGAAGGGACCTTAAAGATCATCTAGTTCCAACCCCTCTGCCATGGGCAGGGACACCTCCCACTAGACATGGTTGCTCAAAGCCCCATCCAACCTGGCCTCGAACACTTCCAGGGATGGAGCATCCACAGCTTCCCTGGGAAACCTGTTCCAGTGCCTCACCACTCTCAGAGTGAAAAATTTCTTCCTGATATGTAATCTAAATCTACGTTTTCCCAGTTTTGAAGCCATTACCCCTTGTTCTATCACTACATGCCCTTGTAAAAAATCACTCTCCAGCTTTCTTGTAGGCTCCCTTCAGATACTGGAAAGCTTACCAGTTAAACTTTATCAGTTTAGCCCTCTTTAGCATCTACAGTATTAACTTAAACCCTTTTTAAACAATATTTTGGTTTTTCTGAATACAGTTTTATCATTAGTACAGACCTCCAGAATATGCAGGCAGTTAACGTAAACAATGTATTTTCTTTGGGAGTGTAACTTGATGCAGATCTCTTCTATTTACAAGGTAACTAAACACTATGAACATATGTGGATAAGGTCTTTGAGAGAAATCAAAAGGAAAACGGGCTAAAGAAGCAGGGTAATGGCTGGTCATTGCTTAGATGATGCTGAATTTGCTTGCAGTTGTTGTTCAAAACAGTTCAGTGAAGTGAGGCATAACTCTAATAAACAACACATTGGTGTATAGACATCTGTTAATGTGATTACAGTCACAGAAAAACAACATTTTTTGGCTCTGTATGTTTGTGAGTCATAATGTGTTTAATTGTAGCTTGTAATTTGTAGAGTATCTCAGGTCTCTGCAATGAGCTGGCTGCAATGGAAATGCAATAGTTTTATTTATGAATGAATTTCTAAGCAAGCCTTTCTCTAATTTGAGTGGGTTTAAAACCCTTTAGAGTCTCTTTTCTTGTTTTAGTTGGGTTAGGCACTATGAGATGTAGGACAACCTTTGGTTTTTGTCGTCTTTGTTTCATTGGCAGTACCTTTTGATACCTTACAGCTTGGGTTTGTGGGGATTGAAAGGGGTTTTTAGGCTTTTGTAGCTCAAAGCCTGTAGGCTGCTTTTTTTTTTTTTTTTGGAAGCCACAGAAATCGTATACTTTCCCTATTTATTCTGTAGGTCAGTAATGAATTCTGATGTTCGGTTTGTTTGTGGTTTTCTTGTTTCTGTGAGTGTGGGAAGTGAAATTAGGACAGTGTGTGTGCGTGTGCATACTTCATTCCATTATGTGTTAAGAGAATTACTTTTTCTCATTAGATTTTTACTAAAACATTACTGTGTATATAATAAACGTGGAAGTTAATTATTTGGTGAGGGTGGAAGAATAATGGGGAGTACTTTGTCTCAAGGTTTCTATTAGAACTACAAGGCCAATCAACGCATAGCCTTGAGTGCAGAATTGTCTGCAGTCCCCTCGTCCTTTAGCTGTAAGCAGGTCACACGTAGCCTGCCAGCAAGCAAGCCTGAATTGGAGGCCGTGGTCTCCGTGCAAGCCTGCCTGAGTCTGTCTGTCAAGCTTGCTAGCTCATGTCCACTGTCCTGTCAACTGAGAAGTGGCTTTGTGCATCCCAGGTGGAACAGCACTGAAGGGGTAGTACAGGGACAGCTGAACTGGATTCAGAAGCAGTGGTGTTACCTTGTTTTTTCCTAGTATTACAGCCTATCCCTAAACGGTGCGAGGTTTTCTTGGTTTGGTTTTGCTGGGGTTTCTTCTGTGAAATACCTGGCCTGATTACTAGGGTGATGGGCAGCCTCACCCTTCTACCTGCCCGAACTTTGATTTCCTAGCCCAAAAAATGTTATGCACAAAATAGCCACTTTTAATTCACTTACAATTTTACTAAGCTTGAATGAGCATCCTCTGGGATACCACTTTAATGAAATTCATATTGTTGTTGAAATACACAAGTCTCACTGTGAATATTCTCAATAGGGAAACAGAAAGGAGGATTTGGGGTTTACTTGCTTCCTGGTGTGGAGTAGATGTAATTTACTGTGTTTTCCGCATAGACTAAAGCCATTTTATTTGCAGCAGCTTTTGGTTTTTGGTTGTTTTTCTTTTTTTCTAGGTATGAGAACTTCCAGAGACGTCTGACACAGAACCCTCTCTTCTGGAAAACATAAGCTTAAATTATGTCATCTGAAGTACTTTCTAAACAGTGTTACGTGAAAGATGCAACAAGTAACTCCACTGAAGAATTTTGGAGGGGGGGGAAAAAAAAAAACACAACGATTAGTCTGAATAGACAAACTTGTAACTTTTGTATTATTCTTGAAAATCATTTAAAATTAAAATCCATGAAAACTACTTGCCTACGCGTGTTTTTAGTTGGAAGTACTTGGCTGCAACAAGAAGTCAGTGTTCCATGTGCATGCGTAGAAATACTCTTTTGAAACTGCATTTAAAGTGGAAGAAATTACAAGCTGAAAAATGGCAGCAATGTTTCATACTTGTGTGATGTTTTGGGGTGTTTAGTTGTAAACAAAAGAAATGTAGGTTTTTTTCCTTCTTTACCTCATTCTGAAGGAAGACCAGGCAACTGAGAATATGCTGATGGTTTTCCTGCCGCTTCTTACCCTGTAAGTTCTTTCACTTTGTGGACAACCAGTATTCCTGTCCCCAGTTCGTATAAATGCTACAACAGTATTTCCATCTCTTTGGCATGAAGACAGTACTGAGCGTGATCTCAGGATACCTGTCTGTAACTTTTCCTGGGTGAAAGCATAAGGAACAGAAATCTTTGGGGATTCTTTCCCTGCTGCAAGTCAAATAGCTTTGAAACAGCTGTTACAGGCCAAATCGGAGTTGTAGATTTGTACGTTGCAGCCTTGGACTGTTCAGTGGGATGAGAGCTGCTGGATTATTGACAGTGGAGGTATTTGATGAATTTGTCTTTCTCTTCAGCGTTCTCTGATTACGGGATGAAGAATGATGTGGAAGAGGAGAAAAATAAGCATAATGGTTCATAGTATCTGAAAGACTTTTTCTGTGAGGAAAATTAATTACATCAAAATGTTGCAGTTATTTCAAGGATCTGTGGGGTATAGTTTCTACTGTTTGAGAAGAAAGTATTGCGTTCTGCTTCAAGAAACTCATTGCAGTGCTGTGAACTGAAGCTTGTTTTGAGTGTCCTGTGAGCCTCTCTTGGTCTCCTTTGAACTTGTCTGTGTGTCGTGGTTGCGGCTGGGATAGAGTTAATTAGTCACTAGGAAGAAAATCAACTCTATCCCAGCTGAAACCAGGACACTGTGATTCTGCTCAGAACTTCCAACAAAGCGTCTCCATCAAAACAAGGAACGTTGTTCTACATTCTTCTGGAGGGGTTGGAAGAAGCTGATGTCCCTTCAGTTTGGCATGAGAAGGTATCTTTTTCTTCAGTAGCTTCCACTGTTTAATGCTCCAGGTGGCACAGTGTCCCTAGAACTGCTGCAATGAAGAAACAGCTTTGTTTGCAAGCACCCTTGGCTGTTGTAGATGCTTTCCTTGATGTTTGAAGTGGGCCTGCCATCCCCGCAGTCTTATTTTCCTACGTGTAATGTTGGGGCAGCCACATACAAAGGCAGTGGTGAGAGAGAAAGGAGGAGGAAACCTTATTTCTTCCCCCCACCCCATCGTTGGCGTGTGAGAGAGGGGACGCTGGTGTTCACTGCAAAACAGGATAGAGCACCTAGTGCTTTTGGAAACACTTGAGTGCGGTTGATGGGTAAATGGGGATGGTTATCATCCCTCAGAGTGGGTTCTAGGCATCGACTTTGTGTGCATCATCCTGTTCTCTGGTGCTGGCTTGTCCTGTTTTTTCGAGGAAAGGCTGCTCGGAAGCCCTCTGAGGGGAAACACGCAGTGCTGCTGGGCTGGGCCTCACCACTGTAACCCAGTTACAGGCTTGCAACCCAGTGTCATGTCCTGCTTGTAGAAAATTTTTGCAAATGGTTTCCTGCGTGGAAATATTTTAGTACAGAGGGTGCGGAAGTTAACTTTCCAATATGCTGGTTTAGGTGTCTCCCTCACCGTCAGACCCTATGGTCATGTTCATGATGGATTTGCACAACAGTTTCTGGAGATGATGGTGGAAGGAAGTAGATGTCTCTGTGGGTGGTAAGAAACTTCTCTGCTTGTTTCAGGCTCTGAGGAAGGCAATACCAAGTAACACTCAACTGTTCCTTCCCTGACGCTGTAGAAACAACATTCCTGTTTATTCATTCGGGGGGGGGATAAAACATGCTACTCCGGCAGGAGAGGCCACGGCTGCTGCTGTCATCCACGGGTGATGGTGGGGCTGGTTGTGACCTAGTGGCTTCTGCTGCCCATCCCTGTTCTCGCCTGCCCGCCTGTCGCTGGGAGGTCCCAGTGCTGCCTGCTGCTCTGGCAGCTGCCCTTCTCTTGAGCTGGTTTGCAGTGTGAAGGAGAAGGGAGGTAGCACTGGAGGGCTTTCTGTCAAGCGTAGAGGGGGTTGAGGAGGGGTTTGTAATAGCACAAGTGAGAAACATCTTTGCCCTTTCGGGTCCAGGTGCTAGCCTAGAGCACGGGTGTGACAAACCATGACTGGCTCTTCTGGCCCCAGGAAGGTGACTTCAAGGCATCTGAGAGAGTCTTGTTTCCAACACGCATGTCTCGCATGACCAAAGGTAGGAACATCAGGAGCCATTTCATGTGTGCTCCTAACTACTATTAACTATGGTAACTGTTGTCTCAGCCTTGGGGTCCGGGGTGGGTGGGTGTGCAGACTGGTGGCAGATCTGACCACTTGTTCCAAGGGGGGGGTGATAGGGCAGCCATGATGTCTAGGTTCTGCTCCAAGCTCTGGCCATGAGTTCTAGTGGCTTTGGATGATGCTGGGCACAGAGTGTTCCAGCTCTCCCCAAAGCGGGAATTGGCCAACCTAGGCTCCTGCTCGCTTAAAAGACCTGGAGCTGCTTAGGTGGAAGTCTAGGGGCTGTCTGTCCAGGGATCAAATGTGAGAGAAAGTGGCCATGGCGTATGAGAGACCTGGGGATTCACAAGCTCTTGCGGAGCCCAGTCCTGACCTCTTGTATTTGAGACCGTGATGCGTATGTCGCGCTGCAGCTCGAACAGACTGAATATTGGGTTTGTTTTCCTGGATATGGGTGTCCTTTTTATCAGGCAAAAGAAAGCCAAAATGAGGTTTTCTGAAAAAATTTCTTCTTGGCCTGGATGCAACGGGAAACTTTAAAGAAGTTCTTAGCAAGGTAAGTCTTGCTGTTTCGGCAATGCTACTTACAGGATTTCAGACTGAATCTCAAAGGCATGTTGAAATGGTGTCCCCTGGTGTGCCGTGACTTGTCTGACCATTTGGCCTAGACATTATGTACAGTAGTGCAGGTGCCGTATAGACTTATTCTGTTGTCATCAAGATCCAAAGAGGAGCTGTGTTGGGTCAAACCAAGGATCGATTCAGCCCAGTGTCCGTCCTTGTCCTCAAAGGCTTAGGGGAAAGGGTAGGAGAATGAGGCAGGGTAATGGTGGCACTTGCC
>VFFE01007640.1:865949-876488 GCA_008921705.1 Burhinus oedicnemus | reverse complement strand
AACCCAGTGTCATGTCCTGCTTGTAGAAAATTTTTGCAAATGGTTTCCTGCGTGGAAATATTTTAGTACAGAGGGTGCGGAAGTTAACTTTCCAATATGCTGGTTTAGGTGTCTCCCTCACCGTCAAACCCTATGGTCATGTTCATGATGGATTTGCACAACAGTTTCTGGAGATGATGGGGGAAGGAAGTAGATGTCTCTGTGGGTGGGAAGAAACTTCTCTGCTTGTTTCAGGCTCTGAGGAAGGGAATACCAAGTAACACTCAACTGTTCCTTCCCTGACGCTGTAGAAACAACATTCCTGTTTATTCATTCGGGGGGGGGATAAAACATGCTACTCCGGCAGGAGAGGCCACGGCTGCTGCTGTCATCCACGGGTGATGGTGGGGCTGGTTGTGACCTAGTGGCTTCTGCTGCCCATCCCTGTTCTCCTCGCCTGCCCGCCTGTCGCTGGGAGGTCCCAGTGCTGCCTGCTGCTCTGGCAGCTGCCCTTCTCTTGAGCTGGTTTGCAGTGTGAAGGAGAAGGGAGGTCGCACTGGAGGGCTTTCTGTCAAGCGTAGAGGAGGTTGAGGAGGGGTTTGTAATAGCACAAGTGAGAAACATCTTTGCCCTTTCGGGTCCAGGTGCTAGCCTAGAGCACGGGTGTGACAAACCATGACTGGCTCTTTCTGGCCCCAGGAAGGTGACTTCAAGGCATCTGAGAGAGTCTTGTTTCCAACACGCGTGTCTCGCATGACCAAAGGTAGGAACATCAGGAGCCATTTCATGTGTGCTCCTAACTACTATTAACTATGGTAACTGCTGTCTCAGCCTTGGGGTCCGGTGTGGGTGGGTGGGTGTGCAGACTGGTGGCAGATCTGACCACTTGTTCCAAGGGCGGGGGGTGATAGGGCAGCCGTGATGTCTAGGTTCTGCTCCAAGCTCTGGCCACGAGTTCTAGCGGGCTTGGATGATGCTGGGCACAGAGTGCTCCAGCTCTCCCCAGAGCGGAAATTGGCCAACCTAGGCTCCTGCTCGCTTAAAAGACCTGGAGCTGCTTAGGTGGAAGTCTAGGGGCTGTCTGTCCAGGGATCAAATGTGAGAGAAAGTGGCCATGGCGCATGAGAGACTTGGGGATTCACAAGTCTTCACAGCTCTTGCGGAGCCCAGTCCTGACCTCTTGTATTTGAGACCGTGATGCGTATGTCGCGCTGCAGCTCGAACAGACTGAATATTGGGTTTGTTTTCCTGGATATGGGTGTCCTTTTTATCAGGCAAAAGAAAGCCAAAATGAGGTTTTCTGAAAAAATTTCTTCTTGGCCTGGATGCAACGGGAAACTTTAAAGAAGTTCTTAGCAAGGTAAGTCTTGCTGTTTCGGCAATGCTACTTACAGGATTTCAGACTGAATCTCAAAGGCATGTTGAAATGGTGTCCCCCTTGTCTGACCATTTGGCCTAGACATTATGTACAGTAGTGCAGGTGCCGTATAGACTTATTCTGTTGTCATCAAGATCCAAAGAGGAGCTGTGTTGGGTCAAACCAAGGATCGATTCAGCCCAGTGTCCGTCCTTGTCCTCAAAGGCTTAGGGGAAAGGGTAGGAGAATGAGGCAGGGTAATGGTGGCACTTGCCGTTACACGTAAGTGGGAAAGCCATCAGTGCCTGCCTGAAGGATTTGCCCAAAGCCAGGCGAGAAAGCTGTGCTTGCTTCTCTGTTGGTCAAGACTTTGTGTCCTGATTGAAGCTGTTGAGTGTCACCCTTGCAGAAAGCATAGCAGCATGACTACCTAGGATCAGTTCTTAGCTGTGGTGTCTCTGCTTGTTGTAAGGAGGGGCTATAGTTAAGGAAAGAGAGCTTTGTTGGAGAGCTTTGGTGAGGCAGCTGCTTCTTTTAGCAGTTGAAAGGATTGCTGCCCTCGGTAGCAACATGGTTGTTGCCTTGGAGTCGTCTTGACTGTCTCTGTCCCTGGTGCAGAAGAAGAAAGGAATAATCAATTGGGTCATTGCCCAGGGAGACACTGGAGCTCCTGACGTCCTTCCTAAACCTGACACGCTCTTTCCCAGGTGAGTAAGGCTGCTTCTGTCACCCATGACTGATGACGTAAGCAGGAATTCTCTGCCTCTCCTGAGGTTGAGAGACTTATTCACAGGACACTCCACACTTACTCATGCTCGGGTTAGAAGATGCACATCTTCACTTGAAGTAATATAGAGAAGTGATTGCTATATGCTGCCAGCCTGCCATCAATCATGCAAAATCGTCATTCTTCAGATGGAATTTGTGGAGCATAGAGAAGAATATAGGCAACATCTTCAAGTTTTACCTCCTTTTTCCTTTTTTTTTCTTTTTGTGAAACTACAAAAAGACAGGGAAATTACACAAATGATTAAGAAATGTTCCTGTGCAGATTTCTACATTCTGCAGAATTCTATATTCTACAAAATTCTACGTGATAGAAGATGGGCTCAACACATGTCACATGTTTGCAAAATTCCCATGCCTTTTGTGAGAATTAAGTGAAGAAAATGTATCTTAAGTGCTCTTATCAGGAGTATTGGAGAAGTAATTTCTTGGCAAACAGGAAACCTGTTTGTAGGGGCATGTGTCCTGAGTCAAATGCTGCAAAGTCGCTCCATTCCTGACCCAGGTGATGGAGGTGCTATGATGATAGTCAGGGAGGGTACGTATCCAAGGGAAGGGGAGGGTAAGACTAAATTCAGAATGCTCTTGGCATATTGGAGAAGAGACCTTCATGTTCTCCAGGTACGTTCAGGATAAGGGATGAGAGTTGGTCTCCAACTGGAGCAAAGAGGATTTGTGTTAGACTCCACTTCCTAGTAGTAAGGATTAGCAAGACCTTAGAAGATGTGGACAGAGCTCTTCCAGGCACTAGAGTCCCTTCCCATATGACTTGGTTTCCTACTAAAACCTTCACGGCTGTTGAAGGCAACGGACTGCAGATTACTTGCAAGATCTCTCTGTGGCAGGATGAGGTCATTCACGAAAGCTGCAGAGGGAACGTGGTGTCCTTCATATAAATTGGTGTTGTCATCTTGTTTGCAGCCTGTGGTGTAACACTCCACGGAAGATCCACTAAATTCCCCAAGGAGAAGCAGCAGAGAGATTATATTAAGGAGAATATTAACAGGAAAGGCAGCGTGAGAGCAGACTCAGAGAATGCTCTGTGTGTTCTCCTTTTGTCCTTGTTAGGTGCCTATGGCAGATGTTAAACGGCCCCTGTGTGGCACAGGGTACAGATCTGTTGTGGATCTGCTCTCCCTTTCTGGTGAATCTCAGGTGCAAACTGTTCTTTCCTTTTCTGAGTTGGTTTGTGCAACAGGGAGCAAACATTTAGGGAGATCCTTCAGGATGCTGAATACCAAATTCTGCCGATAGTGGTGATGTTTCTCTCCCTCTCATGCAGCCTGTTTGTTTTCTTCTGAGGAGAAACATCATCTGGAGATGGTTGTAGAAAAGGTTCATTGCTTGTGCCAAAAAGGAATTTCTCTTCTCAGTCTGGGAATTCCAGCCCTCTTTCTTCTTAATTGGACATGAACTTGCCCAGAAGAATGTCTGGGGGTTGAATGTATCAGAAATTTGAATTTGTGCAGGCAGGGTCAGTACAGAGATCCTTGACTCTCTGAAATAAAATTGCTTCTCCAAAAGAGACTCTGCCAGGTCTCTAGCATCTCCCAACCAACTTTTCACAACAGAACTAGATAAAGCAGGGGAAAAAATAGTATCACCAGGAATAATACTGATTTGCAGGAACAAGTTGGACGAGTTCCAGTGTTCAAAAGGGCCCAAAAGTAGGACAGATGGGGAATTAACGGTCTTAGTTGTTTCTGTGACCTGACTGAGCGTGTCTGTGTGGCATTCTCATGCGAATCCTCACCAAGATGCTGTTTTAAGAGTGGTGGTGTTTCATGCTCACAGGGGTTCTTCCAGCTCTTCCTTGCAGTGGTCCTGTCTGACAGTAAGGGCAGCTGATACGGAGGAAGGACCAAGGGAGAAGATCAAGAGAAGAGAGTCCTCGGGTGAGCCTCTGGGGGAAGGGTGGAGGGTGACACTCTGCATTTGTGTTTGTGTGAGATGTTTCTTTTGGACATGACGGATATGAACTCTGGAAAGTTACGAGTATGTGTCACAAGGAATTACAGGAGGATGTGTGTAGCAGACTGCTTTAAGACCCTTTAAGTCTGCTTCATATTACTCCACAATCCTCTTCTGGTGCACAGATCTGTTTAGTAACTGAATGAAAAGAATTGTTCCAGAAGTAGAGGACTACTTTCTTACTTGCTTGATTTGAACAAACCTGCTCCTTTTGTCTTGAGAGCAACGTTCAGAGTCTAGCCATATTTTGTAAGGGGTAGGAGAGGTCCAAATGTTCTCTGAACTCCTTCTTGACAGCATCTGTGTGTCTGAGCTCTGTTCAACACTGTCAACTGTTCCCAGAGGCCAGTGAAGCTCAGAAGTGAGTGACCATGAAGGAGCTCTTGCTCTGAGGGGAAAGGATGCTGCTTGACAGGGCAAACCAGCTCGTGTTCCCCAGAACCACAGCTGGCTTCATTTTTGTGGGTAACTTTGGTACTGAAGGGGCCTAGATGTGGGCCTCCTGACCTTGACTTGGGCAGCCGGAACCAGAGCTGCCCTGTACGGCTCAGGATTTCTGCTCTCTCCTCCTGTTGAAGCGAAGGAGCAGATGACACGTCGTTTTCCTGCAGATCTGCCTTGTGCAGCATAAGCAGGTCCCCTGCCACGAGCATCAGCTTTAAAACTAACTTGTTCTGGCCTTGCTCAGACTCTTCCTGGTATGTATTTTTAGGAGTCTGCCTGAAGTTTGGAGAAGCTCCTGGGAGGAAGTGGACAGCAAAAAAATACTTGAAACAAAACCTAAAACTGAGCCCCCTCTTCTTGACTGTTGCATCAAAGCAACAGGGGTAAGCTCTGTGAATGATTGTATTTATAGTGCCACCTTCAATTGTGAGGAAAAAAATAAAAAAATAAAAAATGAGTAATATTGGTGTTGATCCTTAAGAGAATCCTCCGAGGTGTGTTCACTGTCACGTTCAGTTGCTTCTGTCGGATCTTTCTGTAACGGGCAGGAGTTAGTCCCTTTTTACATTGTGTTTTTCCAAGTCCATGCATTCATGGAATAGGTAAGACTGTTGTACCTGGATAACTGCTAAGCTGTTATGGGACAGAAATACAGAGGGTTTCTAGATCATTTGGATCATTGACCACAGTAGGAGGGTTTTTCCTTTCTGCTGGTGAAGCTAACCAGTGCTGACCGAAAGGCTGGAGACAAAGGCAAGGAAGGCGGGTGAGAATAAAACCCTTTGCTCCCCTCCCAAGAGGAGACTAATCCTCCGGGCTGTTGCATTTCTGTGCCCTTCCAGGAGGTGGAGAAGCTCGCTGTGGAGTGGCACGCAAGAACAGTCCTGACAGCTGCTGCCTGGTGGAAGAGGAAGAAACCAATGGCAGACTGGGCAGAATATGAGGCTAAGGGTACGCACAGCACCCAGGTACTGCGAGCATTTTTAAACATTCTAAAAAAATAGCCTTTTTTTTCTACCCCCAGGGGAAGCTGAGTTTTGAAGCTATTGAAGTCATCGTGTAAGTCTTGGTTTAGCAGTGCCTGGGGGTGACTTTTGTCTCTCGGGCTTGGCAGTGCGTCACTGGGAGGGAGAAGCTCTCAGTCCAAGGGAGAGCAGCTTGCTGTGCTGAGGGCATTCACTGATCATCTTTTCTTCCAGCCTGGTCCTCCCTGGCCCAACAGGACAGCTCTTCACTCGGAGTGTGACTTTGCTAGTGCGATGGCTTCAGCCAGTCGTGTCCGGGCATCTTGTAGGGGGATTAGCTCCAGTTGGCCTTCCTGCTTGCTAGATGGAGAGTAGCTTGATTAGAAACACTATTTTGAAGAATATATCATGTTTTTGTAAATTACTTTCCGTAACTAAGAATTAGGACTCACTCCCACGACCACTGGCATGAAAACAAAAATTTCTATTGGGTTCAGTGGCTGAGGAACAAAGCCTTTAAGGATTCCCTTGTCAAGTCAGCCTTAGGAACAACTGTCATGAGAATGGAAACACACTCTTCTGACGCCTTTGAGACTGCTCAATGACATTTCCTGTGTTCACACCTCAGCCTTAAAATGGACTCTGTCCTTGCGTAATAGCCGAGGACCCCACCGGAGAGACTCACAAGAAAGAAAGGGCATGAGCTCAACCTGGGGGCCACAAGAGGACAAAAGCAGAAGACAGATGAGAGTCAGGAAACCTGTGTAAGAACTGCTTTTGAAAAGTAAAATTAATTACGTGCCAGGTAGCTTATAGACAAAGCTCCGAGTTTCTTCCCAGAAGCTGTGTAACAGGGCCAAACCATCAGATACTTGGTTTCCTGCTCAACCAAGGACTTATTTCCTTGAAGACATGTTGGTAGGCCATCTGTTTGTGGAGAAGCAGCAATGAGGGCAGTTAGCACCATTAGCACCATCCCGTGTGACCTGTCAAATCCTGCTGTAGGGTCTAGTAGTTTTGTTACGCAGATGGCAGATGCCTCACATAGCTGACAGTGTCACAAGCGGTATCAGAAGAAGACGGAGGGACCAAATGGAAGTTGAGTTAAAGTATCATTAAGTCGTGACACAGCACTGAAGGTTGCTAGTGGTCATTGCTCAGGTTCTCATGCTTCTAAGGAAGCATCTGCCTGGTGCGGAGGTAAAATAATTAACACTTCATAGGCCTCTACAAGGCCTCGCTAGTTAAGAAATACATGTCAGTGTGACTTAACAACAGCCTGACTGCCTCAGCAGGTTTTCATTAACAAAGGAGTGAATTGTTTGTTTAAAAAAAAAAAAAAAAACAAAATAAAAATAAAAAGAGGTACTGTGGAGAGCTTCCTTATCTGGCTGTCTGGAGCATCCCTACATGAAGTAATCCATATGTTACCACTCTTTGTTGTAATTTCCTATAGTCCTGCTTGCTTATCTGACACGGTTTGGTGAAGAACGAGTCGTATAACCTAAAGGTATAGAAACTCTGTGAGGGCCCCGTTTGGGCAGAGCTGGTACCGGCAGAGGCTGTCACTGGCTGCTCTGCCTTCTCTCCTGTAGCTGTAGTAACAAACTGCTGCTGTTCTGACCTGGTCAAAACTACATTCTGGTTATTCCGTGATGCTGGTGGGATTGTTGTTGTTTGGGCTTCGGGAAGGCAGGCTAGACCACGTGGGTGGGATGGCTAAGTCTCTCCAGCATGAGCTCTGTGACTGCTCTCGCCCTTGCTCCAGCCTTCGAGGCTGTAAATGAAGATATGTAATCACAAGCACTTCGAAAATGTTAAGAAGTTCTCCCAGCGCCGTAGCCACTGTGGGTTCAGCAGTTGTTGTCGCCGAGCTTCGTGAAGGTGGTACGTGCTTGAGACCATCACTCCAAACTACTTTCCTCTTTCCAACCTGCTGTGATGGAGCTTGCAGAACAGAAACTTGCGGAAAGAAGACTCCATCCCCCTTCAGATTGTATCAGAGAGGTGTCTTTCAAAGCCCCTGTGAAAGTAAGAACTCATTTATTTCTACGGGTTGTTTATTTGAACTGCCAAGCTGTGCTGCTCAAACGTAAGTGTTTTTTTTCTTTCTACCTCACCCAACTTTTGTTCCGTATGGTTTTGTCCTGAGAGACACCAAAACAGTCTTTACTATTTCTTTGTGATGATCGCTGTTGTTTAAAGTAGAAACCTAAAACTGAGCTATTTAATCCACCTTTTATACCCTCCGGACTTCAGAAGCGAACTTTGCAGATTTTTGGTTAGCTCTTGTATTCGTCTGCTTTGTCCCAAGAGTCAGGAACTCTCGTGGGCGGCTCTGAAACAAGCTGGGAGTCCAGTCCCGGTGCAGGGGAAAAGCTGTCAACACAGTAACAGGCCACAGCTGCCCCGCAGCATCGCACGTACGTGTTTCCAGAAGTCAGGAGAATGAATGGGAGATCAGAAACTATCCCAAAAGGTTGACGTTTTTATTGTTTGTTTTTTGTGAGGGATAATAAAGATGGAGCGGTCTGCTTGCTAAAACAGAGCAGCATTTCCTTGCTGAGGAATGGAATAAATCTCTTACTGCGTTTTCCTGTTTCAGGATGAATAGTGGTTTAGTGTATTTTTTCCACGTGTTTTGGATGAAAAGGGAGAGCCCAGGGAAGGGATTAGATTTTGTACTGTGTCTTCATGGTTGAACAGCCAAACACTTCTTTAACATGTCAGGTTAGGGGCTGACCTGCTGCTGGAAAGCAGCTCTGCAGAGAGGGACCTGGGAGTCCTGGTGGACAACAGGATGAGCATGAGCCAGCAATGTGCCCTTGTGGCCAAGAAGGCCAGTGGCATCCTGGGGTGCATCAAGAGGTGTGTGGCAAGCAGGTTGCGGGAGGTTCTCCTCCCTCTCTACTCTGCCCTGGTGAGACCGCACCTGGAGTCCTGTGTCCGGTTCTGGGCTCCCCGGTTCAAGAAGGACAGGGAACTGCTGGAGAGGGTACAGCAGAGGGCTACAAAGATGATTAGGGGGCTGGAACATCTTTCTTCTGAGGAAAGGCTGAGGGACTTGGGTCTTTTTAGGCTGGAGAAGAGAAGACTCAGAGGGGATCTCATCAACGCTTACAAATACTTCAAGGGAGGGTGCTGGGAGGATGGCACCAGTCTTTTTTCAGTGGTGCCCAGTGACAGGACAAAGGAGGAGGAACTTCTTTCCTTTGAGGGTGGCAGAGCACTGGAAGAGGCTGCCCAGAGAGGTGGTGGAGTCTCCAACTCTGGAGACATTCCAAACCCACCTGGATGCCATCCTGTGCAACCTGCTCTAGGTGACCCTGCTCTGGCAGGGGGGTTGGACTAGATGATCTCCAGAGGTCCCTTCCAACCCCTGTGATTCTGTGATGTCTGTCTCACAGCAATACCTTCTTCCCTCAACACATGGGTTTAAAAAGGAAGAACAGGATCATATAGAAGTAGCTCAGGAATAAGCCTGAGGAGAAACAGAAAGCTATAATGAACACATCAATCTATCCTGCCTTTTACATATATAGTATTTTGGGGGTTTTTTGCCCCCACACACAGTAAAAACCCACTTCTTCCAGCTACTTCCAGAGCAGTAATGCCTGCAACAATAACCTATATGTAATATAAATTATTTGTAAAGGTCCTCACACACTTAGAGTGGGTTTTTTTTTCCCTTGTGCTGTTGCCAGTTTCTTGTCAGTAGGAGTTCAGGTCCCTTGAACAGAAAACCCCTTAAAACGAACATGGGCTGTTTACGGATCGTCAGGCGTTGAGGTTGCACGTGCCCTGCCATGGCAGACTCGTAACCATGACAGCAATAGACTTATTCTCCTCCATTTTGGGATATTTCCCCAACCATTTTTCTTCCCGAGTCAACAGCAATCACTGGCCAGAGTTGGAAAAGCTCCTTTTCAGGAGGACCTTACCTGTTTCTGGGTCTGCCCTCACCTCAGCACCACCGTCCCCCCCCAGGCACTTTACAAAAGCACGCTCAGCTGAAGCCTTCCCTGCAGCGCTTGTAGAGGAAGGCCATTCCTTGACTTCCAGCCATGGAACCAGAGCTCCCCAACAGAATCCGTGGTGAAGAAAACCCCCAGGAGAGCATGAAACACACCAAAGAAAACATGCACCCCCTACATTACATAGTAGGAAGGGCAAATTCAAGCCACATTTGCATGAAATTCTTCAGCCTCAAGAAGAACCCGATTTAAAATTACATTGCAGTAACTTTTTTTTTCTTATTCCGTCACCACCAGATGGAGTAAAACCTCAGCAAAGAGGCCCTTAGGCTCTGTGGAAGAGAGACCCTTCTAACAGAATCACTCATTTAACTTCCAGCTGTGTAACAAACCTTCTTGCGGATTCTGTGCAAGTCTCTCCTTAAAAATTAGCATTGTAGTTCAAGCCCATTTAGCCAATTTCTAAGCCTCTGAGAGTTGGTGGAGAATCACGGAATTTTCAGAGTTGGGAAGGACCTCTAGAGATCACCTAGTCCAACTCCCCTGCTGATGCAGGAATGCCTACAGCACATTACTCAGGACTGCATCCAGGCGGGTCTTGGAAATCTCCAGAGAAGGGGACTCCACCACCTCCCTGGGCAGCCTGTTCCAGTGCTCTGGCACCCTCACCGTAAAGAAGTTTTTCCTTGTGTTTGAATGGAACTTCCAATGTTCCAACTTGTGCCCGTTGCCCCTCGTCCTGTCACTGGGAACCACTGAAAAGAGTCTGCCTCCATCCTCCTTCAACCCACCCTTTAGATACTTCTAAGCAAGAATAAGATCTCCCCTCAGCCTTCTCTTCTCCAGGCTCAAGAGTCCCAGCTCTCTCAGCCTTTCCTCATAAGGGAGGTGCTCCAATCCCCCAGTCATCTTTGTTGCCCTGCGCTGGACTCTCTCCAGTAGTTCCCTGTCCCACTTGAGCTGGGGAGCCCAGAACTGGACACAGTATTCCAGTTGTGGCCTCACCAGTGCCGAGTAGAGGGGGAGAATGACCTCCCTCGACCTACTGGCCACACTCTTCCCT
>VFFE01007640.1:838841-864481 GCA_008921705.1 Burhinus oedicnemus | reverse complement strand
TTCTAGATCATTTGGATCATTGACCACAGTAGGAGGGTTTTTCCTTTCTGCTGGTGAAGCTAACCAGTGCTGACCGAAAGGCTGGAGACAAAGGCAAGGAAGGCGGGTGAGAATAAAACCCTTTGCTCCCCTCCCAAGAGGAGACTAATCCTCCGGGCTGTTGCATTTCTGTGCCCTTCCAGGAGGTGGAGAAGCTCGCTGTGGAGTGGCACGCAAGAACAGTCCTGACAGCTGCTGCCTGGTGGAAGAGGAAGAAAACAATGGCAGACTGGGCAGAATATGAGGCTAAGGGTACGCACAGCACCCAGGTACTGCGAGCATTTTTAAACATTCTAAAAAAATAGCCTTTTTTTCTACCCCCAGGGGAAGCTGAGTTTTGAAGCTATTGAAGTCATCGTGTAAGTCTTGGTTTAGCAGTGCCTGGGGGTGACTTTTGTCTCTCGGGCTTGGCAGTGCGTCACTGGGAGGGAGAAGCTCTCAGTCCAAGGCAGAGGACAGGGAGAGCAGCTTGCTGTGCTGAGGGCATTCACTGATCATCTTTTCTTCCAGCCTGGTCCTCCCTGGCCCAACAGGACGGCTCTTCACTCGGAGTGCGACTTCGCTAGTGCGATGGCCAGTCGTGTCCAGGCATCTTGTAGGGGGATTAGCTCCAGTTGGCCTGCCTGCTTACTAGATGGAGAGTAGCTTGATTAGAAACACTATTTTGAAGAATATATCATGTTTTTGTAAATTACTTTCCGTAACTAAGAATTAGGACTCACTCCCACGACCACTGGCATGAAAACAAAAATTTCCATTGGGTTCAGTGGCTGAGGAACAAAGCCTTTAAGGATTCCTTTGTCAAGTCAGCCTTAGGAACAACTGTCATGAGAATGGAAACACACTTTTCTGACGCCTTAAGACTGCTCAATGACATTTCCTGTGTTCACACCTCAGCCTTAAAATGGACTCTGTCCTTGCGTAATAGCCGAGGACCCCACTGGAGAGACTCACAAGAAAGAAAGGGCATGAGCTCAACCTGGGGGCCACAAGAGGACAAAAGCAGAAGATGGATGAGAGACAGGAAACCTGTGTAAGAACTGCTTTTGAAAAGTAAAATTAATTACGTGCCAGGTAGCTTATAGACAAAGCTCCGAGTTTCTTCCCAGAAGCTGTGTAACAGGGCCAAACCATCAGATACTTGGTTTCCTGCTCAACCAAGGACTTATTTCCTTGAAGACATGTTGGTAGGCCATCTGTTTGTGGAGAAGCAGCAATGAGGGCAGTTAGCACCATTAGCACCATCCCGTGTGACCTGTCAAATCCTGCTGTAGGGTCTAGTAGTTTTGTTACGCAGATGGCAGATGCCTCACATAGCTGATAGTGTCGCAAGCGGTATCAGAAGACGACAGAGGGACCAAATGGAAGCTGAGTTAAAGTATCATTAAGTCGTGACACAGCACTGAAGGTTGCTAGTGGTCATTGCTCAGGTTCTCATGCTTCTAAGGAAGCATCTGCCTGGTGTGGAGGTAAAATAATTAACACTTCATAGGCCTCTACAAGGCCTCGCTAGTTAAGAAATACATGTCAGTGTGACTTAACAACAGCCTGACTGCCTCAGCAGGTTTTCATTAACAAAGGAGTGAATTATTTGTTTAAAAAAAAAAATACAAAATAAAAATAAAAAGAGGTACTGTGGAGAGCTTCCTTATCTGGCTGTCTGGAGCATCCCTACATGAAGTAATCCATATGTTACCACTCTTTGTTGTAATTTCCTATAGTCCTGCTTGCTTATCTGACACGGTTTGGTGAAGAACGAGTCGTACAACCTAAAGGTATAGAAACTCTGTGAGGGCCCCGTTTGGGCAGAGCTGGTACCGGCAGAGGCTGTCACTGCTGCTCTGCCTTCTCTCCTGTAGCTGTAGTAACAAACTGCTGCTGTTCTGACCTGGTCAAAACTACATTCTGGTTATTCCGTGATGCTGGTGGGATTGTTGTTGTTTGGGCTTTGGGAAGGCAGGCTAGACCACGTGGGTGGGATGGCTAAGTCTCTCCAGCACGAGCTCTGTGACTGCTCTCGCCCTGGCTCCAGTCTTCGAGGCTGTAAATGAAGATATGTAATCACAAGCACTTGGAAAATTCAGCAGCGTGTGTTAAGAAGTTCTCCCAGTGCCGTAGCCACTGTGGGTTCAGCAGTTGTTGTCGCCGAGCTTCGTGAAGGTGGTACGTGCTTGAGACCATCACTCCAAACTACTTTCCTCTTTCCAACCTGCTGTGACGGAGCTTGCAGAACAGAAACTTGCGGAAAGAAGACTCCATCCCCCTTCAGATTGTATCAGAGAGGTGTGTTTCAAAGCCCCTGTGAAAGTAAGAACTCATTTATTTCTATGGGTTGTTTATTTGAACTGCCAAGCTGTGCTGCTCAAATGTAGGCGTTTTTTCTTTCTACCTCACCCAACTTTTGTTCCGTATGGTTTTATCCTGAGAGACACCAAAACAGTCTTTACTATTTCTTTGTGATGATCGCTGTTGTTTAAAGTAGAAACCTAAAACTGAGCTATTTAATCCACCTTTTATACCCTCCGGACTTCAGAAGCAAACTTTGCAGATTTTTGGTTAGCTCTTGTATTCGTCTGCTTTGTCCCAAGAGTCAGGAACTCTCGTGGGCGGCTCTGAAACAAGCTGGGAGTCCAGTCCCGGTGCAGGGGAAAAGCTGTCAACACAGTAACAGGCCACAGCTGCCCCGCAGCATCGCACGTACGTGTTTCCAGAAGTCAGGAGCATGAACGGGAGATTAGAAACTATCCCAAAAGGTTGATGTTTTTATTGTTTTGTTTTTGTGAGGGATAATAAAGATGGAGCGGTCTGCTTGCTAAAACAGAGCAGCATTTCCTTGCTGAGGAATGGAATAAATCTCTTACTGCGTTTTCCTGTTTCAGGATGAATAGTGGTTTAGTGTATTTTTTCCACGTGTTTTGGATGAAAAGGGAGAACCCAGGGAAGGGATTAGATTTTGTACTGTGTCTTCATGGTTGAACAGCCAAACACTTCTTTAACATGTCAGGTTAGGGGCTGACCTGCTGCTGGAAAGCAGCTCTGCAGCGAGGGACCTGGGAGTCCTGGTGGACAACAGGATGACCATGAGGCAGCAATGTGCCCTTGTGGCCAAGAAGGCCAGTGGCATCCTGGGGTGCATCAAGAGGAGTGTGGCAAGCAGGTCGCAGGAGGTTCTCCTCCCCCTCTACTCTGCCCTGGTGAGGCTGCACCCGGAGTCCTGTGTCCAGTTCTGGGCTCCCCAGTTCAAGAAGGACAGGGAACTGCTGGAGAGGGGACAGCAGAGGGCTACAAAGAGGATTAGGGGGCTGGAACATCTTTCTTATGAGGAAGAGCTGAGGGACTTGGATCTGTTTAGTCTGGAGAAGAGAAGGCTGAGGGGGGATCTCATCAATGCCTATAAATACTTCAAGGGAGGGTGCCGGGAGGATGGGACCAGTCTTTTTTCAGTGGTGCCCAGTGACAGGACAAGGGGTAATGGGCACAAACTTGACCATAGGAAGCTCCATCTGAACATGAGGAACTTCTTTCCTTTGAGGGTGGCAGAGCACTGGAAGAGGCTGCCCAGAGAGGTGGTGGAGTCTCCGACTCTGGAGACATTCCAAACCCGCCTGGACGCCATCCTGTGCAACCTGCTGTAGGTGACCCTGCTCTGGCAGGGGGGTTGGACTAGATGATGTCCAGAGGTCCCTTCCAACCCCAGCGATTCTGTGATGTCTATCTCACAGCAATACCTTTTTCCCTCAACACAAGGGTTTAAAAAGGAAGAACAGGATCATATAGAAGTAGCTCAGGAATAAGCCTGAGGAGAAACAGAAAGCTATAATGAACACATCAATCTATCCTGCCTTTTACATATATAGTATTTTGGGGTTCCCCCCTGGTAAAAACCCACTTCTTCCAGAGCAGTAATGCCTGCAATAATAATAACCTATATGTAATATAAATTATTTGCAAAGGTCCTCACACATTTAGAGTGTTTTTTTCCCTTGTGCTGTTGCCAGTTTCTTGTCAGTAGGAGTTCAGGTCCCTTGAACAGAAAACCCCTTAAAACAAACATGGGCTGTTTACAGATCGTCAGGCGTTGAGGTTGCACGTGTCCTGCCTTGGCAGACTCATAACCATGGCAGCAATAGACTTATTCCCCTCCATTTTGGGACATTTCCCCAACCATTTTTCTTCCCAAGTCAACAGCAATCGCTAGCTGGAGTTGGAAAAGCTCCTTTTCGGGAGCACCTTACCTGTTTCTGGGTCTGCCCTCACCTCAGCACCACCGTCCCCCCCCAGGCACTTTACAAAAGCATGCTCAGCTGAAGCCTTCCCTGCAGCGCTTGTAGAGGAAGGCCATTCCTTGACTTCCAGCCATGGAAGAAAGCCCCCAGGAGAGCATGAAACACACCAAAGAAAACATGCACCCCCTACATCATATAGTAGGAAGGGCAAATTCAAGCCATATTTGCATGAAATTCTTCAGCCTCAAGAAGAACCCGATTTAAAATTACATCGCAGTAACTTTTTTTTTCTTATTCCATCACCACCAGATGGAGTAAAACCTCAGCAAAGAGGCCCTTAGGCTCTGTGGAAGAGAGATCCTTCTAACAGAATCACTCATTTAACTTCCAGCTGTGTAACAAACCTTCTTGCGGATTCTGCACAAGTCTCTGCTTAAAAATTAGCATTGTAGTTCAAGACCACTTAGCCAATTTCTAAGCCTCTGAGAGTTGGTGGAGAATCACGGAATTTTCAGAGTTGGGAAGGACCTCTAGAGATCATCCAGTCCAACTCCCCTGCTGATGCAGGAATGCCTACAGCACATGACTCAGGACTGCATCCAGGCAGGTCTTGGAAATCTCCAGAGAAGGGGACTCCACCACCTCCCTGGGCAGCCTCTTCCAGTGCTCTGGCACCCTCATCGTAAAGAAGTTTTTCCTTGTGTTTGACTGGAACTTCCGATGTTCCAACTTGTGCCCGTTGCCCCTCATCCTGTCACTGGGAACCACTGAAAAGAGTCTGGCTCCATCCTCCTTCAACCCACCCTGTAGATCCTTCTAAGCAAGAAGAAGGTCGCCCCTCAGCCTTCTCTTCTCCAGGCTAAAGAGTCCCAGCTCTCTCAGCCTTTCCTCATAAGGGAGGTGCTCCAATCCCCCAGTCATCTTTGTTGCCTTACGTTGGACTCTCTCCAGTAGTTCCCTGTCCCACTTGAGCTGGGGAGCCCAGAACTGGACACAGTATTCCAGTTGTGGCCTCACCAGTGCCGAGTAGAGGGGGAGAATGACCTCCCTCAACCTACTGGCCACACTCTTCCCTATGCAGCCCAGGATTCTATTGGCCTTCCTGGCTCATGGATAATTTCCTATCTACCAGGACCCCCAGATCCTTCTCCTCAGAAAGACAAGGGCTTCCAGGTACCGCTTCTCTCCAGCTTATTTTTTTATGAAGGGATGAAAGATGAATCCCTTCAGAGAGATACTCAGTGTGCAATAGTTAAAGGAAATGCCAACTTTTAAACTTTATTGTGCTCTTTATCCAGAGTTCATGCAGAAGAGACATCTGTAATGCTTGCAGCCTCCTGGAACAGTTTCCTGGCTGTGCTGCAACCATCAAT
This sequence comes from Burhinus oedicnemus, assembly GCA_008921705.1. Classification (NCBI taxonomy): domain Eukaryota; kingdom Metazoa; phylum Chordata; class Aves; order Charadriiformes; family Burhinidae; genus Burhinus; species Burhinus oedicnemus. The sequence goes on along the minus strand of VFFE01007640.1, from coordinate 858,843 downwards.
GAGGATAACTGGAGCCAGGCAGAGCCTGATGTACATCTCCCTTATCTGCCTTTGCTGAGATGGGCAACAGAAGGATCCGATTACAGAATTTGTCAAAGAACAGAACTACAGGTGGCTTGCAGACAGTGGCAAAGAACACGTTAATGTCTTTCAGGATATTTTTGGTAGGTTTCTCCAATACTAGGGTTAAACCAAACTTTTGCTGAAGAACCTAGGCACTAGGGCTCCCAAGGTATGTGGTGGAACAGTTTCAGCTGACACAAAGGTGTATATTATAAGGTTAAAGATTTCAGAGAATACTCTTCTTTAAATTCTTTAAACCCTTCTTTAAATTCTTTTGCAGTGATTATAACTTTAGTAGCTCTGTATCTTCCAGAAGATGCACGATAAAAATAATTCGATTTCTCCCCTTTTTTTTTTTTTTTCAGTCTAGAACTAGGCAACTCTAGGAAGAAAACACCCCAATGAAATAAAACCACAACTTTCACGTTCACTTAAGCTTTATGGGTCTGAATGGTGGAAAGAAGTTTTGTTTCCCTTGTCGTGTATATTCAAGATATTCTTAGTCCTAAAAGCAGATGGGGCTGGCTGTTGTAAAGGAGAATTTTTTCTTCCCCGTGGCTTGCTCCAGCTCTGCTTTTGCAAGTTCACATCCTCTAGTTCTTCCCTTCAGTAACACCTTGAATCTGATTTCAGCTCCATCCTGCTGGAGCATTTGTCTGTATTTTAAGAGAACAGTCTTCAGCATATTCATAATTTAATACAGAAGTTAAAGCTGCCCCTAATTGTGTTAGGCATCTCTCTAGTCAAGCACCACCCTTCCTTTCCTTCCTCTCAGGGACACAGCAACTCGTTTGTCAGAACACACCACTTAAGATACCAAAAAAACAAGCAGGGCTGAAAAATCCCTACTGCTTTTGTATCCCATTTCACTCTCACCCCTGGAGGTGGGCAAACACAGAAGACCTAGTCCAATGGCAGGCTACCATAAAGCACTTGCAAAGGCTAAAAGGCACCAGCCTCTAACCCAAGTTCAGCTCATCCGATCGAAGCAGTTTGCTTGAGGGCTGTAGGAAGCCTCAGCACTCCCACTGCCTTTTTGGAGTACTTTCCCAACCACATCCCCACCCCCACTGCCCACCCCACATACTTTCCACGGGATGAACGATGAGGTGTGCGGGCCATCGCTGTTGCATAAATGCTGGTTCATGCTGTGCCAGCAGTTCTGTTGATGCAGTAGAACTAGAGGTTAAAAACTGTCTCCAAGCTCCAGTCTCACCCGTCTTCTTCTCCAGCTAACTTGTGTTCAACTCTGCAGGTATTTCAGTCTCCTCCCTCCAGCACGCAGGCTTGTACCTGTTTCTGCCCGACTCTGTGGTTTTACACTTGGCTTCCTGATCGTGTCCCCATGACCAGCCAGTCAAGGGCAACCCTTCCGAGAATGAGCATGCTCGCCACTTGGCTTGTGCAAGAAAAAGGTGGTCCAGAACCCAGCTCAATTTAACATTGGTTTTGGACAGACTTGTGCTACAACGGTACTACCGTACCTCCCCAGTCATAAGGACAAGGACTTAAAAAAAATGGGTGAAAAAAACCCCAAACAAACAGGGGAACAAAATCATATGTTATAGAGTAGAGTAAGACTTGTAAACTACTTGCCATCTCTGGATTTCATTTTTTGCAGGCTCCTAAGGACACAAATCAAAACTGGCTTAGTCATATTACTTCAAACTGAACAGGTAGTTTAGCTAAACAGCACATTTACAAGCCTCACAAACTGTACCAAACAGGAAAAAGCAATATCCTGAAAGATAAGAGTCAGATAAGCACTTAGGAAGTCAGTAGCAAAGAGGACTACTTAACTTAATCTACTGATCCAAAAAGCACTACTACGTTGCCAATGACAGTGTCCATGTATTTATATAATATTCTAATACATTCTTTTCAAGTAATGTGTTACGGTGAAGGATAAGAGCGCAGGAGGAAAAAAAAGTATGTAAATGGTTCAGGTTCGGTAAACGTTATTAACCTTCTTCCTCATTCAGGTACACACAGCTATTGCACAATGTCTTGGACAGCTGCCCGAATACAAACACTAACGTTTCAACTACACGCTGACAAGATAGACACAAGTGTTTTGAACACAGATTATCACTGTTAATGATGTGTGCCATCTTAACCATTTCTCCCCCTTTCATTTGTATTAATAGTGCATATTTTAAATCTACATGAAATAGTATTGATTTTAGAATTCATTATTCTTAGGGCAAGTAAACCATTGCTGAGGCTATTTGGGCACACTGTCAATAGAGGCAATTAAAATATATTTCCAATAACTAACTTTGATTTAAGACAATCATAGTAACTAAACAGCCAGAATCTGAGCAGCAGAGCAATGTGATCCCCCACCAAAAAAAGCCAATTAAGTTTTTTCCCCTAATCAGTAACAGAAATAGTGAAAAGCAAATCCCAATTTGAGGTTATTAAAACTTAATCAATTTCAACGTGCAACTAACTTAAGGAAGGAGTTAAAAATATTTTTAGCAGTGTTTTAACATTTATTTAGACTATATTCCTAAGTGTAGTATTTCCTTTATGTGGTTCCTGGATAATATTCAATAGCTCACTTGGTTTTCGGTCAAAAAGGCACAAATACAACTGCAAGCATACACATACCAAACTTTTAGCAAGTTACCACGCATTTATGTGCCAGCTGTATGCAAAATAACTTCATAGGCCGTAAGTGAAAACTCATTGTGGGAAATAATTAAAATGGACAATTCAGAAAACTTTACAAAAATACTTCTTTTTATTAAAAGCAGCAATTTCAAGCAGAACAATACACAGAATGTAAACATCACTAAGTTCAGCTCCAGCCTGCCGAACCTTCGAGGAAGTCTACACTAAAGGCATCTACCGTACTAGCGAGTTAACAGACTATATTATAATTTGAAAATATATTTTCTACTTTGAATTAAGAAAAAGTCATTTATCGTAGTCTGTCCCAGCGCCAGATACTGGCATCATCACACACAGCTATAAGGATACTACTATCCCTGCTAAAACTGGTTTGTCGGATGGCAGCAACACATTTAGGATGAGTAAGAGTCGTACACCTATAAATAAAAGAAAATTATTCAGCTGCAATGTTAAATCTGCACTTGCTACTACATTACAGAGCGCTGTTTCACCAACCTCTCACTTATGTGACCTATGAGGAATTGAAGGGCAGCAGGATTATGCCCTTCCTGGTATATTTTGTATTCCAAATGTGGACTTGGGAAAGCAATAATTTCCTGTTCACTGCCATTTCTCATCCACCTGATTTTCATTGAAGCACTGACTGAAAGCTTCTTGAATCACATTATTTAGGACTTGGTAATTAATATTCTTTCCCAATGGTTAGGAATAAAATATAGTAATTGGGTGATTAAAGACTGCAGCATTTTCAGAACTTCGGACATTTATGTATATATATATGCACACACAGTTATATAATTATATATACACACAACATATAAGTATATATAATTTCTTATATACTATATACACATTTTATACACATAATGTTGAGGGGGTTGTATTTGTATGCATACATATATATATAAAAATATATAAAAAAAGACATGCTGCAAAATTGCCTGGCCACACAGGTAAGGAACTGGAAAGCCACACTGTTTCCTCCACATCACGCTCAGAGTTAACTTTCATATTCTCATTACTCTAGTCCTTTCACCTGTTTCTCCTTTGTCATGTGCTATACCCACCCAGCACATCCTAATTCCAGCTAATTAGTTTGTAAGTTCTTTGAGGAACAAATTGTTTTTTACTATATCTACCTATGGTACCCAGTGCAATCTGACTGAGGCCTCTTGGCTCTACTGCAATATAAATAAATCAGTAAAAAATAATAAATGTTTACCTTCAGGGGCTCAGAATGTTTACTTACGTAGTCCTTAAAGTGGAAAGTGACTAGTACTATTAAAGCATTTCTACAGTAATCAGTAAAGTAAAAAGGAAAGCACCCCAACTCCCTGTCTTAAAAATAAAATAAAATAAAAGTAAGTACTCACTTGGCTTTATGAGGATCCTCTATTTCTAAATCCCAAACATAAAGTTTGCCAACCTGATTGCCCAGAGCAAGCATCTTTAAAAGAAAGCAGAAGATATAGAAGTTTTAAAATACTATCTCAAAGAACAGAAGTCAGAATTTTATAAAGGCTCTATAGCTGATAAATTGTGTGTGAATGTTTAAACAGGAACAACTTAATGACTTCGTTGGAGGGGTTACAAATGCTATAAAATTCACCTCCTTTTCCTCCATAGATATATTATTCATAGATAATAAAGAGGGAGGAAGATATCAGTAAACATAGCTTTGGTGGAAAATAAGTATTTATTTGGTGGAACTTTTTCCACCAAGCAGAACCTAGAACGAAAAATCTGGAGCTCCTCCAGTTTCATATAAAGCCTCTTGCAGCAAACCATTCTGTTTCTCAAGTATCACATAAACCAAGTCTTTTCTCATGCCCATAAACACGGAATCAATGAAAAGCTATGCACCTTCAAATACAGCACAGTCAAAGCTTACACATACCTTTTGCCAGAAATCCATTGAAAACCTCATGTACCATATATCACACTGGCTGTAATCAAATCTCCCAAGTATGGTCACATTTGACTCACTGGGCTTGATTTTGTCTATATCATCTTCCATTTTTCCAGGTTTCCAGCACACAATGGCATTTTCACAAGACTGGGGTGAAACAATGAAAAAAAATCACCTGTATTTATAATTTATACTGCACATTCAGTTTAACTATAATTATAGCTAAACATTTCATCTCGCAGCTTCCCTAAATAAAAGAGTACAACTGAAAATCTCACCTCTGTCCTTAGATCATAGTCACATCACCAACAACACGTCACTGCCCATCGCTGGGAGCCTGCTGCCCTCACAGCTTTGCCAGATAACAGGACTGCAGGAGCCCTCCCTCACCCACTTCAGAGGAAGTCAACCAGACATGCTCAAATACACTTTCATAAGCAATTTAAATTAACCTTGGTTTGAGGATTGTTCACCCAATTGCTACGACCAACAGGACCGTGCACACATCGATTTCTGGCAATGAGGCAGCTGGACCCGCCTAGTTTAATATCTCCAAGCCAATGTGACTAGTGGACACAACACTCTAATCAAAGTTACTCCATTATGTGAACCCTCATTTTTCCCTTTAGCAGCGAGATCCCTCATCAGTATCTATATATTCTCTTTCTGTACTTTCCATGCAGATTCTGGTTAGCTGGTATCCCTGTACTTTTGGCAGAGGTACAGCTGTAGTAATAATTTTACTTTTTAAGTACAAGCTGCTTATTCTCACATCATAAAAGTCGAGAAAATTCACAATACACTCCAGAAAATCATTTGACACAGGATAGTAAGTTAACCTAAGACCCAAATTCTAGTAAAACTTCTACTGTTTAAAGATCCTCAAAACAAGCAAATATGAGTAATATAGCTGAAAAAGCTGCCACTTTACCTTGGAAAGAATTAGATCTCCCAACCATCGTACACAGTCAACATAGTTTCTATGTATGTCTCTCGTAGAAAAGTCAGGAAAGTGAATTTTCTGGGAAATAAAAGGCCTATAGAGAAAATTGCCAAGTGAGGTCCAGAGAAACACAGAAGGACGAGTCTAATTTTTAATGGCCATTTTTAAGATGTTAAAAGGACAAGTCTGTCTTTTTTGTTGTTTTAACAGTTTTACAACAAAGTTGATTTTGTAAGTTGTTTGGGGCTTTTTTACAATATTGGGAGCAGTCCCTGTTTTCATCCTCATTCCTAATGAAATAATATTTCCCACTGTACAAGACTGTGCAGAGACAGTGCTAAACAAAGCCACTCCTTCAGATACTATTCAGCTTCCATTGCCAAACACTTCAAGAACTAATTAAAGCTCAGTTTTCCTGATGCTGCTTCTGCAACGTCTAAATTGTTAAATAGAAAAGCACACTAAAAAAATCCCATCATTTTTATAAAAGCACGCTAAAAAAAAGCATCATTTAATATTTGGTAACATTACCAAAAAAAGCAAGAGTATTTTCACAGCTAGTCTCATTGCTGAACATGTTCAGTGTGTTTTAGACTCTTCAAATCTCTCAATGGTTTAACTGGAAGTTAAGATTAAAAAAGTGATGAACTTCATAGAGGAGGATTTATCTACCATGTACCTAATCGCTATGTTTACTTGACACTTTACTCATATCTGAGGTCAGATCAGAGAATCATGAAAATTAAGGTTATTACTATATAAACAGTTTTGTGCCCACCCCAAAGTCAGAAAACGGATACAATAATTAGTAATAATACCCAATATAAAACCATTTGGTATATTTAATTACACGGATTTGATTCCTTCCTAGAAATTTTGAGGTGAGAGAAAGAAAAGCCACTGACATCTTGAAACACAGTGAAATCAAGCTTTAAGAATGATAGAGATAATAATTCCAGACATTTTCTAGTCAAGTAGATAAGAAATAATTAAGATATTTAAAAATAAAAGTGTCAGGATTTTAAATCTGAATTCAATAAAATTCTACTGAAGCAAACATCAATAAGACACATCTTTTAGAGAGATTCAGTATCCAGCACATCCCTGGGTCACTCGCTATCCCCAAGAGCTCCCAATTTGGATAGGAATTGACCTGGGCCATATGAGAATATTCATGTTTTGCAAAGACAGCCAAGCAGATGCAGACTACATACCTGTTGGTTTTATTAGGGTTGTACTCATAAGACTCTTTGATGGCATTTATCATTCTCTTTGAATTAATTCTCCAGAGTTTTAGAGAGTGATCCATCCCACAGGACATGATTTTTTCACCGAGAAGATCATAATCCTATGTATATGAAATAATTTTGAGGACCCCCAGCCTAAACTGCATTATATCAACTCAGATTTTATTGCATCATTTCCATCAAAACAGCATTTTTGGCTTAGAGAATGCAATACAACTCTATTTCAAATAGAAAAATACTAATAACTTAATCCTGCTCACTGCAAAGCAGCACAGTATCTTAATAACTATTTTTACTCTTTCTCCAGAAAGAGAGGCATATTCTACAGCACTGACAAACAATGACTCTACTGCTAGTGCTCTCCCCTCAGTAAATTCCCTAGGTTTCATTTTATGGAGCAACTTTGACAGAAATCCAGGGTTACAACATGGATGATGACTATTTACAACCACAAGAGAATAACAGTGTCAGGTTTCATATAGATGCACCCCTCACCTTTCAGGTCACACAACAGGAATAGAAACAGTTCTTAAAAGCAGCGTATTAAAAGTCAGCTATTCTATTTGGTATTTGCTGGGTACCAGTGTCTGTTCACAGCCACTGAAAAGCAGCATAACTCACCTGAAGTAACTTCTTTCCTTCACTACCATCTCTCTCAAGGTTTATTTGCTCTTGCTGCTTTGGCATGATAAGATGTCAAGAACCTCAAAAGTGGGACCGTCATGAAAACTTTTTACTCTTTCTAGCCCCACTGAGCTCTATTGTTCTTTTAATTCTAGGCTGCACTGTGATAAAACTAGCTACTGAAACAAAGTGAACACCTGTCCTGTATATTCAGAGGTGGCCAGATCAATCAAACCACCTTAGATTTAAACTTGTCTATCCCCTTAAAACAGTATTTATGCACTTCAGGGTTTTTTTAAGTAGGTATAATATCAAAAACAGTGCACAAGAGGATAAAAAGTTGCGTATTGTAGGCTTACTACCCTCTGTAAATCTAAATCGCTGCCCCATAGTCTTCCACTTACTGCACTTAACACCTCATCCCTGTGCCCTTCTACTCCTCCAAATATTGCAACCAGCGTGTCTGTCTGGATGTTCCACAGTCTCAATGCATGATCTATAAAGAACAAATAAAATTACATGCTGCTTTTTATATATACATATGAATAATATATTTCAGCTTAACCACTTTCAATAACAGGTGTTCATGTAAACATCAAAAAGGCACTTAATTATTCTTCACTTGTTAGAAACAACAAAACTGCATTAACTAAAATTGCCATTACAGCTAAACTCCTGTTAGAGTAATCTGTAATTCAGGAAGCGTGCCCACCCCCCTCCCCTAGGGCCAGCTTCTCGCAAAAATGTACTTGGATCTTTAGATCATGCAAAAAGCAAAGAAGAGTCTGATCTTGGAGAAGTATGCTTTTATTCAGTCTTATCTCAAAAATAATTGTATATATCAAAAAAACGCTAGAATTCCTTTCAGCCATTCTTATATCAGCATTCAGAGAGGTTTTGATTTTCCATTTTTTTAATCTTTAAAATATTATTCTTTATGAACCATAGACTGTAGGGATGGAGAAACTGTTTCTATAAACAATATGTATTCCAAAGTCAATCAGACTAATCCACTTCTTTAAAGAAAGTTTTAACAATTTCTAATGAAGAACCTTTACTGTATTTCCCCATTTGGAAATGGGAACCTCTACTGTATTTCTCTTTTGGATTCCACAAGTACATTGCACTGAATTACAGCAACGCCAAATGGAAAGCCACACAGACCCAAATACTTCCCTCTTGTTCTACTCATCTCTCAGCCAAGCAGTTTTGAGACCCTAATATTCTACTGCCTCGTGCCCTCTTGGAGATAGTACCTGATCCAGAGACTGCACATTAAAACTTGTAGTACTACCGCTCATGCCAAAATGTTATTAAAAAGAGAACCTAAAAAATATACACGACTCAAGAAATTCAACATTACAGGCCCACAGCACAAACTTGACAGTTGCAAGAATCAGAGAGGTTCCCAACTCCTATTCTTGTGTAGCTTCATCAGTAATACACTAAAGTCAAAAGTCCCCTTACGTGAACATTTCCAACTCTAGCATTCCTGAAGGCTTGCTCGCTTTTGTGGCAGATCAAGTATTCCCTTACTTAACAAAACAGTCAAGATTAGGAAGTTGTGACTGTTCAGACGTTCTGGACAAGCCTGTAAGACACCATACCAAAAACTCACTTCTCCTTTCACTAAATATGCTTTTTACACAAAGTCCAATTAAAGTCAGAGCTGCTCCTAAGCGACAGAGAATCGAAGTTTTCCCCATGAACGCAGTGGTGAATGCTGTCTGCGACATTAAGACATCCCCACTAGATGGCAACATGATTCAACAACTGAAAAAACTGTAACTCAACTGTTAGAAAGGAGAGAGCAACCCCAACATTCATGTTTCTTCTTTCCTAAAAGCAGCACAGTTCACAATCCCTTTGCACCACAGGTGGAGTTACATTTATTGTAGGCCATGGATTTAAGATGTACAAGATATATAGCCACAAAAGGGCAAGATTTGCTCTAGACTTTCAAGGTAAACTTGTTCAGTGCCATTCATAAAAAAAATTCATGGAGGTTTTGGTCATTTTCAAGACCAAAATCCAATCCAAAGTATCCTGATTTATAAAAAAAAAAAAAACAAAACCAAAAAATTTATTTTCCTCACCTTTGCTTACAGATAAAAGGAGATTTGGATCTCTTGGATGGAATTTCAGTTCATTGATGGCATTTCCATGGCCCACGTAGTGCTGGGACAGAATTCAGAGACCAAGTTATCATATCCCCTCATGTTTACATATATTTAGAAGACATAATTTTCATGTGTTACATAAACACAAACTGTACCTTGAAGTTCGGAGCACTCACCTTTATGCACTGCATTGTAATAGGATTAATTATCCTAATAATACCCCTGGACCCTGCCACAGCCAGAAGAGGATGGCTTGTATTGCTATCATATGTCCACGCACAGGTATAGAAATTCTCATCTGCCTATAACATCTGATGTTAAGAAACACAGAAGAAACAGGATTTTTTTGTTTGGTTGGTTTTTTTGTTTTAAACAATGGGATTTTTTTTTAAGTAAATTTGTTGCTATTTTATGCCCAGGAGTCTCTGCTGGACCCATTTAAGAAAAAGATACATATTTGATTATACATCTGCAAACACAAGCAACATCACCTTTTCTATACATGCCAGTTTCCTCACTTCTGTTCCACAACATACAAGGAACACCTGCTCTCTCATGGCATCACTTTTGAACCTCTTTCTCCAAAACGTCTGAAGATTGGGAATAAAATGAGAAAGAATCAAGACTGAGTTCACAAGTTACTGACTTGTATACTGCAAATGATCAACACAAGTTATTACCACTTCAGACTGAAACATAATTCTTTGGCTTTAAATCCAGTTCCAGTTCACAGGGAAACTGAGAGCACTGTAAGGCAGTGAACGTGAAACATTACACAAATATTAGTGTTGGGAAGATTAAACTGATGGAGAATCAGTTTTCAAATATTTTAATACAGCATGGTCCATGAGTCTGCGTTTTTAATATTTTTTCAATAGGAGGGACTCTAGGATGTGGGCAAGAGGCAAGACTTGGACCTAACATAAGGAATGTGCCGCATGAGCAAAGTATTAAATCACAGACAAAACATTTGTGTGCTTTTTCCTACAAAGCCTCTTCATTTTTGATAAAGAGAAAGTAAACAAGTGGCTTTTTAACTTAAAAGGATACATCAGCATCCACATAGGACTGCAACAGACGGATTTCTCCTTGGGAATGACATTCATATAAAGTAACCTAGAGAAAAAAAAAGTGGGAAAGATTGCTGCTTACTTGTGGTATTTCAAAAGCAAATCACATGCACCTGTGTACTCACTTCCTGCTGGGGAGAGGTAGTGTGTGCCTTTATGGTTTAGATCTCATCCATCATCTGCCTGTTTCTAACAGGTGGAAATAGTTCGATTAAAGAATGCTCACAGCAGTCTCAGTAAAGCACCACTCCAGGACTTGTCAGCAGTCCTTCCCAGATATTGAAATCTATTATTTGAATTGTCTTAGTAAGATTAAACTCTACTTGGAATTAGTTACTGCAGCCATCTCTAACACGACTTGATCTTTTAATGAGCCATTGATACCTTCTTTAATCTCAGTTTAGCACTTTTGGTTAACTGCCAAGTGGAACAAACCTGGAAATGAAAGGCTTCTTGTTTATTCACAACACTTACACAGAATGCGCTTCAGGAGTTATTTTCAAGACTGAAATGACATAGATCCTTGTATATGCCTGTAAATTCACTCCATGCAGGCCATTAACTTAGCTACTGAGCTGCCTGGCATCACTGCAGACACTTCTTATCCCATTTTAGAGCATATGACCTTTTGGAAACAATAACATCTAAGAAGAGTAATTTTAGCGAGAAGATACATTTATGCACCTCTCTTCCTTATCCCATGTTTATACTACCGGAGGATTTTTTTCTTTACTTTACTATATAGGCGAATTCCCAAATAGCTAACACACGACTTCATAAAACAATCCAGAGGATGCAACTCTCCTAGATAACAGATGCTACATACCTCAGAAAGAAAGCTTTCTATATGAAGTATCCTGTGTCCGTACTAAACATGGGGGGATTGGCTGAAAGAAAGAATGCAAGCAGAACAACACGGAAGGGCTTACGGTTCAAAACAGATTACTCACTCTGTTGCTGCCTACAGTGGCAAAAACGAGAGGATCACCTTCTTTACTGTGCCAGTTAAACTGGACTCCAAACAAAGGCTGACCATGGTCCTCCTGTAGATGTAAAGATTAGAGACAAAAAACAAACAAACAAACAAACCCACAGGCATATTATTTCTCCAAAATTCAGCTGCAGTGGTAAACAGTTTAATTGATATGTTTTCCTCGTCAAACTACGGGGTTCACATCCAGTATAATTTCAGATAGTGAACAGTTAAAAAGAATAATTTTGTAACATCACATTTTAACTTGGCTGCCTTAAGGGAAGTTAAAGGAATATTCTGACAGCTTCCTCTCTTCTTCCCCCACCAAGCTTTTAAAAAGTGAAAGGGGAGAACTGTTGTCTCACAGTTATGGCTAGAAGCTGGTAGAACTCACAAGTTGTATTTGCAGCTCTACTACTTTGTTTTGCAGTTTTCAACAAAGCAACCTCTGCATCTAAGGCCACATTTATATGCATTTCATACTGTTATAATTACTTCCACACAAAGATTTACAGCTTAACAGAGAAGAATTATACTGGTATAAGGGTGGAGAAGGGCCACAGTGAACTACTACAGCACAGTTAGGTCTTGCAACTCTATCACAGACACGACAAACTTTCTCCAGCATGTCACAATGCTGCTGCAAAGTGTTTTCAGACCGCCTTCACAAACAGTCACCAGAGAAATGCCAAGTATTATTTTTATACGGCTTACATCAGTTTAATAGAGGAAAAAAAGAAAAAGCAGATATGTTTATGAATTGTGATGAATATGGTGGTGCTTGTTAATAATTGATAACAGTATTTTGGCCTGTCCTGACAGGATGTTTTCAGTAAGAATAATGTTCATTAAAGTGCCTCCCCACAGGGGACTGTCTGGGACAGCATAGGCAGGAAGGAAGTGTCTCATGACGGCTGTTAAGCAGCCTTCAAATGGCAGTGCTTCAGAGGCAACAGGAGAAATATTAGCCCTGGCAGCTCTGGCCTGTCCAAGAACCAAAGAATAAATTTGAGGAGGGGGTGTGGGTGGGGAGTCCAACACTACTCAGAAAAGTAAGGAAGTCTGGAAGAATTTAAAATAGCATTATTTGCAGAGAAAGGCAGTATCTGTTATTAACAGGCATAGCTAGAAGAGCTAGAAAGAGAAGAGAGAAAATCTTTCAGAGATGAAGGCCCTCCTGCAATTCTCAAAGAGTTAGTAACAATTTTCAAAGCTGAATACAGATTAAAAAGGATTTTTCAAAGTTTATCTCGAAGTATTACGCATCATAACATGAAAGAACAGACTAGTGGCTTTATGTGATGAGGGATATGGGATATTAGCAAAGGGAAAAGTAGCAAGGTTATTAGTAACCCCAGGACAGAAGGAAAAAGCAGATATTCAGCACCTGTAAAGCACTGTAGTTTAATTAGACATGAAGAATGAGGAAAAATGCATGCCATATAATTGCATACACAAGGCCATGATTTTTAGTGTCCAATAAAGTGATGAATTTTACTCTCTAGGCTTATTTTTTGAGTGCATTTAAGTCTTCCTTGAAGAGAATGGCTGAGAGGTCAAATACAGAATTTTTTTAAAAAAATGTCCATTAATAATTCATTAGTTTTGAATTTCTGTGTGAAAGAGTTCATGCTGGTGAATACTGAGGGCTTTTGACATCCTGCATGAAGATAACACAGGTAAAATTCATGGATTCTTACTGCTTTATTACAGAGATATATTAGCAGGTTTTGTGCTTGTTTTTCTGGAATAACCTTGTTCTTTGTCGTGTGCACTATTTCTGATAAATTTAGGGAAATGGGAAAAGTTAAGAGGAAGATATTTTTCTCCCTCAAGATATGATATTTTTCCAGCATATGTTGTGATAAATTTGTGATTTTCTAGGTAAGACCCTGACCAGGGTAATAAGTTATAAGCAGAGAGATACAACAGAGGGCTATCCTGTCTCTACATTTCTGTATTTGAGTACATACCTAAAGTATTTAGTAAGCTTTTTCAAAGACAACATATTTTCCTGGAAAAATTTCTCTGCAAGACAAATGTCTTTAGACTTCTTACATCATCCGCACTACGTTCCTCGCATCAAGTGCTACAGCCTCCAAGAACCTGACCGTATATACTGCAGGTTTTCTGGTGTTTAATGGATGAATGAGTGAGGGAGAGGCTCGTGCAGGGTCACTAAGGTATCTGAAGAAGTTATGCTCACCTCATTTAAACTGCCATCATCCTCACTGGTCAGAGACAGCACATAACTATTTTGATAATACCTCGCCGCTCCAATTTTTGTTCCAAGTGCTAAACAATGAAGCAGGGTTTTAAAAATGTTACACTTTTAGGTGCTGCACCTTAAGCTTATCCTGAGATGCCAAGTATGTCATGCAAATCTGACCACTGGTTTGTACAGACAGAAGAGTTTGACCCAGATGGTGGTCCAAAAGTAGAATTGTGAAATGCCACCTTGACCCCGCTATGAATAAAGGGCACAAAGCCCAAAGTACTCAGGTTCCTCATGCACCAGAGAAAGAAGGCAGAGGAAAAAATAGACCTACAATAGTTACAAAAGCAAATAAATAAATAATCAATGGTTAGTTCTGCCCGTATTCACTCAACACCAACTCAGGTTCAGCCAGAGAGTAAGACTAGACCTGTTTTCAGACTGAAGGCAGTGAAGTAAACAGTATGCCAACGCAAAAAATAATCACCTGCAACTATGTGAACACATTTTAATACACTGTCACCCACACTGCCAGCAGGGAACCAACTGACCACACATCCGTTTCCAGTCCCCAGAAGTGGAAGCAAGCCATTATTGGCAGCGGGTTTTGTCACCTCTCCTTGACACATCAACAAGCTAGAATCTTGCATGTGGTTGGTTACCGATTCCCAGCTCAGGGGACAGCAAGTAGAAGCAGAGACAACACTGGACTGCTAACAACCACCGAGCCACACCCTAAGCAAGAGCAAAGGGTAGGGCAAATAATAGCATTGTTTTAAAGGCAGCACATCAAAGCAGAATACGCACAGTTCTTTGCTGAAAGATCTATAAGCAAAACATATATGGATGTGCAGCTGTTAGCTGTATATACTCATTTAAACTACATTTCCATTCAGCGCACAAAGAGCAAAGATTTTTCAGTATACCTTACAGTAACTTAGTACTGAAAAAAGGAAAAAAAAAAAAAAAGGCAGTTCTTTATTTCCTGTCATTTTCCAAGTTATATTTTTGTTTTCCTGATGCTTAAATTTCACCCAAAATAACTTCCACAGTAGTGTTTAAAAAGCATATTTAGCAAGCACTGAGTTTTTCAGGCTGAATCATAACCATTTAACATTCAAAGCAGATGGTAACAGCCATATTTCTTTGTTTCCCCAAGGAAAAAAAGTAAAAAGCAAAATAAGAGGGAAAAACAAGAATAGAAAAGTGGAAAACCACATAATTTATACATCCCTAAAGAATAATAAAATTAATTTATATGTCTTTAAATCATAGTGACTTTTCGTTAATTTCAGTACATGCATCTTACAGCATAGTTAAAAGACATATAAACTATGGGATATATGATGTGATAGGAGGGACATTGAGGTGCTGGAGTGTGTCTAGAGAAGGGCAACAAAGCTGGGGAGGGGTCTGGAAAACATGTCTTCTGAGCAGCGGCTGAAGGAATTAGGATTGTTTAGTCTGGAGAAGAGAAGGCTGAAGGGACACCTTCTTGCCCTCTACAACTACCTGAAAGGAGGTTGTAGTGAGATGGGACTCGATCTCTTCTCCCAGTAAAGTAACTAGCGATAGGACAAGAGGAAATGGGTTTAAGTTGCGCCAGGGGAGGTTTAGGCTGGACATTAGGAAAAAATTTTTCACTGGAAGAGTTATCAAACATTGGAAGAGGCTGCCCAGGGAGGTGGTTGAGTCCCCATCCCTAGATGTGTTTCAAAATCGTGTAGATGTGGTGCTTAGAGACATGGTTTAGTGGCAGACCTGGTAGAGTAGGGTCAATGGTTGGACTGGATGATCTTGAAGGTCTTTTCCAACCTAAACAATTCTATGATTCTGTGATTCTATATCCAAAGAGTCACAAGTGTGTTTCTGAACCCATATACAACATTCAATCATTAGAGTTTATCTCCAAAGTATCTGCATAATTAGTATGGAGGAACAGGAAAAAGAAAAGAGTAGCTTCCTCAAACATGAAGTAAAAAGGAGTTACCAAATTTGGCTTCTATCTAGTCTTTGTATTAACATGCATGTTTATTATTATTAGCATTAATTTCAGTTCAAAGAGAAATGGGGAAAAAAAGATAATAAAAATATCCCACTTAGCTGAAACGCTACATTTACTCCCTCACAGCTTGACTCCACTTGCACAGGAATCTATTCCCAGGCCCTGATCCAAATCCACAGAAGTCAGGGATTGCTTAACTTCACAGGGTCACCCTATAGTGGGGCCTGGGTTGAAGACGGGGTGAGGGATTGTTCTGTTTTCCCAGAAGGCACTTGAAAAGTACTACCTACCTTGGAATATTTGGTCTGCAGATAGAAAACAAATATGCTTAGCAAAACTCAGAACTTGATAAATGTTTGGGTGCTGAAAGGCCTGTGCCTGTATTCGAAGCGTGACTTGAAGCCACAAAAAGCACTGCCTGCGGGGGCGATTCATGCGAATCACAGGAACAGCTGCCTACCTAGGTGAAAATGAAAGGCCTTCCCTTCCTCCTACACTCTGAAAGGACTGGAAATAATTCTTATACTTCAAAGAACACATTAAGATCAACTTGTTTCCCAGATACTTGTGTCACAATAACTTCGTATCACAGTTTCTTCAGTGGCAAAGCTCCTTTATGAGGTTTCCACACTCCAACCCTCTCATCCCCTCCCGCTCAGCTACCCCAGCATTTCAGTGAGACCGTCTGAAGCCAAAGTTCAGAAACAGATACATCAGCAAAGCTCAACAGTTAAGCGTGGGGGAATGACAAAAACCTCTTAAAGCAATTCTGCGGAAAATACTCACTATGGAACTGCACACATCCTCTTGTTAGCTAAATATAAAGTTTAACAAAACTCCCATCTTGTTCCAGACACAATCTTTATTTAGAAATCTTACAAAAATCAAATCAGATGGCATATTTACAGCTTCTGCCACATAAATATCCCACACAAGTCTGGGGAATGAAAGAATAACATCCTGACAGCGTAAAGAGAATAAAAGAGGAAATTCATTCAGTTCACCATAGTCTGTTACCAGTGCAGAAGAAAAAAAGTAATACCTTAGAACACAAGAACAGGGAGTAAAGACCATGAAACTACATCCCTTAACACCATCAGGTATTATGCAGGAAGATAACTATGACCTAGATCAGGTGCAAACACATAATCACAATGCTCAAGATAAATTAACCAAATTGCACTATATAGAATTTCTGACAACTGCCAGAGGACAGAAAATATCTGATCTGATAAGCGTGAGGAAAAAGCTACTTCAGGATCATTAGGTTGGTTTTTTTAAATACATTTCAACAGGTAGAAAAATCTGTACAGGTTCTGTGCATCAAGTTGTCACAGGTTTTGTTTTATTTGAATTTGTTTATCCAGTTTTTTATCTTTAGCTCAGGCAACTACAGACTCAATGAAATGCATAATTATACCATATCACACATAAGTTTGCAAACCTGTACAAAAATTGGGTTAATTGGAGCACTACCTACTGTTTCCTATTCCTCAGTATACTTTCTGTTCAAAACTTCAGCTATTCCAAATAAGAAAAGTACTTTCTTCAAATGCGCACGGAACATAATTGCATACAAATATTTAAAAATATCTATCTTGACAGTCTCACAGTCAACGTTAACATTACTGCCAAGAAGCGGTACCCAGCATTCCCATGTCAAAGCTTACACATACCTACCTTTAGGCTATTTACACATTTGAAGGAATATTTGCACTTCTTTGACTTCCATTTTCCTTTCCCCCAGCTTTTTCTTCCCGGTGCATTTGGAGTGTTTGTTGGTGTATCAGGGCGTTCAGTGTTAGTCCCACTTTCAATGCTAACAGCATCATCCTGAAAACATTCAAATTATATAGAATGTAATAAAAATATCATTAACTGCTGTATAAATTCAACTAATTTCACAGTGCTTGGCCCTTTCACTTTTTCTCCTCCTCCATAAGAACAGAAGATCTCCTAGGACTTGGCGTTATTTAGATTCACGTATTTAAATCTATTACTAACATAATAGCATTCCTCCCTAGAAACAGAACATGAGTCACATGAGGACTAATCCAAGAGGGAGAGATGTGAACTGTGATCTAGTGAAGTTTCTTCAGAATACTGGTAGCTGCCCTTAAGAAAATGTCTAAAGATAAGTGGTTGCTTTCCCTAGGAAACATCTTTGACGCAGACAGAATGAGTACTTCAGAAGTACTCAAGGAAGAGGCTGGTTGTGTGAAAACATTATGCTTAGCCATACCAAGAATCTAACCATTCTGACACTTCTGTACACCCTCAGCACCATCAGGCACAGCACAGCTCTGCAATGTCAGCATTGCCACTAGGAGAGGAAGTCCCATCTCTCCCTCCTCCTCTTTCCTACAGATAGATACTTGCTTCAACTAAAAGCTAAGTTAAAAAAAAAAAAAACAAAACCAAAAATAAAATTAGCTTGCTGTCTGATCAGCTAACTAATCCAACGGGCCCTTCAACCGCCAGCAGCCAGAGCTAAGGTAAGGATGGGGAGAACTGAAAAAAAGGGGTGCACAAAACAACCCACCCAGTCACTGAGCAGCTTTAAATCAGCTTTAGACAATTAACAGAAACTACAATTTCATATGCCATTTGACTGCAGGTCACTGCTCAAAAGAACATTTCTATTCTCTGCATCAGCCACCACAGCACGCTTCAACTTCACCTGCATCATAACTGGCAACCCTGTGCTTCCATATAAGTAAGTTCAGCTTGTTAAAAACCAACTTTTTTTTATTTTCTGGCAAGGTAGTCTGTTCAGTTTCCATCAGAGTAGTGGGGGAAAACAACTCATCCCTAGGCCATGTGATTTCTAGATCTGAACTAAGGGAGGCAGAGGCAGACAACAGCCTGTCACGAAGAGATTAAGTGTAACACGAAGCTGCATCAGGAACTCCACTAGGAACATGAAATAAGGTCAACTATAAACATTAATACACCAATTCCCACCAAACATTTATTCTCTGTCCCAGTTTTATATCTGTATCATCAGAAGCCGGTAGAGGTGTACTAGTCTTCATTTGCCCAACAACTCAGAAAAATCAGGACATCAAGAGGAGGAAAAGGAAGAAAGACAACACACATGCCTTAAGTGAACTGCCAAAACCTGGAGTTATTCCCTTCACGTTGCACCCCTAAAAGAGCCAACCCTCCCCTAATACGCATAAGTGAGTTTAACAATTTTTACGTTTTCCAGTTTTTTCTCCTTTACCCTAAGAAATTTCAGAGATTGCCAAATTCTCATCTCCCAAGAACACTTGCTAGCCAGAGTCGTAACACTTCACAAAACTGAAGTTTTCTCTGGACTCATCAGATATTGTCAATACAGGAACACCAGATGCCTGGTATGATGCAACTACACCGAGTATCTGCAACTACAACGCAACCAACAAACTTGCACCCAGGATATCTGTGACACAGAATACACCCTTTCTCCAAATCAACACTATTATGTCAACTTTTAAATGGAATCCCCATCTTTCAGGAGTAGTGGTGTCCAGTAACAAACTCGTGAAAAGCGGGTCCTTTCACCATTGAGACAGGTCACATTTTCAATAACCAGACAGCCCACCTGCTGTGGTCACCAATAGGCTACAACGGACACCAAGGCAAACCTGAATGCCTTTGTCACCAAATTACACTTGGATTCACAAAAGCTGCTGAGCAGTAAAAAAAAAAAATCAGTAGTAATGGTATGAAGCACCTTGAACCTGTCTGTCACCTCACAAGCAGCACTTCCACAGGTTACAAGGGATGCGGTCCAGATCCCTCACTTTCTGGATAAGCGCTCTAACCAGAAAAAAACCTCACACTGCATAAAGCTAATACCCAAATAACATCCCCCTCTCAGTAACTACATAAAATGATTGCTAGATACCTCAGATTAAGTTTGTCTTTCAAGTATCAAGCTATGCTATACCAATCACATTACCTTTGCTCTGAACACTAGATTGTAGCCTAACTTAGAGATTACAGTCCTCAGCCGCCACCTTCTGCTGACAGAACCTTACGAGCACTATCCCCCATTCCTCATCCACCACAGGGCTGCACAGACAAATTTATGCTGCAGGTTACTCTGAAACGTGACGGCGTGGATGCACGACACAAAACTGCAAGAAAGACGGAAAAATTTGCTGGTTTGCAGCCAAAAAAAAAAAAAAAAAAAAACATCAAACATTTTA
>VFFE01007640.1:785673-838821 GCA_008921705.1 Burhinus oedicnemus | reverse complement strand
CCACACCCTCACCCCCATCCTCTCCTCCGCCCCGGCCTCACGTTCTCGTCGCCGGACAGGTCCCCGGGGTTGCTGTTCTCGTCGCTGCTCAGCTTCTGCTTCTTCGCCGGCATCTCACCCCCCGCTCCCGCCGATGCCGCCGCCGCCGGGGCTTCTCCCCGCTCAGACATCTTCCCCGCCCCCCAACCCCGCCACGCAGCCGCAAAGCGCGGACGGGGAGGTCGAAACGCCTGCCGTAAAGCAAACCCGCGCTCCTTTCCCCGGCCGGCCAGCGGCGAGCTGCCACACTGCTGAAAAAGCGCTCTTCCCGCGCCCGGCGGCGCGCGGCGCCTCAGGGGACCGTTGGCTGAAGGGCCGGGCCGGACCGGACCGGACCCTTCTCGCCTCGGTGGGGCTCGGCGTTAAATTAAGCCGTCTTCTAACAGCTAGTGGCACTTTACATCGCTGACTGTATCGCGGCCGTGCCAGGCAGGGCCGGCTGAGGACGCGTGTGAGGTAGAAAGAAGTTCTTGTCGCCGCGGGTGTTAACGGTCCCTCTGTCCATCTTCACGCGGTTCTCGAGTGCCGTTTCTTGTGCCTATAAGGGTTTTTTTTTCGTTCTTTTGCTCTACATAAATCCTTTAGTCTGAAAATAGTGTTGCCAGAGAAGCAATATAGGCTCTGCTCTGCTGCCTGCTCCTGTACTCCCTGGCAAGTTCCTACTACAGCTCTAAATGAAATAACTACAGTTGCCTGATTTTTATTTATTTATTTCAGAAACCACAGGTCCCAGAGTCGTAATAATTATGAACAGTAAAAAGACCTCTACCAAAAGCGAAAAGTAATCTACCCACAGGCGCATCATCTTATCTGCTTTTCTTGTAGGGGCAGAAACAAGTCTTTCTTCCCTGAGGGAGACATTCCAGTCTCAAAAAAGTGATTGCTTTGAGGGCAGTGACAGAGGTGAGCTATGCCTTGTATGTAAAATTTAATCGTGTGTAACCTTCGGAGATAAAGAAGGAGAGATATGCTTAAAATGGTGCATGTACCACTGTGTTTTTAGCCATAAACAGTCTCTCTTTTCTTCTGCAGAACTGTAGGCTCCAATGAAGCCTTACATAGTATGTAGCAAAAGGTTGTCGTTTACAATTAATAAAAGCTCTGCCCGGGTCTGTGCTGTAAGATCAAGGTTGTGATAAAAGTGGTTTTGGGAAAATATACAAAGAAAGAATAGGTTTGTTTTTAAAATACGACAGGATGTTTTTAAATGGGCATCGTAATTAAGACTACATCACGACTGTGCTGCAGATCTGTTAAAAGAAGGGCAGGCACAAAGTTTTCAGTGGTGAGAGTTTTTGACTTCTCCCTGTGGGTGCCCTTGAGCTACTGGAGAGAAGACAGCTCCCCTTCATTTTACAGCTGTCAGCTGATGTCCTCCAGATGGCCAGCTACGCGTTCAACTCCATCACATTTCACTGGCTCATCCAAAACACAAGGAAAGTAAAAGCCTCAGCTAGCCTGTGCTTCTTGGCCTGCACGCAGGAAGGTTCCCCACCCACACCCAGAATCAACCAGTTCAGGCTCCATCACCAACTTACTGGGCCCAGACTGGTCTATGCCTTGTCTTCTCTTCTGGATGCTAGAGGACTTCCTTAACCAGGTGACAGTCCTGCTGGCCTCTCTAGACAGTTCTTCGTCTAAATCACTTGCCTTTATTTCTTTCTCAGAAGACATGAAAGGCCAATACATCAGGGGAGCTGAGTTTCCAAAAGTTACGGTACAGTTCATCAAGCTTCTATTTAAAGAATTACTGGTGTGGTTAAACACAAGCTTGAAAGTTCAGAGAATTTTCTTCAATTTGTGCTCTGCTGCGATTCTCTTTGGAGAGCCCCTGGGCTTTTCTGTACCTCAGTTTTTCAGCTGTATTATGGGAGAAGCGTTCCTTACATGCCGGGCAGCATTATGAAAAAATTATATCTAGTATAGTTCATGATTTGTTTAACCAGACATATATTAACTAAGAAGTAATAGGGTCTGTGACATACTGAATAGAGGAAAATGGGAGAACAATAAAATGTTTTTTAAGAATATTTTTTAAAACTGCAGTCAGTTTCAAGTAACGATGATTTAGTCGTATTTTAAAAGCACACGGTGGGTACTTGGGAGAGCTAGATTTTATATACATGGGAGGATTTTGCCAAATGTGAGTTCTCATGGGATTGCAATAGTAAATGTCAAAAAAAAGAATTTCTGGAATGCCTTGAAGACATGGGATCTTAAGAAACGAGCTGCTTTGTTGTGGGTTTTTTTCACATACCAGAGTATTTCTGGATCATTCAGGGCCATTGAAATACTTTTTATATATGTGAGTTGAAAGCAAATCAGACTCACTCCTTTCATTCATCCTATTCCAGCCACATATCTTCACAGAATTACAGGATCATGTAGCTTGGAAGGGACTTCCAAAGCTCATCATCTCTAACGCCGGCTCAAAGTAGGGCCAGTTAAAGCTAGTTCGTCAAAGCCTCATTGAGCCCAGTTTTGAATACCTTCAAGGCGAGAGAGTTTGCCACCACTGTCATCCGGTTTTCAGTGTTTGACTACCCTCATGGTAATATTTTTTTTCCTTGTAATGAGTCAGAAATTCCTGTGCTTCAATTTGTGTCCCTTGCCTCTCATCCTTTCCCTATGCATCTGTTTTCTCAACATCCTCCCATCAGGCAGCTGTAGATAGCAATAAACTCCCTCCTTAGCTTTCTCTTAAGGCTGAAGAGACTCAGTTCCTTCAGGCTCTTTTCATACATAATGAGCTCCAGTCCCCTGACCAGTTTGGTGGCCCTGTACTTCCTTTAACTTACTGGCTACGCTTGCTAATAACAGGCTGGTGTGTGGTTAACCTTCTTTGCCACAAGGGCACTCTGCTGACTCATGTTCCGCTTGCTGTGCACCTGGACCTCTGCATCTTTTTCTGCTCCTTTGTTGACCCCTAACCTTTAGTGTTGCAAAAAGCTACTTCTCCCCCAGTGCAGGACTTTGCATTTGCCTTTGTTGAACTGCATGAAGTTCCTGTGAATCTATTCCTCCAACCTGTCTAGGACACTCTGTGTAGGAGCCCTGACCTCCAACTTATCAATCATTTGCCCCCAGTTTAGTATTGTCCACAAATTTGCTGTGATTGTCTCCCATCACATCATCCAGGTCATCAATAAGACATTAAACAGTACTGGCCCCAGTATCCATCTCTGAGGGATGCCACTAGTAACCTGCAGCCAGTTGGACTTAGTACCACTGATCACTCTGAGCTAATGGCCAAGCCAACTTTCCATTGGCCTTGTAGTCCACATCCAGCTGTATTTCACCAATTTGACAGTAAGGATACTATAGGAAAACACGTCAAAAGGTTTGCAAAACCTTTGTAGCACCCACAGCTCCCCTTTTGTCCACATGGCTAGTCATCTCATTGTAGAAAGCAATCAATTTGACCTGGTAAATACCTGCTGGTTGTTCACAATTACCTTTTTGTCCTTCACGTGCTTGGACGTGGCTTCCAGGAGGATTTGCTCTATCACCTTCCCAGGAACCAAGCTTAGGCAGACTGGTCTGTCATTCCCTGGATCTTTCTTCTTGCCTTCCTTGAAGACAGATGTGACCTTTAGCCATGTCCACTCATCATGAACCTCCCCAGATCACCATAACCTTCCAAAGACAATAGAGAGTGGCCTCTCAATGACATTGGCCAGCTCCTCCAGCAGCTTTTGTTGCATCCCATCTGGTCTTGTGGACTTGTGTATGTCCAGTTGGCTTCAGTGCTCCCTAAATTCCATTCTGGGTATTGCTTCACTCTCACAGACTGCTACTAGGCTTGGGGAACTGGGAAGCCTGAGGGCAGACCACATCAGTGGAAGTCATGGCAAAAAAAGCACTGAGTACCTCAGCCTTTTCCCTGTGTTTTGTCACTGTATCCCCTCCTCCATGGAGCAGCAGGCTCATATTTTCCTCAGCCTTCCTTTTGCTGCCAGCGTACCTACAGAAGCCTTTCCTGTTAACCTTCACCTCCCTGTCTGGTTTCAACTCCAGCTGAGCTTTAGCTTTCCTAACACCAGCCCTGCATGCTTAAGCAATGTCTCTGTATTCCTCCTGGGCAGCCCATCTGTGCTTCCACTTTCTGTACACTTCCTTTTTGTGTTGGAGCTCAGCTGGGAGTCCCTTGTACATCCATGCTGGCCTCCTGCCACACTTGCTTGATTTTCTGTACATCGGAATGGACTGCTTTTTTTTTCTTAGAAGAGATTCTCCTTGTAGATCAACGAGCTGCCCTGGGCTCCATGCCTTCTAGGGCAGCCTCCCATTGGATCCTGCCAAGAAGATTCCAGCGTAAATCTGCTTTCCTGAAGTCCACGGTTGTGATTCTACTACTTGCCTTGCTCATTTCTCTCAAGATTTTCAACTCTACAGTCTTGTGTTTGCTGCAGCCAAGACTACACCTTCACATCTTTGACCAGTTTGTTCTTGTTTGCAACAGGTCCAGCAAGACATCTCTGCTGACATCTTTCTTCCTTGCTATGCTTCAGGTCATGTCTATAAAACAGAAGGACCGCCACCCTACTGCATTCTTCTGGTGGTGATTTTGGCAGTCAGCTGGTCCAGGTAGCCCAGTATTTTTTTCTCCAAGAGTAGGCAGTAGAGGATGCTTAAGAAGGAATGTAAGAAATAGGAGTGATTTAAAGAGAGCTCAGGGTTTCCTCAGCTGTGTAAGTAACACTGAATTTTGCCATCCTAAAGATGAAGGGGCTGTGCTGTGCTGGGAAAGGAAGATACTTGAAATAGAGAGCTAGTGGGCAGAGAGATGAAGGAGCAGAGCCCTGGAAACCTAAGCTGCTTGTTCCCACTGAGAGGTATTCTCCCCAGGCAGTACCTGTTGCCCTCAAACCTCGCCTGTTACTCCGCGGAGCAGCTATAAGTGACTTTTACAGTGGGGCCCTGGCCTTTGTGCTGCCCCTGATATTACGCTGCCTTAGGTAACAGTTATTTTACCTATGTACAGAGATAACCTGGCACCTAAATTACCTGATACTGGCATCTGCTGTATAGAAAGTGTTCCTTCTTATTGATATTAACTGTTTTCTATGTGTGTGTAAGTCAGAATTGCTGAACTAACTGGAGAAAGTAATTTTTAAAATTCTATTAGCTTGATGGGAAAACATAGCCATGGCAACTGAGGTGGATTCTGTTCTGCTTCATGTATTGTCAAGAGCCCTGTCAGTTAATCTCCAATTACAGAGGCTGTTTTACTGGTATCTTTATTAAGAATCTGAAAACACAGCTGGATTTTCAGAACACCAGTTGAGTTTGTAAGTCTGACGGCTAACATCGTAGTTTTTGCCTTACGGAAACAGCAAATTTAGAAACCAATGAAGAAGCATTAACACAGAACCCCATAGCATCCCTTTTGCATAACGGGAGTGAAACAGCCACAAAGGCTGCAGCCTTTTTTCCCCCGCTCACTTTTGGAAGATTAATGGGTCAAACCTGTAGCTGACTCATGCTCTGAAAGCAAGGAACAGCTCACACATTTAAATCTTGCTGCAGAAGTTCAGGATGATATGGATAAAAGTCATATATTTTATTCATCTGCTAGAGCTAACCACCTGCATAAAAATGGAAGGTGTATCAGAATCAGAAAATTAGACAGCTGAGTTGAAGGAAGGATATCTCACCCACCCCCCTTTCCAAACCTTCTCCATGTTCCTGGTTCTCGTTTTCCACCACTTCTCTCCCATGGGCTCTGCTTTTCCAAAGGCTATCAATGAGCCAGTTCAGCTCACTAACCCAGAAGAAAACTGATCAAGCAGAAAGTAACTTGATCTTTTCTCTTTAGCTGATGAACAAGACCAGACTTCTGCAAACTCTCTGTTGACCACCAGAAATGGTGAAGAGGAAGACTGGAAGCTGCAGCTAGGAGTGAGAGATGGCTGAGAAACAAGATCTCATCCTGATGGTCATGGTGAGCTACAGGTCAGTAATCTCCTGAAATCTCCCTCTGTGCCACTTTAGTTCATAGTTTGTCTTCAAGGGTGAAAGAGTTTGACCCAAAGTGTAGGATTATCTATCCTATTGTAACAACTCTGCTGTAATGGTGATAGAGGGGCAACAATGTGCAGTTAGCATCAGTAAAGCTTAAACTCAGTCTGTAGCTTCATGGCAACAGCGCTGCTCAGGCAGTCCCATTCCTGCCCAGCCAACTAATTTCTTTTGCTTCCACCTGCCCTCCTGTTCCCTACCAGGGAGTGATTTATATAGCTGTGTAATGAATCACACAGGTCAAACGATCTGGCAGAAGAAAACAAACAACATTTCTCCATTTTGCCTAGTTGTATTAGATCAGTTCCCTTGTTTGTTCACGATGTAGCTACACAAACAGTTCTGCTGGCGCAGTTCAGGGAGTGGCACATGAACAATTGGTGGGAAGAGAGGGAGGTGGGAGGAAAAAAGCCAGAATTACTTAAGCCTGTATCGTCACCAAATAAATCCTCATGGACCCACAGCTCATGTGAACAGAGCCTTTAGTCTAGTTTAAAGTGACCTTTCTTCCAGAATAGCTTGTTCTGTGTGTGAAGGAGCTTTCACTGAATCAGCAGGGCACATTTACAGTGTATGAAGCATATTTCCGAAGGGACTTTAGACCCCAGTTTATGGAAGAAATGTGGGGGAATCTGCAGGCCCTCACTGGCTCTGTCACAAAGTCTAATAACAATGCAACCTCCATCATCAACAGGAATTCAGCTGCTGGTTTGGCATGATACGCCTGTATCAGCAGCAATTAAAAATATCCTAAATGCTAAGGGCTGATGTCCATCCTTTGGGCATCCCAGAACTTGTTCCTAGAAGTGTGAATAGTAAAGTACTAAATCTGTCACTATAGCATCGAAGAATCAGAAAGGCCAGTATAAGAAACTAACGTTCAGATAAACTGTATTTCACTTGCTCTGTCTGTATAGTGAACATAGGTATATGCAGCTACCTCCCTAGAATTTTCTCCACGTCTTCTCAGAAAACACTGGAAGGATGATCCCCACCAAGATCAGCTCTGGGGCCCCCAACATAAGAAGGACATGGACCTGTTGGAGCAGGTCCAGAGGAGGGCCATGAAGATGATCAGAGGGCTGGAGCACCTCTGCTATGAGGACAGGCTGAGAGAGTTGGGATTGTTCAGCCTGGAGAAGAGAAGGCTCCAGGGAGACCTTATAGTGGCTTTCCAGTACCTAAAGGGGCCTACAGGAGAGACAGGGACGGACCCTTTATCAGGGAGTGTAGAGATAGGACAAGGGGTAATGGTTTTAAACTGAAAGAGGGTGGATTTAGATGAGATATATGGAAGAAATTCTTTACTGTGCAGGTGGTGAGACACTGGAACAGGTTGCCCAGAAAAGTTGTGTCTGCCCCATCCCTGGAAGTGTTCAAGGCCAGGTTGGACGGGGCTTTGAGCAACGTGGTCTAGTGGAAGGTGTCCTTGCCCGTGGCAGGGGCGTTGGAACTAGATGATCTTTGAGGTCCCTTCCAACCAAAACTATCCAATGATTCTGTGATTACCTCTGGGCGCCTCTTGGGCAGGCTACTCTTGGCCTGGCTCTCTCCATAACACCAGGGAATCCTCTCAGATAAACAGCTCTGTTACAGAGCCAGTCCGAGGGGAAGTTAGGACAGACTCAGGCCTTGCGTTGCATTGTCTGTTCTGTGTAAGTGTCACTCAGCAAAGGAACAGCTAGTGCAAAAAATATATGGAGAATTAAATAAAATTTTGCAAAATGTGGCTTTTGCCTTTTCCTATTTGAACATAACTTTTGCTTTTTTCCCATGCCCCACCCTAGTTTTTCTATGTAATTTACCATGACAATACACTTTCCCTTAAATATTTTTCTATTGAAATAGCCATGCACAACACTTAGTCCAAAATATTTTCCACTGAAACACACACAGCCATGATGACTGTGTTGGCATCATCTTCAGAAGCTACTCGCAGTGCTGAAATATCTGTGCAATGATTAGCTGCAACAAAATCTGATGATTTAGAAATGACTTAGAGACATTCTTTCTAATTCAGGCTTTCTTTAGCTGCATGGTGTGGGAATTATTTGCTGGGATAAATGATCTGACACCTAAGGTTAATCTATATTTAAATAAATGGGTTATTCTCTCAGCTCATATTTCAGTTTAATTTTTCAGTAGTTGTACTGGAAAAACTCCAAAGTAACTGTGAAACTTCATAACAGGGTGCAGGCACAGATTTGCCAGCAGTGCTAAGGGTGCAATAGTCCACACCAGCAGCTGCTGGAGCAGCTCCTGTGTCCTGTCACCTCATGGCCTTGCTGTTGCTCTTTCTCCTCCGAAGAACCCCGCTCCCCAGGATCTACCTGTCTCTGTGGTGCCTGGCAGCTTTCTACTCCTGAACCATTCCTCTGGTCACACCAGTTCATGTAAACCTGTTAACTCTCTATAAAGAGAGTGTCGTGCCTTCCATGCCTTTTCCCTGCTGCGCACAGAGTATGGGGACAAGTTCACATGCGCAAAGATTTATTAGTGGGATTCGGAGCTGAGGGCATACATTGAATCTGATAGTGCAATAAACTAAAGAGAGAGAGATTGAGAAAGAGAAGGGAAAGGGACAACTCTTCTAAGTGGGCAGCTGAGAAAAAAGGGAGGGGAAGGTCCCCAGAAAGTGTCCTCTCCTGGACTCCTCTCCAGCCCCCCACCCCACACCCCATAGTGTTTTTCCCATAGTAATAATAGAATGTTTATTGGGACCCACTCAAATGCCCTTGGCTGTAATCGCTTATGTTGCAGGTGCTGCATGCTGGGTGGTTGTTAAGCTTTGTGCCCCCCTGTAATGTAAACCAAAAGCTACAACCAAAGGGTAGGAAAAGAGGAGAAGAAGGGGTGATTCTCACACTGGTGGCAATCGCTTCCCATGAGAACTTGCCGAGAACACTATCGGGGGTTTGCAGGTGCAAGGTCATGAGAATAACGGCATGAGAACAACAGCATGAGAAAAACAAGGGAAAGATACTGCTCCAGAGGCCCTGGGAAACATTGCCAAGGCAGCTGGAGTGAGAGGACACAGCCAGGGGTGGAAAGCAGGTACGGAGTTATGATGGAAGGCCCTTAGCGATAGAGAAGGCTAAGGCACCCAAGGCACTGGTGCAACAGCCCCAGGACACACTGCTGGTACTTGCTGTGTCTTTTTATCAGTCACGCAGCCACACACTGAGCAGGTGGAAGGCACAATAAAGGAGAATCTTTTCTGGGCCAAAGCAAGGTTTTAGCTAGATGAGTCAGGCATGAAAGTACTTTTTAGGGACCCCTCTCCTGTGTCCAGTGCCTGTCTTGAGCCAGCATTACTGTGTAGATAGGCAGTCAGCCAGATCAGGGAACCGATCAGATTGAAAACTAACCAGGCCAAAAAGAATAGAGTAGTTTTAAGGACTACGCCCAGCATCAGAGAGAAGACAAGAGCAGGAGGTGCATGGAGCCGTTTCTCTGAGCAGCAGCAAGGGCTGAGTTTTCCTTAAACCCATTGTGAGCATACACTTCCAGCCACACTTTCCTGTCCTTTTCCTTCTGTCCTGTGGGCACAAGCTCCACAGTGACCTGGTTCAGGGCGTGCATCTAGCCCTGAGCTACACTTCTTCTCTTTGTGCTGTTTTAGTTTTCCCCCAACCTGGTTTACCACTTGGCTACACAAATAGTTGTGTTGGCCTGACAGAAGAGGCTGTGCAGGGGTATGAGCAAGTGCTGAAGGGAAGGTAGGGAACAGAGAACATCAGCTGATGCTGCTTTTAAAAATAACAGGTTAAACCATGGCTCAACATGGCTTTGTGCCACTTTTCCACTTGAAGACCTTAAAAGGTTCAGAGATGACAAACTTTGTCTATCTCTGCGTTGGGTACTACCAGACTAGCACAGTGCTGTTGCAATGGTGTTGTACTGTTCCTTGCTGCCATCCTTTATTAGTATAGCAGCATCACCAAGCGGGACTCTCTATCATTAAGTCTTTTTCAATCTATTCAATACTAATTTAGCTGCTGGAATGGAAAATGGGCACATTCCACATGGAGATGACAAAGAGGTGGGAGGGGACTGAAAATACACTGGGGTATAGGATTAGAATTCCAAAAGATCTTCACATATTTCTAAAAGGGTCTGAAAATAGGTTTTTGGTGGGGATGCATTCAAGATACTACACTGAGGCAGGAATATTCAACTGCATGAGCATGGGACAGGGAACACATAAGTAAGGACCAGCTTTCAGGAAGGAGGCAGAGGGGATTATAACAGATAAAAGGTTGAAGAATGTCAGCAACTGCAGCTAAGGTCTCATCTGTTTACCCAGTTCCAGTCGCTACGCTTCAAGAGCAATATGACTCAGCTGGAGAGTGTCCAGAGAAGAACCAGCAGGAATGATGAGAGGGTTGAAACCATGACCTGCAATGGAAAAATGGAACGAACTGGAACTTCTTACCCTAAACAACAGAAAACTGAGAAGAGAGATTATAATAGACATGAAAGAAATGAAAGGCCATTGAAGAGAAGAAAAAATTTATTTTCTATAGGACAAGAAGGAATGGGCTTTACTTACAGTAAATAAGATTCAGTTTATATATAGGAAAATTATAGGAATAGATAATGAATAGGAATAGATTGCTGTGGGGGAAGATATATGGAGACTTTAAGGTTAGAGAAATGTCAGTCAGGAATATTTTAGGCATAATGGATCCTATATAAGACCAATGGGGCCAATGGTCTCTTGAGTTCCCTTCTATACAGGCGTGTTCCAGGTGCAGGGCAGACAAGAAGGAAGCACAGAATTAACAGGGATTAGTAGAGAATAAAATAGTCTAACATATTACATAGCAGCAGAATCAGGGGAAAGTCTCATTGGCCTGTTTCCAAGGTAAGATTTGAGCTAAGGGTAGCTACATATTTTTGATAATCCTTGAGAAACTCAAGAGTTAATGTTTTCACAGTGAGTACGCTGGCTTGTTGCTGGGAAGTGCTTTATAAAGTTGACTGGTAGAAAAAAAATAACTGAAAACTGTGGATCCTTCAGATTCTTTCTGTGTACCGTGGCCTATGCTTGGCTGTTTGCTGTGGCTCTTTTGTAGATGACAACTTGGTTGTAATATTGCAAAACAATGGTAGGAATACCTGCCTGTTTTTTTTTAAGTTCAGCCTCAAATGGAAGACCTGCTTTTAAATTGTGTAGCCGAGTGCACAGACCCTCTGAGTGCATACATGCTAACCGTTCCCAATGGCTTCACGTAAATACGCAGATGGCAGGCAGGAATCTAGCTTTGTGCGTGCAGAGCAGCTGCACAGCTGTGTGCTGAATTTCGGGCTGAGCATCAGGCACTTCACATCGACTCTTCTCCCACCTGATATCATTCATTTGCCATTGAGCTGCACATTAGCCATGCTGCTGGCGATGGATCGTCTCTTAACATCTTAACTACATCTAAAAGACATTAAATGGATGGAAATGATGCTCCAGAGGGTACCAGAAATGTTAAATGTTTACAGCTTTTAACTATATATTGTCTGTTGTTCGACTGTATTTGGTGGAAATCATCAGGGCCAGATCCGACTATGAGCAAGAGAATCCCTTCGCCTGCTTCCTTCAGGATTATTATCAAAAGACAACCACAGAAAACACTTTTAAGAAAATAAATTGGGTTTCTTGTACTAAAATAAAGATATTTGTACACTTGTAACCTTGTCAGATACTTATCTGAGATATAGACAGCAGGATCACTCTCGCTAGTTTCTGACTAGCTGTGGACAACTCACTGTTTTCACTTCCATGTATAAAACTGAAGGAAATAATAATGCTGATTTCCTCACTAATGGACTTGGTACCCTGTTGAGGGAAAGTGCTCTTTTAAGAGCTGCTTTATTATTTTCAGGAGGAAAAAAAAAAGATTTTTAAGGACTCGGAGAGGTTTTGAGGTGACTTGCTGAGAAAATTGCAGATTTAAGACTGCACGAAAAGCTTGTTACTCAGTCTTCATTCACATATATCATCTGTTGTAGCTAACTAAATGTGCTTCTTTCTACTTACCTTTCACTTGGCACCAAAGCATACTTCTTTTTCCCATAATTTGTAGTCCTGTTTTATATAACACAATCTGAGTTAGACACAAAGAATGTTGAATTGGAGGTAATCATAGCGAAGGGGCTTCAGAGACAGACTGACCTCAGAAGAGGGTTCAGCAGGAGTAGGATGCTGTCCTGGACACCAAGTCATCAAAAGCTGCTATATTCCAGCCCAAACATTGCCACTGACAAGGAAAACGTATGAATGTATACCCTAACCGGTTCCATGGTGGAGCTCAATAGCTCTTTCATTTACACGTCATGGATTTTTAAGAGTAGAAGGGGTATTATAGCATCCAGCTTGACCTCCTGTTTAATAAGCACAACAGAATTTTACTGAGTTAGTTAGTGTTGAGCCCAAAATCTCATGTTTATTAAAAGTATTTTCCACAAAGGCATCCAGTCCTGAGCTGAAGACTTGAAGAAATGGAAAATCTACTGCTTTCCGTGGTAGTCTGTTCCACTGGTTAACCACTCGCACAGCTGAACAATTGTGCCTTATTTCTCATGTGAAATTCGCCTGGCTCCAGCTCTTGCCATCTCTTCTTGCTGTGTCTCCACTAAAATAAAGAGACCTAGTATTTCTTCCCTGTAAAAATAAATTTTGTTATCAAGCCACCTAGCAGTCTGTCTCTGGTTTTTGGTTTTTGATTTTTTATTTTTTAAAGACAAAACATACAGGCTCGTTAAGGGTAGAAACAGCATGCATATTGTAATCAGCTATGACCACAGGAGTACTTGCTGTGAGCACCGTGTGTACCCAGCCCACCAAACCTCTTGCCCTGTCCCTGTTCTGGAGGTTACTGCCCCTTGTCCGCTGGCAAACCTGTCTCCCAGCCCACTTCAGTCCCAAATCATTTGGTTTGCTTAATTCCTTTAATGGTAAGTGTCTTGGCTCACTGTGACTGAACGAGGCAGTTCTACTGACATATCTCACAGAATCACCGGGGCTGGAAGGGACCTCTGGAGATCGTCTAGTCCAACCCCCCTGCCAGAGCAGGGTCACCTACAGCAGGTTGCACAGGATGACATCCAGACGGGTTTGGAATGTCTCCAGAGTCGGAGACTCCACCACCTCTCTGGGCAGCCTGGGCAGCCTGTTCCAGTGAACAGCACCGTTTGGTGGCAGGAGGAGTCTCGGGACCAGCGGCTGGCACAGCTGAGCACAGGAAAGGGTCATGGGGCTCTGACCCACAAAGCTCATCCAACTCTGGTGACAATTCTGTGACGATTTGTGCCAGTCTAATTGCCACAGCCCTGATCAGTCCCCAGGTACAAGATCCCACCCTATTCCTAGTGCCAACTCTCATGCTCATATGACCCTTGATGACCCACTCCAAGGCTGTAAATCAGCAGAAAGCCTTCACTTGTTTTTCCCCCTAAAGTAGTTTCCTACTACTTTGGTGCCCAGAACCAGCTCATCAAGGGACTGGACAAGTTCCAGTGTCAGCACAATGGAGGACATTGAAATCTGTGGTCATATTATAGGTGTCAGCCCCTACAGCCGTTCTTAATCTTGTCTGTGACCGTGAGTCACAGCCCTGAGTTTCTCTGACCTCATAGTGAAACGCCACAGTCCAACACCATTCTCACAATTCCTCCGTAGAGCTAAAACCACCTCAAAGATGACCATTTTATTTATAAAGTCAAATTTCAATACAATATAGATGCATGGAAGTGGTAATATTAGGACAGTATTTTCAAATTTTTTGCTGGAGGAGCCCTGCCTACATCTTGGACTACAGACTACAAAGAAAACTGGAGACCAGCATATTTTCAAGGTCCCTGAAGATACCCACTGGAATGCAGCCACTTTGTTAAAGACCTGAACTGGAGGCCAGAGGTTTAGGGAGAAGGTCCCAGTCAACAACCTTGACGAAATCTTCAGCTGCTGCTCATCAGGATAATGTACAGGCTTCTGCAGAACAGCGTTATTTTACTCTTGCCTCAACAATGAGATGTTCAAATACTGGAAGAGAAAGACTGCCTTGTTTTGGTTTAAGATTTGTAACAGTAGTGATCACCTTATCTAGCTATTCATTTGGAATAGCACTTCACAGCTAAAGAATATGTAATATCTTCATGATACTCACACTCACGTACAGATTCCCACCGCAGCTAAACAGGGACTGGTTGTCAGGCTGCTGGTCACAATCATCTGTCTTCCCTTTTTGCATGTTCATGTCATATGCGCTACAGTTCTGATTCATAGCAATTTGTAAAGTAATAAATTCCTTACCAAAAGGTGGTGACACATCCTCCAGAAGGAGAAGTCTCGAAAGCTTTTGAGTGAAGAGAATAATTCACATATCGCTGTTTTCTAATACAATCCCAGGAATTATTATGGCTTGTATTGGAATGGCTTTATTCTTTAAATAGATGTTGGAATATCGCCAGCTGCCACAAACAATCAAAACAGAGTTATCTACCTTGTTTCTAGGTTGAAGAAGTGTGTCCAGTACTAAAACCAGACTGTGCTTGGCTTTACAATTCACAGCGATTAAAGATATGGCTAACTTTAAATGTATATACCCACAGAGTTATTATACACACAGCATTTCCACACCTTCTCAGCTGTAATTACATGCCGTAGTTCTATCAAAGAGTTTAACATTGTGCTGAATTGGGACCAGTGTATTCTGGTTTGCAAAGACAAAAAGGCTAGAAGAAGGAAATCGAAAAACCCCCAGCAAATTCCACCTTAAGTGAGAGCCTTTTTTCATATCGAGAGTGTACAATTTTGGAGACCTCTGAGGACAAAGGTTTTATTACACACATTTCCCCGCGTAATACCTACAGCACAAGACACTTCAAGTGTCACTGTAAGTGAGAGGGAGGATCTGAAGATCTTTTACAAAGAAATTACAAACAACATTTCAAGATTAAGCAGGTCCCACTATCTCGTGCTGTTGACACTCAAAGCCAAACAAGGTGATTCAGTATAGATGTCTGCATTTTTATGGCAGCAATGCATCATCTTTAATCAGGATGCCCACCAAAGTGTTGGTGCTTGCACAGGAATTTTACTGGATCTACGTTGTGATCTATTTAGTTATGTATTCTGTCCTTGGTAATGGCCACATCCTATAAAACCAGGTGCATGAATACTTGTGGTTAGTGGTTTCTCCCTAACAGTATCGCTTACAGTTTGGCTACATTCATGCTGTGGAATTTTAGGGTTTATATCTTTTCCATACCACAGTTTGATCTCTATTTCTTCAAGTGGGGATGTTTGCATTTTTCATGAAAATACTCAGAAAAGACTCATGAAAAATTCAGAAAATACTTTCTTCAGCCCAGCTAATCTCTCACCCTAATACCTTGTAAGTCAATGGAGGTTGTATAGTGTTTGAAACAGTATTTCCCTCCTTGCTTTCATGCTCACCACTGTTGTATTTCAGTGAAAGACTTCTTGTGAAAAGCACATGAATGGAAGAATCCCAGTGTGCTTCTCTTAAACGCTCATTTCATGCACTTCATCATAGTCTCCCTTCGTTGTCCTGTTTCTAAAATTAAGTTTCAGCATTTTTCCTTTAATGCCCACAGTTTTCCGTTATTACGTGATTTTTACTGCCCATCTCTCAACCTTTTTCTTTCAGCTATGCTCTTTATTAGACACAGTGGCCAAGCTGAGCACGTTATTCCAGAATATGCCTTCAGAAACTCTTTGCGCTGTCTCCAGGTCTCTCCTTCCTTAAATAATTCTGACTAGTCAGCAGGTTTTGCCTCCCCACTTCTCACCTCTTTTCCAGCTCAGTAATGAACATTCATAAATAAATCCATGGATACCACTGCAAACAAGGAATATAATATAAGTAGCCCCCAGATGGCAATTTTACAAATAATAATACAAGTTGGTTTTCTTATTATGTAAGCAAGAGCTTAGTTTGGGTAGAAAATGCTTTATTGATGTCATTTTTTTGATGCTTTTCCTTTGGAGAATTCATGGCAAATAGAAAGAATATTTGTTGTCTCATTTAGTCCTTCTCACCAGAACAGCTCTCGGGACAGCATTGCTTCTGGCATTTGTGACAGAGTAGGTGACACCGTCGCCACCATCGCTCCCAGGGCTGTATAACATGTTATTACAGGAAAAGGACAAGTACTGCAGTACGACAACGAGCTGCGAGGACCAGGGTGTCCCCTGCCATTCGGCAGCGTGGCAAGGCCGTACTGAGTACTGTGGCTTCCCCTCCGAAATTTTGGCTACGCAGTGTTAACTCCTGGCTGTGATGAACACGGGTGGAGTAGGTACTTACTGATTTCTCCCGTCTCTGGCCTGTGACGGTATTTTACTTCTCTCAGTCAGCTTAGTTATTCCGTGTAAAGAACTGATTCAAAGGCTCATTCAAGTCCAACTTTCTTTCACCTGATTCTTCTCCTTTTCCTATTTTATTGATGGATTCAGAGTACCGTAAGGTAAGGGTGAGACAGAAGTTTCCTTTTTAGAAGATGTGTGAGGATCTGTCGTATTTTGGTGGTCTTTCTAGTTTATCGTTCCATTTTGAATTGTAGCTCAGCCAGTATCCCAGGCACCGAAGCATGGCTTCGCTGCTGGCTGTGTACATAGAGTCATAGAATGGTTAGAGCTGGAAGGGACCTTAAAGATTATCTAGTTCCAACTCCCTGCTATGGGTAGGGACACCTCCCACTACACCAGGTTGCTCAAAGCCCCATCCAACCTGGCCTTGAACACATCAAGGGACATCAGCTGCCCGTTTCTGAATAGTAGCCGTTATTTCTGAATAGTAGGCAGTTTCAGTCTGTGACCCGATACCTTCCTCTGGATTCAGCTGGGACACTGGAAGAAGTTATCACTCCCAAATGTTCTTTTCTGCCTCTCTTCCATGGATTCCTGACCCCTCATGTCTGTCAGCTGAGTTGTTCATGTAAACACTTCTAAACCCATCTCTAGCAAAGCAACCTAGATCATGAAAATGAATTATTTAAACTTTCTAAGCTAAATTGGCTGGTTTTCACTCAAATGGCTTAGGAAGCAATCCCACTGCTCCTCCAGAAGAGACCTATGGAGTTGGTATTTTAAAAGGGTAGAAAGAATAGCAACCTTGGTGGGGAGACACAATGACACAGGCAGAAGTGGTCACTTCTTCCACTAGCAGCTGGCTGTGGAAGAGAACACTCTATAGACTCTGTCTGGTGGATGGTCTGTTGGCCTATGGGAGCCTAAGAGGGTAAAGTATGTGGCTGGGGCTGAGAGAAGAAAGCCCAGGAGACCCGGGGTGGAGACTTGAAATTAGACTTACAGGACTCAAAGGCAGTGGCCCATATGTACCTGCCAGATACTTATCCTGGAGCGTGTACAAGGAGAGGGAAGTTAGCTGCTAGGTAAAGGAGGCAATTTGATATGGTTAGCACTTGGAGGGCTCTGCAGTGGAAAAGTTTCAGAGACTTTTAGCCCTTTGAAGAGCTTTTCCTTTTGTTCTTAGCATAGAATCATGAATGGTTTGGGTTGCAAGGGACTTTAATGATCATCTAGTTCCAACGCCCCTGCCACGGGCAAGGACACCTTCCACTAGACTGGGTTGCTCAAAGACCCATCCAACCTGGCCTTGAACACTTCCAGGGATGGGGCAGCCACAACTTCTCTGGGCAACCTGTTCCAGTGTCTCACCACCCTCAGAGTAAAGAATTTCTTCCTAATATCTCATCTAAATCCACCCTCTTTCAGTTTAAAACCACTACCCCTTGTCCTATCTCTACACTCCCTGATAAAGGGTCCATCCCCATCTCTCCTGTAGGCCCCTTTAGGTACTGGAAAGCTGCTATAAGGTCTCCCCGGAGCCTTACACAGGAATGATCCAGAGGTGATGCTGAAGTTGTATTACGTTACTGATTAGCACAGGGACTCTCAGTTCTCAGCTGGGAGGATGTAACGCTGGGGAACATTCACAACTAGGCACATTGCTGGGTAGAACACTTATAGCCACAATATATCACTTTAAGATGATTCTGTGAAAAATTTGACACATACACACGTTCCAAGGTTATCCAGACTTACCACTGGCAACGCCAACGTAAGTTTTTGGAAAGAACATAAAAACATCACACCAGATTTAAACCTAGTAGGCAGTCTACCAATATGACTTTCATATGGGATGGATTTTCCTACTTCTGCTTTCTGAAAGGCATCTTCTTCTGAATCTCCTGAAAACGGCTCTTTTCGGAAACATGACAGTGGATAAGATCAGGAACATCTCTACTATATAATTTGCAACTATGGAGCAGCAGTTACTAGGGGATGCTTTACACTGTGCTCATCTGCATGATATAGACAAACATTCAGCAGGAGACTGTGAGCTAGATGAGCTTGACCTAAGTCCAGCCAGGACTACTAGAGCAACAACCACAGGGCTGACGGTCCCTCTGTTTTACACCTAAGAAAGGAGTGAAAGGTTAAATGAAGCACATATTGCTGATGCTCCTTTTCAGAGACCAATATTGGAGTTTCCAGACACAAAGTAAACATGAATTCCACTGTCCTCTCAGGACTAAATCACTGGATGAGCATTCACAAGCATGCTTTATCGTTTTATTGGCATCTCATTGAACCTTAAACTCTTTCAAAGCTCTACAGTGAGTATCCACAGTTTTTGAGTCATGCTAACATTTATTCTACACTTCTGTAACTTCCTTCCTTCGGCTTTGCTAATAACCTCATTTTTTTCTCCCATTCTCTGCTGTTTCCCAGCATGCTTTGTGAAGAAAACGGACGCTAAAAAATAACCTCATTTCTCTGCACTGTCTTCTCATCCTTTACCATTCCCCTTACTCCCTGACTGCACGATGAACAGGATTCACAGGCAACTTGCCATTACATTTCATATATATCCTATGCAAAACATCATGCATATAGGTTGGAAAGCTAAGCAGATGCCAGATGGAAGGTTGTCCTAATTCCTTCCTCCTGTGAAATCATTCTGTACCCTGTTCTGTGGGACAAAATAGCATGTGATTATGTAAATAAAGATGTAATCCTAACATATATGCTATAGTTGAACAACCAGTACCTTTATTCCATAGGTTTTCAGGGGTAAAGAAAGAAACAAACATTGCACATGTAGAGCCATCTGCTTGACTGCTCAGGCTGCTTGAGCTATACTCATTGGCGGTACAGGTAGGTAATTGTCCTGTAGCAACTGTCAGCATACATACTCTGTGCTGGAACACAGTTACTCAAGTATTTTCAGGGATTTTCAGGCAATTTAGATGGGATTCATTGCCCCCAGTGTCCAGTGTCCATAGCAGAGGTGACTCTGTCTCAGCTAATCACCTTGGGGTCCATGCGCAATCAGCAGAGGAGGCAGCACCGTTCATCTACTCTGTTTTAGATGTTTACTTTAGGATGGAGCGATTTGTGTCCCATATGTCTTGGGAAGAGTGTAGTAAAGGCATGCAATACGATCCAAGACTATTAGTCTTACAACTGAAAAAGAAAAAAAAGAATAGGTTAACTCAGGGCTAAATATTACAGCCTTTAGTTCCTCTTAGGCCACATTCATACCTGATGTGAATAGGCCCCTGTTGAGTGGATACTATTAAATAAAATATGAAATTTTTTAATATTAATTGAAAAAGATTTGCTTTTTGGAACAGTGCTGTGTTACATAAAGGTGACTAATTTCACAGTGCTGCACAGACACTGCATTAGATCAAGATCACAGAATCATAGAATCATAGAACGGTTTGGGTTGAAGGGACCTTACAGATCATCTAGTTCCAACCCCCCTGCCATGGACAAGGACACCTCCCACTAGACCTGGTTGCTCAAAGCCCCATCCAACCTGGCCTTGATCACTTCCAGGGATAGGGCATTCCCAACTTCCCTGGGCAACCTGTTCCAGTGTCTCACCACCCTCAGAGTGAAAAATTTCTTCCTGATATCTATTCTAAATCCACCCTCTTCCAGTTTGAAGCCATTACCCCTCGTCTTATCACTACATGCCCTTGTAAAAAGTCCCTCTCCAGCTTTCCTGTAGGCTTCTTTCAGATACTGGAAATCTGCTACAAGGTCTCCCCAGGACCTTCTCTTCTCCAGGCTGAACAAGATGTTGCTGAAAAGAAGGAAACTGACAAGTGCCTGGAACTGTGATAAAGTCGTGTGCAGATGTTACCAGAACATCGGGATCAATAGATTTGAAGCAGTAGTAATCAATGCAATCAAATGACTAACATCAGATAAGTCCACTGCCTCTCCTAAAAGTTACTTGCGTGGATGATAAAGCAGCAAGCTGAAGATTAGACCCTCCTCCACAGACAAAATAATGGGTAGAGCACAAGCTGCTGCTGCTGAGCACAAAAGAGGGTTAGAAAAACTGTTAAGCACATCCCTTGTCCTTGAGAAAAGAAGGACTATTTCCATTCCACCAGGTATCTCCTCCCTTTTTCTTGAGAATTGATATTCTTGCATCTGGAGCCCTTTCTTTATCAGAATAAAATGTTCCTGCCCATCTGCAAAAGCTTTCAGGCGTCGTGCCAGATCAACAGCATTTCCCAACACACAAGGCGTGTTTAGCGTCAAGCAGAAAACAGTTATTCAGAGGAACAGGGCACACAAGACAAGGTAAAGCTGTTGAGGTGCCTACAAAAGGCTTAGCAGAGTTCAGAGGGAATGCTGACTGATTTCGCTTTGCTGATTGAATTAACTGAGATAGCGCTTGTATGGATTTCTATTCCTGATGAACCCCCTGCAGCCATCTATATCCATTTCTGAGCAGCTCCGGTCAGCCACAGTCTGCATTGGCAGATGCTTTAACCCCAGAGCAGCCACAGATAGATGTTTGATGGTGACCGGCACCTGAGCTAGTTCCCTCATCAACTGGTTTTGCCTCCTGACAGTGCCCAGTTTTCATACATTTGGGAAAAACAAGTTCAGTGAATACATAATTCTCACCTCTCAAAGGTATTTGCATTATTAATTACTGCTGTGTAGTAGTTTAATTCTTCCACCGATTATCTCCTCACCTAGATTGCACTGGAGATACAACAGAGATGAGACACCACACAAAACAGAAGTCCTGAAGAAACTGCATCTCTGTAAATGACATCGTAGTTTCAAACATGTGGGTTGTTTGAGGGTGGGATAGGAGGTCTAGAAGTACTTTTCTGAAGTAGGATATTTATCTCATAAGACTGTAACCACAGCTATAGCTGCTCTGTGTGGGTTCCAGACTAGGATGGCACTTGTTAACCACTCCATAAAATCAGTGGAGGTTTTCTTTCTGTTCTGAAGTAATTCCTTATGGGGTGTTTAAATACCTGTTTTCAAAAACTCCACCTATGTAAGTAGAATAGCATCCTTTGGTAAAAATAATTCTTAGGTTATTGATGCAGTGTTGACTGTGTTCTTTCTAGACCAAATGTTGTGGTATCTCAGGGCTTGGCTGTATATTAGACCTTTCCTGGTGTGTTTTATCTGTTTCTTGTTTCTAATGGCATGAGCTATGTTAGACCATTTTATATCCATTACATTTTGGACATATTTGGGATATAGGAAGGGCTTATATTTTGGAAAGTTGTCTAATTTTTCAAGCTATACCAGCTGGTCTAACAAAAGAGATTACCAATAAACCTTGTCTCACCAATACTCAACTGAAGTGTAACCCTTTCTCTCTGAGCAGCAGCTGGTAGAAACCTGCTACAGGCTGGAAGTTTTCTGCCTCCCTTGGGCATATCCAAAAAGGTAGTGATCTTTTTTCCTAAAACATAGTAATTTACAGGCACAAACAAAAGAATTTTACCCAAAAGCGCATGCTTGCAACGGTGTGTTGGCTTCAGAACCTAGCTGAAGTTTTTCAACTAGAAGCATGAAAGAATCAAACGCAGAAGAATGAAGAATTTATAGCACAGGAAGCACAGGGCTAGTGTTTATCAAAGAGGACAGTGGAAATCTCCACCGGAAAGTATTTGTGAAAAGTTATTTGCCCTGTTTTTTTCCAAATCTGTGTATCTGATTGTTATTTACTTGTACTATGGTGGCTTGGGAGCAGTTGAGCTCAGCCCTGGATACACATGGGCAAATAGCTTTGCACTCTGAATCCAAGACAAAAGACAGCAGACCTATACGGAGAGTGAGGAAACGATGCAACTGCATTAGTCAGCAAGACAGCATGTATTGCCAAGTATTTTCTAGGCATCAGGGCCAAGGAGAGCTACGAGGAGGAATCTGAAGGAGAACAATGAACGTGGCTGATAGATATTTAACGGGAACAGTTTTTTTCTGAAAACATGGCAAACATGGGGCAGGAGCTGCTCTCTTGGTATGGATGATAGGAAGGAAAAGCTGTGGACCACAGTGAAGGTGAGGAGATACAGCTGAGGTTTGATGAACACAGAAGGGGAAGCCGGTAAAATAGCATCGATGTGGCTATGCATATAATATCTAGATTGTACATAATAACTGCATAGTTAAAGTTCCTGTATTCTGAGTAATGTTACCCATGAGTTTCATACTCTTAAGTAATTTAATTCTAGCCAATTTCTGCAGCTTGTTCATGAAAAAGAACCTAAAGTTTACACAGAAGTTTTGTCTGTGAGATGCATAGGAAAGCCTATATCCTAGAGGAACCTAAACAATTGAGACAGTCTGTATGCATTTAAAAGAGGTCAAAGAAGTCAAAACTGA
Organism: Burhinus oedicnemus; assembly: GCA_008921705.1. NCBI lineage: Eukaryota > Metazoa > Chordata > Aves > Charadriiformes > Burhinidae > Burhinus > Burhinus oedicnemus. Next base: position 816,053 of record VFFE01007640.1, on the reverse strand, counting down.
TACCCAGCATACGGGTCTGGTTGGCGAGCAAGATGACGATACAGTACGGGGTGACTGAGAAAATGATAAATAGGTTTTGGTAACGAAGGCTGAAACATCTCCCTTAGATGGAGTATAAACCCACTACACATCTACAGAAGGTGTCAAATCAGGATGAGATTTTACTTTGGACAGAAGGGATAGGACTCAGGCATGACTATTAGATATATGTCTATGTCTGAGCCAGTCACCCAAGCTCCTTTTATAGACAATGGAGATCTGTTGAGTGGATTTTAGGGCAAAATCCATTTCATTCAGGCTAAATAACTAACACAGACCAGTTCTGAATAAAAAGGTCCCTAACCTTGGACCCTAAAAATGCCTGTTTCTCTCCACTGACTACAAAAGGCACTTCAGGTGCCCAGTTTAGCTGTAGACATCTATGTTACAGATGCCCAATGTTAGGTGAGGTGACTCTCAACCCTTGAGGCAGATCTGGAGCAGAACTGGAACTCTCCAGAATAGACTCGATAGATTGATATACATGTGAGTGTAAGACTTCTCAGAGATAAAGTGCAAAGAGAACAAAAGTCTGTATGTTTGTGTGTATATGTGCTGCTCGTCGATCTATCAGGCATGAAATTGTTGCTTTCAGAAAGGATGGAAAAGTTCCTGCTCTGGATGGAGTCTCACGCTGCATTGCACATTGGCTATACTAGCATAAGGAAAGCAACGTGATTTCCCTGATGATTACAGTTAAGCCCAGTTCCAAGAATACTGTCTGTGTATCCAGCAAACGCTCTTGGACATGTACATTTCCTTTGGCTCTGAAGTACTAGGGCTACAAAATACCATATAAGTGCATGAAATGTCCAGAGTTTTTTCCTTGAAAAGAAAGCTTTCATCATTGCAAAGCTGGGTGCAGACAATATATGTGTCTCTGACCGCTGGCAAGGACAGGTGACCGTTCTGTGCACATGGCACGTCTGTAAAAAAAGCAGATCTGGCATGAAGTTTTAAGTTGTCTCTCATTTCCCACCCCGATATCTCGCAGCTGTGGATGAAGGGTATTTGGAGATAAGCACATTTTTAAAATAGTAACTTTGATAAAGAAAGCCGAAGCTTAACATTTGAATTAGAATCTCACCACTGCAATAAACTGAATTGTGCCAGGATGAATCCTTTGAATGGATAAATAAGAATTGTATGAATAAATAAAACAATAAATGCTGTGAGGTGATAAATCTGAAGTCTTTGATTGCATGGTAGATCGCTGTATCATGCCTATGTGCAGGGAAAGAATGAAAACACTTTGTGACTTTTGGCCTCTACAAATAAATAAAGATTCATAAGTTACAAGCAAAGGGGAGAAAGAAAAAAAAAAAGAGAATTAGTTGCTGCACTAATTCCTGTGGTTAGAAAGTATTTGGATAATGATGGGATATCAATAATAACCAGGAAGTAGAACAACAAACAACATAAAATAGCAAATTCAAGAGGCAGTCAGCCTAGAGTTTTCCATCAAAGTCAGCTCAGAAAGAAAAAAAGAAGGCAGATTTGAAATAACTATTGTGGATGAACTCACCACTGTGTTTCTACAGGCTGATGACATGATGGCTGCTTTGATTTCAATGTGATGTAAAGCCAGACCAGCACGCTGTTGACATAGACCCATTGTTTCATACCAGTGGAAACGCTGTTGAGTTAATGGGACAGGTCCTGACTGATTCAGACCAGAATCTGAGATTGGAATAAGCCAACTGAAGCAGAATAGTTGATCCTAGTGGAGAACTTTTAGTCCTCAGATTTCCCCAGGCCTTAGATAAATCAAGTGTCAGGTAGCTGATACGGTGAAGGACCAGAGCAATGAGTGGAGGCTGCAATGAAATTCCTGAAGTCCATTGAATTTCTCCTTGTGCAGAGACAATACAGGACCAATATATATTAAGTTCTGTGGGATCTATCCTGTACGGTCATAAGCCTAAATATGCGCCAAGGACAGTACAGGGCCAGGGCGAAGCAGTATGCTATAGCAATCAGATGTGCAGGTCATGTAGCGCACCAGGGATGGCAACGTAGGACAGTGCAGGAGACAATGGATGGTACCTGGGTAAGAGATCCCCTGTGCCAAGACTTGTGTGGATGATGTCACACCCTTGGCAGAGCTATGTAAGTACTCTGAAATCTCTGTTTGGAGATGCAGACCATGGCTTTGGCTTGAGTTGCCTTCTGTTCCACAAGGTCATGAAAATACCTTCGTAGGAGAGGGGTGTCCCCCGGCACACTCTCCCGCCACAGCACGTTGGCTGCCCATCTCCGCCCAAGAGGGTGGTGCTCTGTAGCAGTAGCCCTGCCGACATCACATCCCTTTGTGAGCTTCTTGAAACAGAAAAACTCCACGTACTTACAAATGATTTAATTTATTCTGTTAGAACGGCAGATTCCCTTGTTGCTTATGTTTTAATACTCATGTATGAATTTGGAAAAGTCATAGCAATTTGCCCATACGTGAAAAACTACCAAGCAGAGTTTTCTTTCCACATTACTACCAGTCATCTCTGCCACTAGTCTGAAGCTTGAAGACATCAGATTCAATACAGCATTATTATTTAATGATGTATTCTCCTGTATCAAGGCAATTAGCAGACTATATAAGTACCTAAATGAAGCTCACGAGCAGTTTTAACATCTTGGTGAATTAACATTCAGTTAAATTTGTGCTAAATTGTGATAAACCGCAGAACCCCGGCATCAGAAATAGGAACCCCTTGTTCCCCCCGTGCATGCTAAGAAAACGCTAGGTCCCTTTCAGGAAGAAATTCTAAATTCATCCAGAGCATCATTTGGACGTCTGAGTCAAAGGTTTAGTAACATGTCTAGCCAAGCCACAGAACGTTTTCACATCTGGATGTGTCCCATTTGCTAAACTGCTTCAGTCTGTGAACAATTCCAAAATACACTCGGCTTTATTATTGTAAAAGAATGTGATGTTATATAACCGAACGTGAAAGCACATATTGTGGAATATTTCAGAAAGAACAACATGTTAAAACTGCACTTTTAAAACAAGGTTTGAATTTAACAGAGAGAATGGCCTCAACTGGTCTGCATATGTCAATAGTTTACTTTACGTAATCGGCTGAGGGCAGAGCAGCCTGCCAGGAGAACTGCTTTTAAAATTAAAATCACACCGGTGGAACGGGAATAGTTTTCTAACCTTCGGAGCAGAGACGGGCCTAAGCCGCAAATGTCAGATCTGGGTTGTTCAAAAGTTTGAAGCATTTAGATCCTGGGGTATTGCCCCGCTATGTCTTTGAAGCAGGTTTAGGTTATCCTCAAGGAATTATGGCTGTGTCTCTCTTAACAGTATACAAAGAAATCCTGAAAGGTTATAAAAATAAGATCTTGGGATGAAGTGGATTTTCTATGAAATATTAAGAATATCAAGACTGACTTTGCCCTGGTTTTATTGAATGGCTTCTTAGGTTCTGGAAACTATCTTGACTGCTTCTTCATCCTTTACTTCTAAGTTGAGGGCTGCCAAAAGATCAACCAAGCTCATTCCAGGCGCAGATATGTAGCTGTGTGAGGAGGCAGATTGCGGTGCAGTGGAAAAATGCCAGCCCAGACCTTTCAGAGACCTTTCGGAAAGGCCTGTCTCAGATCCCTGCCTTTAAAAAAGAGAAGTAGCCTTCCACCTTAGAACAGTACTGTGGGAATATGTGAGAAATACATCTTTGCTTGCAATAGGCACCACTTACTGACAAGGCATCACGGCAGAGAAAGGCGTTAAAGATTTTCATACTCAGACATAAGCAGAAGGTTTAATGGAGAAGAGAGGAATGGACACCAGAGTGGACTCCTTTTTCATTCTTTGAGGCTTCTTTTATGTATCATAAAGATAGACCATATATAAGTTCTCTGTTCCTCTGGAGTTTTTGTCCTTTATTATGCTGCAGAATTGCCTTTTTTTTTTTTTTTATTAATTTGGAGTTTAATAGCTTATCAGCTAATTATGGTCCTCTCTGTCACTTTCCAGGCTTGACAAAAGGATCTCTTGACTTGTGGATGAAGAACGGACAACTACCAAGCCGCAGGATAACACTGCTCCCCATTTCTGCAGTGAAGTTATCTAAGGAGGATACCAGCGTGCTTAATAAACTGTGGGCAAAGTCTGCCCCTTAGATACGCGGCTTCTCTTAACTGCATCGAAGAGGATGAACGTGGTTCTCCTTGTGCAGGTATCCCTTTCTAGTTGCATTTCAGCAGCAGGCAATCTCTGTGGTGGGAAACACAGCAGCCTTTCCCATTCTGTGCCACCAGGATTAGACAAAGGAAGGGAAGTGAGGAATACGTCATCCAACTGAAACTACAGAGAAAATTCAGGAAGAAAGAAAAACATCTGAGTTGGAAGGTAGCCACGTCTCAGAGGTTAACACCCTACTTCTGTATAAAGTGCCATAGTTGTAATGGTAAAAAAGTAGTCAAGGCCTTGTGTTTCATTCAAAGGAAGGTTTTTCAATTCAATTTCCATTTAAAAAAAAAAATAACCAAAATTAAGAGCAATGCAGTGCTTTCTACGCACACTAAAATTCTCGGTAAAATGTGCAACAAATAGGATACCTTTTTTGGTTAAGAAATCTTTAAAAATGTGGTGTGTGTCAGAATCCAGTGAGTAAATCAATTAATAATTCTCAGCCTATGGCTTATTTGTGAATCATTTGTTTGCATACTTTATTATCCATTACTCATGTCGCGTGGCCGATTGCTTAAGGGTTTGTCTGCTGCAAAAGGGATCTGGTCTTCACTCAGAGGTACCTGGGCCAGATCAGCTTTGCTCCCCCCAGCTGCATTTTTCCTTGAGTTTACAGAGATGGAAACCACTGTGCCTTGGTTCCATTAGGATTTATACTGGGATAGCCAGCTGGAGAAAGACAGCTATTTTAATGGAAAAAAACCACTGGGCTTGTGTTTGTTTTTTGTTTGCTTTGCAGCGAACATGTCATTTTTGTCCAAGACATTGTTTCAGCTCCCTAATTGAATGACGGAAATTTTTAAAGCAGAACAATGAAATGGCATTCTTCTGAAAAAAATCTGGTCGTCATCCAACTATTTGCAAATTATTCTGATTGCAGAAGCCAGAGTAAAACAAACTCATTAAAGTATTTATGAATACATTTGTTATTTTGTATTTTTCAATAGATTTTGCTTACTGCCACACTTGGGCATTGCTCTGTGCAGAGAAGGGAATCCTGTTTCTCATCCAGCATCACCGATTTCTCATCCATTTGATCTTACCCAGTAAATAAAGTCATGCACCATAGCAGCTCAGCTTTCCTCCATCTTATGCTCCATGAAGCTTTAACTCATTCTGATAAGAAACAAGATATCTAGAGGTAAGCAGGAGGCCCAGCTAAAAATATAACTGAATTAAAAGCTCGCTTTTTAAATGCCTTTCTTGTTATTTAAGGTCTGCTTGTCAAGTGAGGTGACATTCAGCATTGAACTGGATCTCAGAATCTCAGCCTTAGTCATTTCTGCTTAATGCAATAACCTCTTGAATGAAATAGTTTATTTCCTGGCAAGGGGCTTAACAGAGAAATTAGACTGTGCTCTGGCATGGCACTTAAATTGGCTTCCAGAAAGCTTGTGATTATCTTCTGAAGCCAGCTGAGCCAAGAGTCTGTTCTTTATCAGTGCTTCTTGGTCTGCTCTCTCCTTTTCATACCAGTTCTGCACAGGACTTCAAGCTAACGATTAGGACTGCTTGGGAAACTGCTCTAAATTGGTTCAGGACGTCACTTCTAATTTTTTTGTAGCTTCTTTTTGTTGCTGCAGCCTGTGTCTTGTGCACGTGTAGGAGCCTTGATCATCATCTCCTGAAAAAATTACTCAAGCTCTTAACCGACTACTAATAATCTCAGTTATTATTGACTATTCTTCCACCTGTCTTTCCTTTCACCCATCTACTGCTCCACCTGGTTACCCTTCCAAAGTCCAAGTGCTGAACTTCACAGTTTTGTTCTAGTCTAACACCCACTGAAGTCAATGGAAAGATTCATATTGACTTCAGTGTCTCTGGGTTATGGTCTAGGTCTAGAAAGACATTTTCAAGCTATGATACTCATCATAGCTTAAGACATAAGTGCTTACCTCTGGGAATGTAATTCACAGTGCTAAGTAGGTATTTACTTAAAAAATGTAATTATCTTTTTCAGCTTCTACAAAGAGAATTGTGTCTCATTCCTAGCAGATAGGTACCATTATCCTTGTTCCAGGACACACTGGCATCTCAACAGAGAAGCCAATATTCAACCAGTGTATTAATGAAATTATCTCCTCTCTCTGAAAGGTTGTCCCTCCAGAAAAAGACGGGAACACATGGGATGGTAGAAATGTTTAAGCTTCCATTGCTGCTGCTTATGCAGTTCTTTGTTTTTTAATAAAGTCCAAAAAGACACATTATTCTGTCAACATGAGTTTATCAGAGGGTCAAACTGACAGTGTAAAAGAGAAAACAACTTCCATTACCAGGATAATAAATGCATCACAAAGGACTATAGAATGACTTTCTTCTGTCCTTGAGACATACCCTCTACAGCTGAAGAGGTAGGTCATCTCCTCGCCATTCATTTTTTAGTCTATTAGCTTGGAAATGCCCAAAACTCGCAGAGAGTGCCAGGCAGTATGAGGTTTGTGACAGACATTCCCATGTAGGGAAATGGGACTGCAAGTGTGAAACATTTTTCAGTGTGCTGCTGGCCAGTCTTGAAAACATTGCAACTTGCAGTCCAGAAGTGAGTCACCAGGAGGTGAAAAACTTCAAATCCCTTTTTACTAATCCCTCGAGCTGATCACGACCTTTCCTCCCTTGGGCATGAATGAAAAAATTAATTTTCCAGAATGCTCAAAACAACATCTCCATCTAAGTGTTTTTGCATATGCAGGCAAAACATGCAAAACCGTTAAAGCAATGACAGAAAAGTCCCAAGGAATGCGAGCTATTTTAAAGTGAGCGAGTGTCACAGAGGCTCCTACTTGAAACTTACACAGGTTGCTAGAGAAAAAGAACCTTTCCATGGTTTGTTCCATCATCCTGGAGAACTCTGTAGCAGGAGACCCTTTCCATGGTTCCATTGTCCTGGAGAACTCCGCAACAGGAATACAAACCTGTTTAATTCTGGAGAGTGATCAAAGATGGAAGAAGTTCATAGAAACAACTTTTGCTCTGTTGCCTAACAACAGGACATTGAGTTCAGGGAAGAAAACAGCAGGAACCACTGCCTGCATGGTGCCGTAAGGAAGGTGCTTCAACCCTGATCTGAATTGCTGACGACTCTCAAGATGTTCAGGTGTAGCCAGTGAGCACCAGATTCCAAAGCTGCAGTCTACGGAGAAATTACTGTCAGTGTGCAGGGAACTTGCTTTCCAGCCACTAAATTGCTTTAAAGGAGGACCTAAAAATACATCAAATGCTTCCTGATAAATATTTTTCCATGTACATTGCCACAGGGCTGTTATGAGAGTGAAATGTTCTACCAGCCACTCTCTCTGCTAAGATGCCCGGCACATAATGACTGTGTTTGAGAGCCTGGGATTTGAATGTCAGTAGAGCCAAAGCAGAGGAAACCCAAAGAACTTCATCGCTCTAACAGGGATGTGGAAAAGCTTCCTGGTTTAAAAAAGTAATAATAATAAAAAAGCCTGTGAAAAAGGGTAACTCCACATCTATGCCTGGTGTTATGTGATCCTTCCTCCCTTTGAGTTACAGTGGATACCTTGTTCCACCTTCAGAAAACATCCGGCTCAGTGGAAGGAGGATGTTTGTTCTGTTCTTCTGAAGAAGTTTGAAGCAGAGCCCAGTCTGGGGCCCCTGATGAAAGGTTTCGTGATGCCACACTCCCTTGAGGAGATTTTGAAGGAGTCTAATTTGCTGTGAGATACAAATGAAACCGTTTACTTGAACAGGTTTTTCCCCTTTGTGCGTGATGCAATCCTTTTAAGCTGGTGGATTCCTGTCGTCCAGTTTTGCTGAGGCACACACTGACTTATTGTGCATATCCAGTTATAATGTTAAAAAAATGTTGAGTGCTCTGACTACCGTGGCTGGGTTGTTTGCAATTACGAGTTACCAGAATTTTCAAATTTGCTGGCCAAATTTTTGGTCCCAGCAACGTGTTTCTCAGTTGATAATCTAGGTCACCTGGGTATTTTTAAGGCTGATGTCATTCTTTGTTTCTTTATGATGACCGCAGAAAGTATAAAAAGAGTTTGTGTCTGTCTGTTTTACATTTATCCTGGAAAAGAGACTGGAGAACTTGCAAAAGTCTTATATAGCCAAAAAATGAGTCTTAATAGAACAAAGTATTTTGTCCACTGTTTAAAGCATAGAATTTTCATTTATTTCTGTCGTTGCTACCAATTAACTCCAATGTCTGGCACATACCCTGAAGAAAACCATATCTATTCAAGGTCCCATGCCTTGTATTTTTTTAGCTGAAACTGCTGAAAAATTCGCTGCTGAAACAAAGGAGAAAGCTGATTTCCAGGTTTTAAAAAGATAAACAATAATCAAATTCCCAAACAAATAGATTGTGATGCCTCTGAAAATACAGAAGTGAAACCAGCTCTGTCTCAGATGCCTGGTTCTTATATTGTTAAAACCAGAGCAGTTTATCTTTCTACACTGCACCCCTGTGAGAAGATCAGTGGTGCTGTGCGCGTCAAATTCTCCTGAAACTGCAGTCTTGTCTTCTTTATCTAATAACTGGCCAATTGGGGCCATGCTTGGCTGCTGTTGACATCAACGATTCTACTGAAGGGACTAAATAAACAGTTAAATGCCTAGAAGTGCTTACCCATGGAACAGCATCCCTACAGTCAGAATTGCTTCAGCTTTACGGTAGCAGAAATGGGGATTTGCCCCATATCATTCTCATCGGTGTTAATGACAAGTTCACTGAAGATGGCAGCTTCTGCCTCTACATGCAAGATGGAAATAAACCCAAAATCTAGCCTGCCAAGGATTTTTTGGACTATATGTTTGGCTTGTAGTGCTGGTGCTCATGTCTGTACTCCACTCTGGTGAGACCCCACCTGCTGTGCTGCGTCCAGCTCTGGAACCCTCAGCAGGAAAGACATGGACCTGTTGGAGCAGGTCCAGAGGAGGACCATGAAGATGACCAGAGGGCTGGAGCACCTCTGCTATGAAGACAGGCTGAAAGAGTTGGGGTTGGCCAGCCTGGAGAAGAGAAGGCTCCGGGGAGACCTTAGAGCAGCCTTCCAGTACCTAAAGGGGGCCGACAGGAAAGATGGGGACAAACTTTTTATCAGGGAGTGTAGTAATAGGACAAGGGGTAACAGTTTTAAACTAAAAGACAGTAGATTCAGACTAGGTATAAGGAAGAAATTTTTTTACAATGAGGGTGGTGAGACACTGGCCCAGGTTGCCCAGAGAGGTGGTAGATGCCCCATCCCTGGAAACATCCAAGATGAGGCTGGACAAGGCTCTGAGCAACCTGATCTAGTCAAAGATGTCCCTGCTCATTGCAGGAGAGTGTTGGACTAGATGATCTTTAGAGGCCCCTTCCAACCCAAACTGTTCTGTGATTCTATGATCTGTTCAGCAGATGCCAAACCCACTGCTTAGGAAAAGTCAAATGGTTGCCATACTCTGCCAGTACAGTCTGCTCCTGTAAAGCCACTTTGGAGCGATCTTGTATCTACCACAGAGCTAGAAAGGCTTAAGAGCATTTTTGTCAATCAACCTTCTTGTTTGTTAAATAGCAAACGAAGTGGATCAGATTGTTTCAGTTCCAGCTCCAGCGGGTACAGCTGCTATTTGATTTTGGCATGTTCCTTTCAAGCCTCACTGTGTGAAAGTGGTGACATTTTTATTTGTTTATTTGCAAAAAGTCCTTGTGAACATATCCACTGCTCCATTTGGGGGTAATTTCATGGTGTTCAAATAACTTAGTTTTTAATCCTTCTCTCACTGCTGCATGGGAAGCTACAGAAAGCTGTTTTCACTTCTGATCTCTTGAGCAGGAACAGCCCACATCTGGGTTTGACAACGTTCGAGAAATTCCATTGCTTGAGGAGTTCTGCAAAGAAATACAAGGAGACAAAATCACCATTACATAATGCCTTGGTCTGGATGTCTTGGACCAGGGAAGCTAGCCAGAAATACTGTCTTTGTTATACGTGACGGACTTGGAACCCTTGAGCTCCACTGATTTTGGACTAACAGGGGTGACACAGGTGTGCCTCATCTAAAAATCTCAACCCCAAGAGTAAGGAGAGCCAGTCTGGCCCCTAGCATAAACTAAAGCAAACTCAGAGTGACATCAACTCTGCTGCTCGCTACTCCAGCAATGCAACCTTACAAGCAAATTTCAAATATGTAAAAGAGTATTTATAAAGAACATAATCTTGTCCAAGTGGTGTAAGAACATCTCAATAATAGCCTCAATGCATTGTATAGGACAAAAACAACTGATTAGATACCCTACATAAACATGCTCTTGGCTTTGTGGTTTATCCATTACAGTACTAAAAAAATGCTCTGCGAAAATTTGCTTTAAACATTTCATTAACCTTCTTAACTCTGACCCAGCATGATGATACATGCTGAGAAACTAACAATATATTTTACATAGCAAATATATGTCTCTGTCCCAGTAGTTTCCGAGCAGAGAATAAATAAACGTGGATTTTCCAGCTGTACCAGCTGAGGAAATTAAAGACCCTCCTCAGTAAAGCACTTAGCATCTTGTTAATTTGAATAGCTTACAGGGAAAGCTTTAAGCAAAATAAATGACCCCTTCACTTAACAAAGAGTTAGGGGCAGCAAATAAGCAAATTTGCATACGGGAAATACTTAATGTTTCCTGTTCAAGTAGGCAACAGAGAAGAATCTAATTCTTTATAGTGTTTTATTGAGGAGCTAGGAAGTTAATGGGAGAGGGAAGATACTAATGTCTACCTCAGAAAAGAAGCTAAAGGCAGCATTGGTAATTCTGCTGAAGTACTCGATATTCTATATTAAATGGGCTCTTATTTGCTTGTTTAAATCCATATCTAGATAAGAAAGGTCTGAGGAGGGTTCAGGATTAATGCTGGTGGATTCTAATGATACAAAGAAGCTTGCAGGATCTTCTAAAAAAAGTACATAATAACTACAAGGTCAAAGATTAACTTTGCCAAGATTTTCAAAAGTGTCTGTGATTTTTGGTACTACCCATTTACACTGTGACCACTGAAAAGGGCTCATTTTCACAGCTGAGGAACACAATTTTTCCAAAAACAGGCTTTCTGAGATATTTCAAGGAGGCCACTCAGATATTAAAGATGTTACTGCATTCAACTCATCAGTATCTTTGGAAAATCTTAGTCACAAAGGAACGGGCTTCTTAATAATGTTGCAAGCTGTATGAGATAACCAGCTTGGCTTTACTTTTCTGGCTAGCTCATAATGCAGCCCGTTCTGAGAAAAGCAATGAAAACACAGTTTGCTTCAAGTATTGCAAGAGGCTGTACCATTAGGGAAGCAGAAGAATCTCATATTCCTCTCGCTGTGCGACAAAATCCAACCAATGATGCTCAGATGTCCTCTTTAAGCGACCTAAGAGAAGCTACCTCACCATTCTGGCAGCCATCCAGAGCATGCATTTTGTGCCCAAAGTTGGGGAAAAAGAGGCCATAGAGGCAAACGATTTTGCAGGAAGATTGACACACAAAAAAAAAAGCGATTGGAGTATTTTTAACAGAAGCAAATATTTCACACAGTTTTACTTTCAAAGGCCTGGCTGTGGCTTTTGTTTAGTTTCTTTTGTACTTGGCTAGATCCCAGTGTACGATTTGCAGAACACGATCTGCCTTTCCTGTACCTATGGGTTTTTCTGGTAGCTCAGGATTAGCATCTGTTCAAAGCCGCATCTTGGCGATCTCAAGGCAGCATATTCAACTGCACTCGCCAATATCTTACGTTAACAAGATCAGTAGCAGTGTGGGGGTTACATGACCCGGGAAATAGCTCATCTTGGGCACCTCATCAGTCATTAACAGTCACTGTAAAAGCCATAGGTTTCCAACAGTGTCTGATGGTGGATATCAAATGTAATAGCAGCCAGAATTAAGTGGGTTTTGGTTGGGGGCTTTTGTTTAAACAGCTGTTTAAATGGCATAAGACTGACCCATAGCAAATGTGTAGCTATTGCATATGGAGTACTGCACATACAACTAATACCATAAAGTAAACGTAGAAAAGTAAGTCGTCTTTCTCTCAGCTGCACGGGTGCTCCAGTGCATGTTGGCATCACCTATTCCAGTGACGCACAGCAGCCACAAATCTACTGGGCTGCCTGGTGTGATATAAACAGCACAAGGTAGCAAGAACCTGCTGGTAAATCCAACTCGGAAAAAGAGTGTTCGCGTGCATGTGTAAGGGATGTGAAGAGACTGTAGCTTGGTTTAAGAGCTGTCCATTGAAATCTGCAGAGAAAGCCTCTGACACAGAATTGTGTAAGGGTTTGAAAATCTGTTCTTATTCCATCGTAGCCATCCCACTCATCAGCAGGAGCATCCCACTGCGCTGGACAGACAATCTGGCCTTGGTGGGGAGGGAGGTGAAGGAGAGAAGAAGCTGAGAACGGAGCACAGAGATGAAGAAAATGTCTTCATGTCACTCCAACCTCCGGCTTTTATTTGAGTATTGTCTTTATCCCCCTTCCTGCATCCTACAAAAACTTCATATTGTCTGCTCTCAGCAAGAGGACCGTTCTACACTGAATATTCAGCCTAAATCACACAAGGGCTGAGAGCTCCTGAAAGCCTTCCTACAGTTCCTACATGACACTGAACAGACAAGCTCTTTAGGCCACTCTTTACTGTCTCTTCCAGTGCAAGAGCATGGGGCCATCAGGTGAAGCTAGGAGAGGCCAGGTGTGGAACAAACAAAAGGAGATGGCTCTTCAGTCAACGGATTGGCCACTGTCCCTTTTCTGTCTGTGTTTTAGGGGCAGGGATTAGCCCAACTCTGAGACAACTTCAAAGCTGTCCCTCAGAAACTAAGGAGGGCTGAAGAAAGACAGAAGGCAGAGAAAAGAAGAAGCCAAATAGCTCCAGGGAACAGTGACTGAAAAGAAGGAAAGAGTTTAAACAAAGGTTTAAAAATTTAAAAGTAAGGAACTGGAGGGGGACGAAGAGCAAAGGATTCCCAACAGCACCACCACTCTGGTAAGCTGCTGAAACAGCAGTGCTATTCTGTCCAGGAGCAGAAGGATGGATAGAAACAAGCCTCACAGTCTTGGAGACTGGTCAAGCTTCATCCTCCTGTTAACATAACTGGCTGGCTTGGCCAAGGCCAAAAGGAGGTAGGTCAAGAGGTCCCACAACATGGTGGGGTCTTAGTTGGGACAAGTGTAAACAAAAAGATGAGAAAGAAAGTGGAGTCTCAGGAAGAGATTCTAGGTGAGCTGAAAGAGGGAACACAGCCTGGCAAACTTGATCTAAATGTATGATGGGTCTCACCTTGCAAAAAAGGCCTAAGTCAAGAAACGTCTTGAGCTGCTCTATGAACACATTTGTGTCACAGGACCATAGAATAGTTTGGGTTGGAAGGGGACCTTAAAGATCATCTAGCTCCAAACCCCCTGCCATGGGCAAGGACACCTCCCACTAGACCAGGTTGCTCAAAGCCCCACCCAACCTGACCTGGAACACTTCCAGGGATGGGGCCTTCACAGCTTCCCTGGGCAACCTGTTCCAGTGTCTCACCACATTCATCTTAAGAAGGTTCACTGCTTGAGTGGGAATTTTCCATTTTATGTCCATATTTATCAGAGGGATTAGATCAGAATATAAACTGGGAGACTGGATACCAGGCTAACTAAGATCAGTGAACAAGAAAACACAAAGAGAAGAAGAAATCTCACTCTCAGGACAGAACATCTTGGCTAGTGATTCCCCTGGATATAGGAAGTGCAGGAACAGAGATACAAAATTGATGAGAATGATGACTGGATTCTCTTTGCATGTGTTTCCAACACAGCTTGGCACTTACCAGTACAGTTTTGGTAGTGCTGAGAAGTCAGGGATCCTGGCCACAGGGCTGCCAGTGCTGTGTATGCCAGCAGGCCTTAGCTGTCAAGTCCACAATGAACACAAGAAACAAGAAGAGACAATAAACAGACAGGGAGACTTTAAAAGAAAATGGTAGGTTAAGGAGGGAACACCTATCTGTCTTATCCATGACATTTAGAAGACATCTATCACCTTCTTTTCTAAACCCCAAACAAAATTACAGAATGTCTTAGAGTTCAGAGGAACCACATATTTCTCTCTGCTCCTCTGGAATGACAGTGGTAGGTGAACTGAGTCTTAAACAGATGATGGATAGAGGCATCTCCTTCCTTTTCCGGAAACTGGAGTCATTACTGAGACAGACAGCTGGATGGAGGATGACCAGTTTGTGGCATAAATTTAAGTGCAAGAACACAGATTTTTTGCCAGGTACCAGCTGTTTTGGAGACTCATTCAGATGATTTTTAAGTATAGGAGCTGCTTCATCTAACACAGAGTTCATAATTCTCTTGGGGAACCCTATCCAGCTCCCACAAGGAATGCCTTGTCCTAAGGGTGAGGGGAAGATACCTATCTATCACTATGACATTCATGCACTAGGATGCAGTCGTCCTATCAAATCAGAGGCCCTGTTTTGGCCCCTGTGCTTAGATTACATCTCTTGTTCACTGGGAGCTACAGTCTTTGCAAATGCATTCCAAATTCTGCTTGATTTAATCAGTGTAATTTTCTCTTTCCTAATGGATTGGCCTTTCCCTCTGTGAGCCAGGAAGACTTCAGCTGCAGTGAGAGCAGGGAGGGCTCACTGGTGTCACAGCAAACCATCCACTGTCCTGCTGTTCACAGTGTTTGTTCCTCGCTCCTTTACCAGCAGCTCATCCTCTCAAGGTCCACTTCAATTCAGTGAACTTTGCAAGAAGCCCTGTCACTTCTTATGGCCACCTCGCTGCCCCTGTAAATACAAGCTCCTTATAAACTCTGTGTCATTTACTGGCTGCCTTCTGTCTATGCAGTGACAAACTGCAACCTTCAACTCAGCGCGATGGAAAATTTACACCATCACAAAACTCCCTCTTACCTCCTTTTGTCATGCCCAGGACCTCAGAGAGACCTGACCTCCAAAGGTTGTGACAGAGCTGCTTTTAACAGGCTCCAAGGAATGGTGGGAGTTTGCCCCAGACCAGCCCCCACATTCTGACTTTCCCCCTCCACCACCTTCAGCCAGAATTTAATAAATTTGGCTCTTTGCCGAGAAAGGAAAGAAAGGAGAGCTATCGCCTTTAATCTGCGAGTCTTGCTTTCCCCATCAGTAAAAGAAGGATAACAAAACACATTTGCACACCTCTGAGGGGTGTTGTGAAGGATAAATTAGTTAACACCTGTAAAGCGTTCTGTAATTGCTCAAAATGTAGTAATGGAAAGTGTGAGCGGCATGTGAAAAAGGGATCACCTTCAGAGCCCAAGCGATGCCTTACAGAAAGAGCCATTGTAAGAACGGCAGCGCTGCGTACCGAGCTCACTCTTAATGCCGATGAAAACATTGTACTGAGGAAAGTGGGGAAAAGCCACCGCCTGTGGGAAGCGCCATCCGCGCTGGCCTAAAGCTCTCCCTTTGCTCAGAAGGAAAATAACTAGTTGTGGAGGCGCGAGCGGTGCCTACCTGACGTGATCTGAGGGGGAAGCAGGTATCGGGAAACCTGTTGTACTGCTATTACACAGCACAAACTGCGCGCTTGGCCTGCGACCAGATGTGAAGGAGTCTGTGGGACGATGCAAAGGACATTAAAAGAGGCACTATCAGCAGCCCAGATCTTAAAACATCGTGACTCAGATTTCATTGCCATGAAAATTTGCTTAAAAATCTCTACGTTTCCTATAGGCAGCAATTGTGGAGAGGGGTTCCCCGTTCCCCTTCCTTCTAACTTCTTAGCCCTGAATCCGTAAGTCCTTTCTTTGCAATTCTGAACACGAGAAACCTTCCCAAGAAATAAACAAAAGTTGAATTTCTCATGCAACCACTAAATTCCAGAAGGTGGGCCTTAATGTGAAATGCAAAGAATTAGAAATGTCAACAGCAGAGCTAACAGCTTGGCGAAGTATCCCCTGTTCTTGGCAAAGGCTTCCTACAGGTGGCAAGTCTTGGGCTGTGGTCTGTCTGCTTCTCCAAACGCACAGAAAGGGGTAGGTTGAGGGAAAGACACCTGTCACAATGTGATCCCTCCCATGTAAAATCACCTCTATACAGCAAGGACTATTGCTAAAGTATAAAGGCTGCATAGATTTGTACTGATTTGCTGAGTAAGCGACTTCAGAAATAGGTATGGCTTCTATCTGTCCTGACATTTTTGAGTCATTAGCCAGCAAGGCTGTGGCTCAGTTGCTCTCCTGCTACATGAACAGCAATATTTACGGCACCCAGAAATAGACTGAGGAGGCGAAACACCCAATCAGTCTGAAAGCCAAAGAGCTTAGCCGGTTCCATAATTATGTTTTAAAATACCTGCAGTCACATCTGGAGAGCAAAGCAGGGTACGTGTTCTCCTCCCCCTTCCTCCTCCTCTCCGTGTGAAAGGTATGGCGCTATGATGCACTGTCCGAGGGCTAAGGTCATGTTTGCTTTGATCTGATAACAAATTGTATAATAATAGCTGGTTGGCATTCAAGAAAAAAACACCTGCTTGTTTTAACTTGTGGTTTATCATCAGAAGTGGAAACAAGGATTACTTCTTTTCAGGGACACGCCAAATGAAGGACGATTTGCAGGAGCCAAATTCCAGACAACTGGTCCACTCTGCAGCAAGAACACAATAAACCCCAGCTTTTAATATAGCTTCCAGCTGCCTCTTGTACAGGATATTTTGATGGTTATGAGGTAACGTGGGCTTGAAACCCAGCAAGTCCCTGGATCTATTCTTACTTCTGCTACAGGCTTGCTTTTCAACTGCTTATTAGTTTCTAGAGAGGAACTGAAGAGTTCGATCTTAAAATAAATTCCAGGGCATATCACCTTTGGCAAGCTTCTGTACGGAGATAATAGTGTTTACTCCTTAGCTTTACAAGGGTATTGGGGCTGTTATTACAACTGTAGTACTTTGACCATGTAAATGCTACGTTGTCATAATTTTCTCTCCTTCGGTCTGTTATGTCTAAAACGGGACTTCGAGATTTATAGGTCTCTCAGTTATCCTTCTTTCCTGGGTGTCAAAGACATCAGGAAATCATGCTCGCCTGTGACAAAAGCTTGTGAGTCAATATTAAATACAGCTGAGGCTTTGACTCCCTTTTGGAATTTGTTATTACATCACTAGAAGGAAAGGTAACGTGACTAAAAGCCAGAGATCAAGGATGCATAATTTATCACCTGCTCTCTGGGTACCTATGGCACGCACAGAATCGTCTTCTTGGAAAAGCTGGCCCTCTGACACCGTTGAGTTTCTTTATTTCAGAATCAATATTATCAGCAAGCCATTATTTCCTCCTTCAGAAGCAGATTTTTGCTGCAAATATATATGCTTCAAATTCTGTCATCTTCAGAACTGTAACTCACGTTTTATTGCTTGGAATAAAAATGCTGTTTTCAACAAGAATATCTTAACTAACACTTTACCTGGTGACAACAAGCTCTCTCTGATGCCAGTACAGAACTCCTATACAGCTCCTTGGATATGGGCAGAAATTCTGATATATAAAACACTCCTTCAATTAAAAGGTCACTTAAGAATTCTGGTTTTTAAATGCTTTAACTCTTCCTCGCTACTTGAAACCCTCTAAAGCCTCAAATGAAGATCTCTGTCTTTTTTCCTGAGCAGAAGTCCTGTTGCCTTGCTTAGTCATTTTGAAAGGCTGAATTCTCACCATTTTATTTAAGAATGGGGAGAAAAAGCAGTGGAGTATTCTATTTCGCATTTGTTAAATACATAAATGAGATGATCAGCCGCAGGGGACTGGGAAGGGAGGAGGGCTGGAAGATAAATCACAGTGGAAATTCAGTAACTGTATTTCTCCTTTTAAATAGCTTTGCAATAGTTTCAAAAGACATTATTTATAGAGCACCACATGCAGTAAGAGTTTAACAGGCAAGGCAGACAGAAGGTTTCAGTCCCAAAGCATGGTTCCATATTCAGTCACTGGACTGCCAAAGACCACTTGCACAATTTTCGTATGCCCGGACTCCCATTCTTCCCTGCACGTTCCCACCTCTCATCGCCTTGACTCTGTGCTGACACACTTTGGAGCCACATCACAAATTGGATCAGGATACTCTGATCCAACTGAAAAAGTGACCCTGCAAAAAAGGGCCAGCGATATTTTTTGGTCAGATAAGTTCCCTGGTCGGATTCATCATCCAGCAACACAAATGCTGCACGCACAAGGGCAGGGCATGAGGAAGGGATGGCCGTAGTGGGAGGAGGAGAGGAGTGTCACAGTGTCTGCTTAAGCCACCAGCAATGCCAACAGGCTGATTATTAAACTACTCCTTGGTGCCTTCACCCCGATGGTCTGAGGACGGGCTTCGCTTTGGACATGGTGAGTCATTCCCTTCACTGAACGGCACTATTCACAGCAAAGAAAGCCTAAGGTTGTCCCCAGTTCTTGTGATTTTTGTTGGAGCCTGGAGTCATGTTACCCATGTGAGGATCTCAGCATTCCTTTGGAAAGGTCAGTTTAGCTTGAATCCCTCCTGGCTGTGGAGGAAAAAAGCATGAAGGTAATATCCTACCAGCTCAAAAAGCTGAAAGCAAAGAGAATAATCTCACACCCATAACAGAAGAAATGTAATGACTTCATAAGCCCATGCTATGCCAAATGTATGGCTTTTATTTAATTCTTTTTTATTAGTTTTGTTTGCTGTTCATTAAGGGAAAAGCAGCTTTCAATGCATCCCAAAAAAAGTGTGCCCCAAGAGGAGAGCAGCAGAGTGTAGATCAGGATTAGGGGCACAAGAAGACCGAGGGACAAACTGTTTTGGGAGGAAGGGAAGGGGGGAGAGGGAAAGAAGGGAAGGGCATAGGAAGCAAAGACAAGATGGAAGAAATGTTGGGAAGAAGACAGAGAAGACCTAAGGGTGCATTTATTCCATGCAATAAATGAACTAGCTGGCTTGCAGTACACACTGTAGGTGTTGTAGCTCAGCAATCCGCCTCATTACTACACCTACCTGCTCAGTAGGCTGCTCTAGTGTGCTCTGTAGGTGTAGCCTGAATTGTATTGGCCTTGCAAAGAAAAATAAAGACCTCTGGGAAGATGCAGGAGGTGAGGGGAGACCAAAGGAAGGCACTTAAACCTGGGGAGAAGATAATAGCTGGCTGAGCAGATGAGATACGTGGCTTTTATGGCTGGTTTCAGCTAGATTATGGGGAACAAGAGAGAGTTTGGGAGGCTCATTAGAACACTTTTTCCTGTATTTTGTCATGCATGGGCAACCCAGAGATCATAGCTAGATACTCACAGGTTCTGACTAATGGAACTTTTTAATTAAACAGAGGGTTGCTCCAGCATGATGCTGTGCAAGGTCATCAAAGCTTCTTCTGTTCCTGTGCTACAGTAAATGCCCTTGGAGCTTCTTGGGGCTCGGAGAAGTGTCAGCACAGTTCTAAGGCAGAGCATGTGAATCCTCAGACTTGTGTCGTGCATGGGATCAAAGTCGTGTCAAAAGCCCTGTACTCATGGGAAATCCTCTTCATAATTAACATTTATATAACGACTCCTTCACTGGCCAAACATATGTTTACATTCCTCCAGTCTGTTTTTTCAAGAGAGAGTGCTGGCCAGAAGTTTTTGCAAGAGCACTGGAATTAGGTCTTTGTTTCCAGCTATGCTCCATCTACCCATGAGATGTTTAGCAAGTCTCTTAAGGGGACAAACACTCCCACACATCCCTTTGTTTACCGAAGAACCTGGATGCATTCTGCTTTTGTTGACAGTACAAATCAGGGAGAAGTGACAGACAGCCTGTGGGGTGACTGAGCCATCCTACCTCCCCCCACCAATGGGATATGGGGTTGGGGTAGAAAAGAGATCTGAGGATCTCTGAGGAAGGATGCCCAGCAAATGCCTCTCACCTGAAGAGGTCACAGCTCTGTGGACTGAGCTGCAAAGTTAATCAGTGGCTTGGACTTCAGGAAAGGCAAGATTTCTGCCTTACCCTCAAGTCTTTGGGGACTTTCTTGTCTTTGTGCCTCCTGCCTTGGTGTTTATTGTCTGTAAAATGGACGGGCTATAATAATCTTCACCCACTGTGACTATCAGATACATCTTATACACAGTCTGATGTGTATAATCGTCAAAGTCTCAGAAGACGGAAGCTCGTACAAGAGTAAGATGTGGTTCAGTTGGCTTTTGAGTAACTCCTCTTCTGATTGCAAGTTCCCCTTCAATCTGGCTCACAGCCCCAGAACTATCTAAATGATTTAATTTTGGCTATAATCACAACCTCACTCAGGACTGCTACAACCTCATGAAGGGTCAGAACCCCAAATTTGGGAACTATTGCCTAAGAGTGCTCATGTTGTACTGTGGTTTCTGAAGGATAGTTTTTTTAACAGGCAAACCATCTGTGCAGGGGAAAGTCAGTCCTATGAAACGATGAGCTGTCCTTTCTAGGAAACAAAATGATCTGGATTAGAGAAGCACCAAGAGATATGTTCTGGGATGCAATTTGGAAAGTTCTTCAGGTAACTGTTTCTTCTTTCTAAGGCTGTGATATGTCACATCTGGGAATAAGGCAATCTTCATAATTAAGTTCTTGAAAAAAAAAAAGGTAAGAATTTCTAAAGACAGAAAAGACCCGTAAATGTAAATTTGTTAGCTGTCTGCACATAGTATAGGGGCCAGTGTTGCTCCCAAACTGAGCTGGACTGTCTACAGGGAAGTGAATGGTGACAGCAGCTGCCACATGCACTGATTTATTAAATATCCTTCATAACCTTACTGACAGGAATTCAAATTGCAATTTAAAGCAGTAAAACTTTGCAAGGAGGGTAGTAATGTCCCTCCTCAAGGATTTTCTCTGGATTCAGTCCTCATTGCTTCAGGAAGAACCAGTTTTACCTTTTTGTAACAGGACTGGTTTGAAGCCCACATCTGATTTCATCGGAGGCTTTCTTATTAGATTTTTCATAAGTTTTTCATGACTCTTGAGAGTATCTTTGCTTAAGGATATGTGTTTGAGAATGACAGAATTCTGCCCTTAAATTTGCACAAGAAAGTATCTGCTTAGGAAGACACTGCAGTTCCATCATGCACAGGCAGGGAATACATCTAGGCTAGATGTTGTAAGCACTAATAAGATGTTTACTCAGTTGATGTTTGTTCCTGTTTAATAAACAATTTATCCCGTGTTAATATTATACCTCTAACCTCATCGAAACCCATCTTACGCAACTGGGCACATAGAAATTAAAAAGTGATGGCTTTTAACATCTTCACATTTGAAAATGTTCACTTAAGTTGAACCACCTTGCAATTTCATTTGCAATAAAAGACTGGATTCCCAAATAAACAAAACTATTTGTAGGGGATGGTGTTAGTCTGTGTCAGTAAGAATGCCAGGGTTTGGCAAAAGGAACTTACTGATTTCTATATGTAAGTAGTTTTCCTCAAATTTTTCATGTCACTGATAATTCTTTCAGTAGTCCACAACTTTAAAACTGTGCTCTTCTGTTCTGTTAAAGTATGTACACTAATCTCTGGTAAACCACCATATTTGATTTAGTTGACTATGTTTTAATAACATTTTCGGTTAGCATAGTTAGTTCATGTGCCAAGTATTACATTTTTTCATTCCCCACAAAATCAGGACAAACTGTACGTCTCCTGCTGTGTCCGAAGCTGATTTGGCTAACTTTCAGCTATGCTAATTAAAGAATACAGCAATCCTATTTTTATCTGATTTTAAAATACTACAGATACACTGCTGGCAATTTCACTCGTTTTGATGCAAAATTAGTTGATTGCACAAAAAGTTCAGTAGTTTGTTTTCTGCTATTCATTTTCACTTCCATGCACAGACCCACTCTCTGATATATGCCATAACGCTAAGAGATGTCAAACAACTACAAAGATTTATCAAATCCACTTTCAGGATAAAGCTTAAGAAGATAGGGTTGGATAAATTTCAGTAAACAAAACATCGTGGAACAGAGGAGAAGGTAAAAGAAAGAGAATAACAATGTCAAGGTTTAAAGACCTCTGCTGAACAAAACTTGCTACAATGCCAAAAAGTTCTGTTTTGACAAGACATTTGACAACATGTTTCTAATGTTTCTGAACACTTTGTTTAACCATTTAAAAAAATATTTGCTAAATAGTATTTCTTCGCATTAAGCGCTCCAGCCAATAGACTTCAAAATATTGTGGATCTAAAAAAAAGAATTATTAATATAATGCCCCAAGAGTAAAAGAGTTTCGTTAATTTGAAATTAAAAGTGTTAAGATCAGGCAGGCACTAAATTTACAGTACCAACTCCCTCCTCCTCACCTACACGATTTATTTCTATACTGCGTTGGTATTGCTGGCCGTACTCTTAGCTTATGGGGGCAAAACCTATTCTGTTTGAAGTCGATGGGCATTTTGCCATGGACTCAATAGGAACAGAATTTGGCACCTGAAAGCATACTGCGTGTGATGAAATATGGACCTGCAAAGTATTTGATCTATGGTTTTACCTGCCTATACTACTGTTTTCTTTACAGCTGTTCTTAGTTAAATATTCTTTCAGGCATCTGATCTTTCAGGTCAACAAGCTGTTGCACAAACTACTTCTCCCATTTCCTCCAACTGGGGTATGTAATTTGCATCAGTTCAATGCATCTGATAATCATTTTTGTTCTTTATCTATCTTTTGGGTTGCAAGGGCTAAAAACCACAGGTGTGCAGAATGTTCATCAGTGTCTTGCTTTTGTACTTCTTCCTAGGTTTCAGCTGCTGTTGCAATGCACAGTCTTTAGCAAAGAAGTGTTTAGCATTCTTGGAGAATGTTAAAAGTGAATACCAACACATGCAGGGTTGGTGTCTAACTTGAGAATATCCCAGTGCAATTTGAGAGACTATAATCCTTTCTTTTGGATCATTCTTCCTTCTTTATTCCTCCGGTAGCAAGCACTGCCAACATGTCTGGCTTTCCAATGAAAAGGGACACTATGAAAAGGCAAGAGACGGCTTAATTGATTAGCGAAAGCACACAGAAGAAGTGGTCCAAAGAGAAGAACTGGATAGGTGGAGGCATTAGAAATGAGATACAGATCCTCTACCACTCTTTGCTCCTGCATTCAGACAAAAATGACCAGTAAAAATTCTGGTGATTTTGGGATCCATGCAAAGTGAATTTGTTGGCCTGCAGCCAGTTCCCAGTGGAAAGGTCCACATCCCACAACTTCCAACCCAGTAGGCGTCTTCTGATCTGAAGTCAATGAAGTTTGTTGCCAGATTCACTTGTAGCTTTAAACTGATATAGATTTACCAGGAGGCCACCAAGGGAATTTTAGCCTTTTTGTAGCCCTTCTCCCACTCCGCTGAGGCAGTGCTGGCAATTTGCTCATTCCCAGCGTACCACCTCATCCTCTATCTGGTACCTCAACCCCATCAGCAAGAGGTGGGGAGCCAGAGAGAAGGCACGACCTGAGGCAGAACTGTGAGTATACATTCTCCTGCGTTTGGCCCTCCCCTGTGGGATCTCCCCGAGGCTGATGAGCTGGCTGACAGGTAGAGGGTTGCCTGACATATGGTTGTGAAGGGAGCGCTGTCCCTGCCATTCACATCTGGCCTGCATCTGTCCCTGGCCTCAGTGGAGGAAACAAGTAGAACATATAATCCGATCACTTCTAGACAGGGGTCGTGGCTGAAGCACATTATCAAGACAACCCTGCACCACTGCTGCTCAGAAACTATTGCTTTTTGAGCTCTAAGAAATAAAACCAGGAAACACAAGATGACAGAGAAGGTGAGAACGGTCACTCCAATATTACTTGTAATTCTTTGCTTCTCAGATCCTCAAAAACAAAGCAATTTTAAATACTCAGTTCATTTCTTTTTTTATACATTTCCTCCGTCTCACTGAATGGAAAGCACTTTCACTTATGTACCTGTGCGTACTGGAACGAATTAGGACAAATCCTCTATTGATTTTAACATTCAGAGTAGCTTATACACCATCAGAATGTTGGGAGGCATTTAGTTAATATCCTTTTCAGTGCAGCAGTTTGATTTAATCAGCATGAAGTCTGCCCACATGTAAATGCAGTCACTGACCCCCGAAGCACGGAGCCAAGCACTGATAGCCTGACTCACTCCAGCGGGCAAGATTTGGATCTCACATAAAGACCAGGGAGTGGGACCTACCCATACAAGGCTTGAAACCAACTCATTGGCATAAATAGATTTATTCATTTGAGGAAGGGAACCAGGATTTACTTTTGCTGCATGGACCCGGTTGTAAGAATACTTTTCACGCATAGGTTTTCTTCTGGGTGAGAAGCCCCATTCAAGTCAGCATTGGCAGGACTGGACCCAGCTATTTACTCTCTACAGTTGGCATTGCCAGCATCAACATTTTTGTTTCAGCTCCACATCAAAATTCATGTGGGTGTAAAGCTTTCCCAGACATAGAGCATGAGCACATGAGCCTCAACATTAATGAGGGAAACTATTAAGCTCTGCTGCACGTATGTGTGTGCAAGAGTGTGAGCGTAAGTACCAATTATAGCTTGGCAGCAGGCTGAAGTGGCTGTTCCATTCATACCCTGCATTTTCGTTTGCTTATTACTCGCCTTAAAAATATTCTTTTGGGGCTGAAGTGTGTTGTACTTGCTTTTGGCTCAAAGGTGACTGAAGAAAATGATAGGAGCTGCTTCGGAGTTACAGGAGCCCAAAAGGAATGCAGTTCCTCCTGCACTCACCCTGCTGGCTTGGCGCTTGTGAACTGGCAGGGGAGTGCAATGAATGACAGTGCCCTCTCGGAAGTGCCCAGAGTAGGATTCTTATCAAATGCTATCTCCTGCCAAGTCTCACGAACCCTGCCAGCCTGGAATGATGGGGAGAAGTAGTACTTGGCAGCAAGGCCCGATGAAACTAGGGGGAAGGGATGGAGACAGTGTCACTAGCTGGGACCGGGCCACTTGTTTTTCCGTTATGAAAGATGGTCTCCAGAAATTTTGGAGAAGTATATTAGTGCACTTATCATGCTGGTAAGGTTGTGTTGCAAGGTTTGTTTTTCCCCTTGGAGCATCTGAGCAAGTTACTGTGAGAGTGCCTGCTGCTGAGAAAGGATGTGTAAAAAAAAGTCCTTAGGAAAGAGCAGCGGGAGTGCATTAGGAATGCTTGCTGATGGGCAACGCATGGCAGACACAGGGGACGGCATACCTCTCGCTCTTCAGAGGTGTCAGTATTTGACACATCCACTGGAAAGTGTGAACAAAATGTAGGGGAGCTTGTTTCCTTTTTATCTCACACTCAAAAAGGCATTTGTTACATGCATTTGTCTGCCAGGTATCAATCCTGGTTTTGAAGGCATTTGCTTACAGCATTAATGACACCATCAGTTTTGCAATGTGCAAGTTTCATGTCAAGGCAAGGAGAGAAAGGTGTTATAACACACAACAGAATTCAGAAGCATCATATTTGTTTTCTGCCTCTACTTAGATCATCTCATATGGCATGGGAGCTCCTACCCAGATATCCTACTCCTAAGTGAAGGCAGTAAAATTAGTTCTGATTGCTCCCCTCCCGTGAAACGGTACTGACTCACTTTTCTCCCTTTCTACCTGCTTTTCTCATGTCAAAGTTACATTAGCTCTCGGGCAGCTGCTTTCTTCCTTGACAAGGTCAGCTTCCTTTTTGGGGGACAGAACAGCAAGCGACATCAACTACTGGTTAACTGGAGCTGCATGAGAAGGTGACACAAGCTGCAGAGCTCAGAATACTCCATATGAGGAAGGATGGTGGATATTGGTCTTTATAGAGAGGCACAAAAGAGGAAATGTGAGAGAAACAAAAGAAACGTCAAAGCTGTCACCATTTCCAGAAAGAGGGAAGAGAATTCAAAAAGAGATGTCAGATTCAACATGGATTTGAGGAAGCTGGCTTTGTCTGCAAGGACAAGATTTGGACTAGATGTGAGGACAGTGAGGAGCTAGAAGAAAAGCAGGTGCTGTAAGACGAATGCAGAGCAATAGGTGATTTTGGCAGGAACATTCTGGTAGGCTCAAGGTGGGTATTTAGATGGAAGAGGGTGATGTATTTGGAGCAGGAATGAACTAAGCATGGAATAATGATCATTAGGAAAGGAAGGAGCTGAGTACTTAAAGTTTGAAGGATCAGAAACATAATTTCATACAAATTGGGTACGAGAGAAGCAAAAGTAAAATCTGGCAGGTCATCATATTACGTGTGGGAAAGAGGAATGTTGGAGGTGTAAACAAGCACATCTAGAGTTGTGGAAAGGGGTATCAATTAAAAAAGTATCCCAACTCCATTGTATGTCGTGACTGTTTTGCAATATTCCAGCAGTCCTCAATGGTCATGCCTCCTGCTCCTCACACATGGAATCTGCCTGCTTTGCTTACCTCTGCTGGCTGCCTGATCCTGTTGGCAGCATGAGCAAGTAAGGAGAACCGCATGCCTGGGCTACTTTATTTCACTAACAAGTGTCACTTTGTAACTTTTCTATGTCCCAGTTTCTTTATGTTTATCTTCTTAGAGGTGTTACACGAGCAAATTAGTTATTATCCATAAAATTATTTGATGAAGTTGCTATGGTGATGCAAATTATATTGAATTCTTATTATAGTCAAGCTGGAGTATGACTAAATGTCTTTCATCAAAAAGCAACATCGGGTAAATCTTTGCCAAAATCTTTGAAAATGGTTTTGAAATTATTATACTGCAGTTAAATGCGCAGAGTTCTACTAGGCTGGGCAAAATTAGCCTTCTCAGAAGTGCATCAATACCCTTAGATTGCTGTATACCGTCAGTGAGTGGCCTGGTTCTAGCCGTGCAGCTGCTCTGGAGTTCTAGGTTGCCAGAGGTGCACGAGAATTGAACCATATACATAGTCCTAAGAGGCCCTGGACACAGGCATATGTCATAGCTAGATACATTTGGGAAGCCAAAGAGCTGATGTTTTCTGTTTCCTACAGTCTATTCTTTTCTATATCTTACGTCTCTAACTCAAACGGATGCTAAATTCCTGGGGCTGAGATCAAATTCACCTTTCTGTAAAAGTTGGAGAACATACTATAACCCTTAACAGCAAACAGAACTATGGTGATCCTTGAAATGAGTCATGGGAAACATCTGGATTGTAGCATGTTTCCAGATCATTTATACAACACTGGAAGAGTGTTTCTCAACCTTATTCAGGTGACTTTGCTGCCTCTGGCTTTCTTCCCCATTGGCTCCTTGCCCCATTGCTGTCCCTCTTACCATTCCCTTCAGCAGTTCCACCGGCCCACTCCTATTTCACATTTTTTGCCTCTCTGTGATTTTTCTTCATCAGCCCCCTTCATTTCCCAGGTTATGCTTGCTGGAGTTTTTTGTTGCCATTTTCGAGATACGCCCTCAAATCCTTGCTAATGAGCCTGCTCCAGTTTATTAGTCTGTGCTCAGCTTTGTGCCTCACCAGTTTTGTGCCCCAGAAGGGCTGATTTCTAACAGACCTGAAATTCAGCCAAAACACCTGTTTTAAACGTGAAGCTACATCCGATTAATAGTGCCCCCCAACCCACAGCTTTCCTAGTCATTTGCAATAGGATGAAGCGTGGAGGAAGGCATGGATGCCAGCAAGCAGCGCGACCACCAAAGCACCCAGTCGGATTGCAGGCATTACAGCGTGGCAGGCACCACACAGAGCAGAAATGACACTGTTGCAAGAAAGTGATATACATAATAAATTACAGAGGTCACGCTGAGGCAAGGTTTTCAGCACTATACAATACGCATGGGGAGAAACAGCCCTGTCAGCTTGTCTGTTCTTCCAGGGTAGCTGGATGCCAGTGAAACACTGGCACTTTTGGGAGCTTGTGAATGCAAGATACAGCGTTTTCGCAGGAGCTGGATCCAGGCTCTGGAAGAACTTCTCACAAGAGAAAAGAATGTTGTTTAGGTTTGCCACTTCGCTAAATACAGGACTCCTACCTTTGCATTAGTTTCTCTTCAGATATGTACTCCTTTCTCCTTTCATTCTCAAGTACACCCAGGCACACAAACAAAAACAAACGAGTTGTAAACTAATCAAACTTGTTTTCTTCAGGTTGGAAAGGAAAAGAGATAATATTTTGATTTCAATTTCCAAATCTTTGGGAGGTGCTCAGATATTATCTATCACAGTGCTTCAAGCTCCTCATTTTAATGGTGTCAAGTGGCTCCCAAACAATTAAAAAGCAACAAACAATTACAAAAATAAGTTCTCCCATCATTTCTCTCTCCCATTTCTGCTTATGAACAAAAATAACGCACAGAATTTTTAACTGAGTGGAGTAAAACTATGAGGTTTCTGTGCGTATGAAGAGCTGTAAAAAGGCTAAATTTAGTTTTGGTTTTGGACCTCTAAGACTGAGGTCACTTTTTGTCCCCTTAGGAATGAGATATTTTGTCCAAATCTGGTCTCAGTAACTCCTAGAGTCGCAAGCTTCCTCTGTTTGGATAGTTTCACTGTTCCTGGAGAAAGCAATGGGCATAATCAGAGAAGAACCGATGGAGCCTAAATTACTTAGGCCAATTCCATGGAACTTCTCCAAAGAGCAACTTGAAGTGGGGTGTTGAAATCCTGGTCCTAGCTGAAGTTAGCATAAAAAAATACCAGCAGTGTCAAAATTATTTATATCTCTGATTTGCAGTATAATTTGGAAACAATACAAAAAGATGATGTATTCACAGTGGTATGTGTTGCTGTATCAATCGCCTATAGCAGTCTCAGTGTTTTCATGGTGCGAAGCTTTATGCTCAAGCTGTCTTATCTCAGAGTCCGCTGCTGTATATGTCAATGATTTATTTCCCCAGCATGGATATTTGGGACTCCAGAAGCAGTTCAGAAGGAGCCAAGAAATACAAACACGACAGGATCTGCAAAGAGCCTGGCATTATGAAGGAAGCAAGCTCTACATGTGCAAGTGCTCCTTCCACACACACAGCAATGGCATTATTTGGGGTCAGCTTTCACCAGATGTCCTTCCTCTGACACTGATTTTCCTTATGCATTATAAACAGATAATCCTACTTACATATCCTGTCAAGCAGACAGAGCTGACTATCATTTGTATACTGCTTCTGTTTAAGTTGCCTAATAAATATTTCAGTGGCTTCATGGATGAGGGACAGTTCCAAGACGGCTCATCAGGAGGCACTTCTGGGAGAGGAAGAACATTTGTCTGCTGGAATCCTGTGGTTTCGCTGTATTATTCGCTGCTGTGCGTTCAGGAAGGAGGAGAAGATCCCTGTTGTAACAAGTCATGGAAGTTGCAGATAGCTGGGACTATCTGCAGTAACTGCACTTTGGCAATGCACAGGAGGAGGTAATAACTCCAGTCGCTGTTCCTTGCTGTTCCTTATTGTCTGCCACTGCATCTGGGTCATATAGACACCAGGCTTACAGAAGGTATGTTAAGGAACAGTTAGCTAACTTTTATAAACACAAACATCAAGTAACTTTGTACAAAATCCCAACAAGCCAAGGACAGAGCCACCGCCTAAGTCCAAAAGCCCTGAGAAGCATTAACAGAGTAGCAGGACAGTGGGAGGCTGATCATGACAGACCTGAAAACCACCGATATTTTCTGCTTGATTCGAGAAATTTTTGGCAAGCTTTCAAATAAAAATAACCCCTGATCTAGTGAGGGGTGTCCCTGCCCATGGCAGGGCGGTTGGAACTAGATGATCTTTAAGGTCCCTTCCAACCCAAACCATTCTATGATTCTATGATCTTGATCCGACGCAGTGTTCTATGACTGTATGATTCTGAGGAGAAGCACGATGGCAGCAACCGCACGGCGCCAAACTCCTCGCTGCCTGTGACCAGATTTTCCCTTTACACTTCCATTGTCTGAGGTGACACCGAAGGAGTTTCCACGAAACTTTCCAAGCTGAGAAATACGAAAAAAAAAAAAAAAATTACAAAAAACTTCCTTCAGGGCCGGAGACACCCCACTTGCTCCACGAGATTTTTACACACCGCTTTCACCCGCCCTGCTGAACCCGCACAGCGGCCCACCAACGCTCCCACCCACCCACCGCTGCCCGCCAAGGGGAGGGGATACCGTCCCCCCTCAGGCATCGCCCAGCTTTGGCGGGCTGGGCCTGTGTGTCGCCCCCGTCCCCGTTCCCCCCC
>VFFE01007640.1:755387-785653 GCA_008921705.1 Burhinus oedicnemus | reverse complement strand
GGGTGGGAGGAGGAGGGGTCCCTGCTCGGGTGACAGGTCCGTCCCTGAGGGCGGAGCGGGGGCCGCCTGCGGCACGGCGGGGTGAGGACTCCGTGCAGCTCCATCCCTCGGCTAGTCCTCCCGTCCCGGCCCCTGAGGAGGGAGCGGAGCCGCTCTTGGTTCCAGCGCCGCCAGCAACCCGCCATGTCCGGCCAAAGCCTCACCGACCGCATCACGGCGGCGCAGCACAGCGTGACCGGCTCGGCGGTCTCGAAAACGGTCTGCAAGGCCACGACCCACGAGGTCATGGGGCCCAAGAAGAAGCACCTCGACTGTGAGTAGCGGGGAGGGATGGCGGCCCAGGGGCTTTCTCCGCGCGTCCCGCCGGGCTCCGCGGAGGAGGATTGCCCGACCTGTCCCGGGGCCCTGTGGAGCCGAGTACCCGCTGTGGGGCTGCCTCCTTTTCCACTGGCCTCGCGAGGGCGTGAAGCCTCGTCAAGGCGGAGGAGCTCCGTGTGTTTCAGCATCGGACATTCCCGGGGCGGGGAGGGGGGGGTAGGATCGGGGACGTGGCGATGGAGAGCTTGGGGAGAGGCTGTTCAGCGTATCTACTCTCTAGAAGGGGCATTATTAGCTCTTCCCTATGCACAGGGCCCTGGACGATGTGAGCCTGTGAAGGACAGGGCTTCCCCCATACCCCTTCCTTGGAGAGAGAGAACCACAGAGGCCAAGCAGAGAAATGGGCTGTGATTTCCTTATTAATTGATCTCCTTTGTGTTTTGCTACGGCAGCACTCCCCCATTCTGTAGACGAGGTGCAGGAGTTTCAAGAAGGAATAGCTGATCAGTTGTCTTATTTTTTTCCCAGGTAGCCTACTAGGAAAAAAAAAAATTTTCCTTCTCTATCATTCTTGTATCCATGTAGAAGAATATGTGAAATGAGTGCCTGAGGACTTAATCTCTGTCAGTAAGGGTGTTTTTCTTAGTCTTATGCTTCTAGTCTGTCTCCTTCACTTGGGAAGATGGGCCTAAAAGGACTTCTTTAGACCTTCAGTACCTGAGCTTAACATCCCATACAGGGACTGACCATTTTTCAGCTTCTGTTAGAAATAGATCCAAGGTGGGAAGGCTTAAAAGGTTTTCTGTCAGCTCTGTTCCATCAAGGTGATTATGAAGAGAATGGTGAGCACCGAAGTTCATATGAGTGTGTCTTCCACTAAGCTGTAAGGTCACAGGACTGAGGATGTTCTTGGCTTGAATACCTGATTATCTTGTATCTATTTATTCTAGGCCTTTTAAGGACCCTTCTCCCCCTCCCCCTGACACTTCCCCCAATATGTAACGAAAGATACTGGAGAGAAATGTGTGGCTATGCCTTCTGTATGCGCGCTTTCTCCTTTCCTCCCACCCACATCTGTGAGAAGGTTGGGTCTTCGTGTGTCTTGAGTTTCTGCCTTCTGAGTTGCTCTGTATACCAGATGATAGTACTAGGATTAATTGTACTTTAGTTATTTCTGCTTTCCACCAAAACATGTCTGACTTAAAGGTTTAAAAAATTCATGTTCTGAAAGTACCTGAGAAGGACGTGATCAATTTTTTAGGGCAGCCCCCAAACAGCTGCCTTAGTTTCTTTCTGGTATTCCCTCTTCCATCTCATCTCTTGCCTGAATACTGGGTAGTAACTGAGTAGCTTTGTTATTTTTGGTCAGCCCAGGGTGTCAGAAGCCTGAGGAAATCTTTGGGCTTTAAGTAACTTAGTCTCAGGTAGAGAAAATATCTTGATATATGGCTTATGTATGAAGTTGTGGTGTTACTGGATTTCACACCACAGAAGGGAGGCTTTCTGGAAAAAAAAAAAAAACAACTTTGTCAGATTTAGCCTGGAGTAGTGCTAAAAGTACAGTTTCAGTAGTAGGGCATTTAGCAGCTGAATTATTTCATGGTATAAGCTTTATGAAAAAGAACATCAAACTCACCAGACAACTGCTCTTTAGACTGGCATGTATATAAAAGGATGGTATTCTGAATACGGTTGCTAGGGGACAACCTAATTGAGACCTGTAGGATGCTGCTGTAGAAAGGTGCTTGGACTTCCTTAGAAAGCTATCTGGTAGTTGCTGCATGAGAAGCCCATTTCTGTATTTCCCTTGTCTACTCTAGACTGTCAAAGGTCCTGGTTCCTGCCTCTTTCTCAGAGAATTCTTTTATCAGAGCAAAGCAAACTTGTTTTTTTTATTAGTTTTACTACTAGTTACTTTTTTTAGTGGTTAAAATAGATCATGGTTAGATAAGTTTTGTATGCTGCCCCTAGTAAGTTTGTTGGGAGTCTATGTTCCTGGCATCAGGAAATGACACACAGTTTTGTATTTTGAAAATTTTCTTTGTTGATACTGTTTATGGTTGTATGTTTAAAAATGAATGCTTTTTGCACGAGCTGTGACTCAAGCCCCACCTCTGAATTATTTGCACATATCTTCCTTTTACAACAAACAGTTTAACTACTAGATAAGTCCTATGAACTGACATCTCACTGTGAATGACAATTAAGATACTGGTCTTCATAGGTGGCATGCTTAAATATTTTTCTAATTAGTGTTTATTGTGGTAATGACAGTTAAAAAATACTGTGTTAAAGGTTGTCCTGGATGAGTTAGTAAGCTGAGTTTTCCAATACTGTCATGGAATGTAGTCTTGGTTTTGTAGCGTTTTCTGTGACCGTGACATATATTCTTGTTAATCTGGTATTTGTATTGCTTGTACAAAAATCTGACTGTCCTGTTTCTGAAATTCTTTCTTTATTAAGCTTGAGCCATCATGAACACGTTTAAGTAGCTCAGCCTCACATTAACTCATACAAATGGGGGAAATCCAATATAGGTACCCATGCACGTGATTATTCCTGTCCTTATTTATCTTGCTTTTGGCTGTTTATGGAGTTCCAAAACTGAAGTGCTCCCCATCCTAGGTTTGTATATTCCCTCTGTATTTCCCTCAGTGGCCATTACCTTAATAATCAAAGAATGTAAAAAGGCATTCTTAGCCTGTAATGATAAAAATCTAATCTACTCCAAAGAAAGTTCTTTCTCTCCCTTACAAAGCTTAGTTGCTTGTTTTGGTTTGAGGGAGAAAGAATTAGAATTCTAATTTACAAGTGGACTTGGCCTGTGATAGGTAGCAACAATCACCTTACACACTTGCATTCAGGATATGCTTTTTCTCCTGTTTTGGCGGTCCAGTTTTATAGCTGGGATAAGGATTCTCTGTTTTGTAATGTAGGTGCTGCTTTTGTAATAATGGATATACTTGTTTTACAGTAGTCGGACAGGTGTAATAGTCTTGAAACCGTCAAAGCGTAGTTCATGAAATTTCTTTTACAGAAAACCTAGTTTCACTAGGACTTTGTCCTCGTTTTCACACTGCTCTGAGCAGTGATAGCTCAAAACTGGTTTGTGGGTTTAACTTGTACGCTGTGATTTATGCAGCCCTTTCTTTTTAGCTTTTGGTTGCTGTGTTCAGTGCTGTATAGTGATGTTAAGAACAAGTGCTTTAGGTTGTTTGAATGTAAATGTTGCTGGAAAACTTGTTGCCAGGTTTCACTCTTTGTTTTTTTTTTTTACTTGGTTCTAATGGGGGGAGTGTGTGTGCTTGCATATGTATGCGTGGTGGATAATTTGTATTAGGAAAACCAGATGATACACAGTTAATGCGAAGTAAGAGGTTTCACTAGGTCCCTTCAGTGAAACTGCTGTATCAGTGATATCTCAGTAGCATAAAAATGTTTGTATACCTGTGCATGTTGTGTAGTTAAAACAGCTTTGATGTGAAACACATTTAGGGTTGGGTTCTTGAGTGAGTATGGCATAGTAACCCTATCTGCTTGTAGCTAATGGAGTAGCGCTCTGTAAAGGAGAATGTGGATGGATGGCTTGGAAGGAAGTTGCAATGCTGTAATTATCCATTCTTAACAGGAAATCTCTCTATAGTTATGCCAGAGTGTAACTTCCTTGACTTCTTATTGTGAAGAAAAATCTGTATTTTTAAGGAAGACGGTAAACGAGCACCCTGCCCTGTGTTGTGTAGGTGTTTGTAAGAAGCTATATAAGTGAAAATAGTCTTAATTGAGCTTGTTGGGAACTTATTTCTGAAGTCCCTAGTGTCAGCTGTTTTGGTTTTGTCTAGAGGCTACTACTAGTACAAATAAAAGTCCAGCTAAAGACTTGCTCTATGTCTGTGCTAGGGACAGATTCTGTTTCCAAATGAGATGGTATGCAGAGGGTATATTATAGAACTGAGGGACAAGAATCATTGCTTTTCCCTGTATCTCACAAGAGATTTGTAGTAAAGGTGGGAAAAATGAGCCTTTTAAGTGCTCACCTGCCTTTACATGCTGAAGCATAACTGGGTTATTTCAGTGATGCAGTGAGTTAACTCCTGCCATCTGTGGATACTACTGTGTTCTCCAGTAGAAATAGATTGTCTGCGTTCCTTTTATGGTATTGTAATACTTTACCAAATTCATATTTTCTTTCTGGTTTTGGCAGAATTACCTGAAGTTTCTCATGGCTTTGCTTCCCATTTTATAGTTGACTTAAGTTTCTGGAGGCAGTCCATTGTTATTTTTGCTTAGAACTGTTCTATGTAACTGTAATAATTTCAAATACAGATAATTTCATTATTACAACTTTGTTCTGAAGGATTCATTTTTCTCTCTGAGTTCTTCCATGATTCCTCTATCATTTCTTCCTTATCCAACTTTTCGTAACTTTTTACTAGACTTCCTTCAGCATATTTGTTTGTGCCTTTTAGTGGAGTATGAGAACTATCATACTCCTCTGAACTTCCAGAGGGCAAATTTTCTACCACAGCTGTTCATTTGCAGAAAGAATAGCCATTTAGTTCTGCAGCTGTTGTTTTATTTTACTTAGCCTGAAGCAGTATTCTACTTTGGATGAAGTAAGAGGCAGGATCTAAGGAGAAGCTGTAAGACATGCAATCAGCTTACTGTGAATCTTCATACTGCCATTGTTTCCCATCAGCTGTGGTTATTCAGGTGCCATGAACTTTGGGCTATAGCTCTAGTTGTGATTTTTCTTTATTTTTTTTTTTTTTTAATGATGCAGTCATCTTTTATGTCTTCTAAAAATGGTGCTTGGAAGACGCATTATTTTGCGGTGCAGCCTGTGACCTAATGATCTATTTCAGTCTTTAGTTTCTAATCTTAAGATCAGTTTTTGATCTGTAGATGTGAAAGTTTAAGCTGTTCCTCGTGACTTGGCTCACAAAGTAATGTTAGTTTGCATAATAATAGAAAAGAGATGACTTATCCAACATGGAATTTAAAGCTTCCCTTTTTTGCTTTGTGTATGTTGCCTTATGGAAAGTACATGATCAGTAAACTACTGGTGATGGTAGAATGCTTGGAAAGTTCACTTACAAAACGTTACTGACATCTCTGACATCTTCCTCTCCCTGGAAAATGCAACATGTTTTCTGAAGCAGAGACACCTTTTGTATTCGAAAGCTTAATTTTTTTTAACAGCCTTCTTAAATTTAAGTTTCTCAATATGTTTAAAATCTTTTCACTCATTAATTCTCAAACATCAATTACTACTTTAAAAGTAGCCTACTGGATGGGTATGCACACCCATATTTTCTGTAAACTGTGCAGAAGCTGTTCCTCTAGCATGTTAGAAGAAAACAGGTAGGTATTGCAAATGGCTTGTTTATGAAATCTTGAAGTCCTGTAATGGGACAGTTATTAAACATTTCCAAATATTTCATAATACAAGTTTAAAGCAATAATCTCAAGTTTGTGTTCTTACTTCTGAATATCTTAGCAAACTCTTCTGCTGCAGCAATGAAAACTTTGCTTTGTGACAAAGAACTGGTTTTTTTGTACATCAGTATGTGAGTTTAACCATTTAGATTTCCTGCTGGTTGAAGTCTTAATGCTAGAAGTAGTTATAATTTGGAGCTGAATGTTACTTTGCAAAGGCTTAGGTAGGAGAGATTTTATTACTGGTTAGATCTGCACTGGATTAGAAGCAAACAAGAAATAACTGGCCAAAAAGTTGCAACCAAGTGGAAAGGAAAGAAGCTGATGTTGATATAAAATTGTTGGGTTTGATATTTTTCTTGCTCTTCTAGCAGTTCTTCTGCATTGTGAAATGTGATGGTGAGCAGGCAGGGTAGGAACTTTTATTAACTATGTATCCTTCTAAACTCAAAGGAAGTAGAAACACTGTTGTACTTTGTATTTAACCCCTAGCTTTACATCAGAGCTTTGTCAATCAGCCGGTAGTTTCTAAACCTCAAAATAACCTTAGCGAATTCAGTGCTAACTTGTGGTACTCTCAAGTCTAGTAATGGCAAATCCAAGTTATGAGTAATATGTGACAAATCAGGTATTGAGATTTGAGAAATTAGGGAACTAAGCTGTATTTAACTGTGTGAAAATAACTTAATGAAGTTAAGCGTTTCATAAAGACTTAACAAATACACTGGATTTTCCAGTTGTGACTAAACATCTCCTGTATTATTTTGATAAAGGGGCTTTATTAAAGTAATGCTTATCTGGATCACTTGCAATATTAAACATGAGTAAATTAGGCTTTTACAAGTTTTACCTCAGAACGGAGGGTGTACAATAAGATGATCTACACCAAAATTTAACTCTGGAGTGCCAATTCGTAGCATGAAGCGTAAGAAAACTTACTGCAGTGAACAGTGGTGGCATAAAGGGAAATCCTATGGTTTTATTTTAATTCATGTCACGACATATACGTGGTCTGTAAAACAAAAAGTACAAAAGGGTGTGTTTTATATAGGAGAGCTCAGAATGAGTATAATTTCCTTCAGACCTATGTTAATTTACTGAGGAAGAGCCCTCTACATCAACCTCTTCTTTTTCCTTTTCTCCTGAAAAGACACTTTTGAAATCTTCACTTAATGTTCTTTATTGCTTCCTCCCAAGCAAGCAGTCCTTCGGTCACAACATCCGTATGCTCTAGCAGCGGTGCCTTTCTAGCAGCAGTGATTCCTTTGCTTATGTAGGAAGTGATGAGTTTGCACGGGTTGCAAGTGCTCTGGAATTTCACATATTTACTCTAAATATGGTACTTGCAGTAGCATGGAGCTCAGCTGCCAACAGTGTACTATGATATCAACAAAGTATCTCTATTCTTTATAACCTTTCTCGATATTTTTAATAGTTAATTTAAGACAATTTAAAGCAGAAATTATGAATCCTTAATAACACTGTTTCCTAGTCAAATATTTAGTGTTTGAAAAACATTTGTCCACATTAACAGCTTGTAAAAACTGTGTATTTTTTTATCCTGTTGAAAAAAGTGATAATGAAATTCATATAATTCCTGAATTAGTTTTGTTAAAAAAAAAACAAAACAAACAAACCCCAACAAACCAAAACCAACCCACTGGTGTTCAGCTGCATGGCACAAGTTCCTAAAGTTACAATAGTAACTGGATTTCAAGACCTAGAGTGGATAACATTCAGAGTTTTAAATGAAACTCAGGTTACAAACATAAGTAAACATGTTTTAAATATTTATTTATTTATTTATTAGATTTCTTTATGCCTTTAATCTGGCAGTAAATCCACTCAGAGCAGCTCTGTGATTTGTTGCTCTATCTGCCAAATCAGAAGGTTGGGTGTTATAGCTATCAAAAGGCCAAAGTAGGTGTCTTCATGTTCTTTGGCGTTCTTATGGGCTGCTTGTAACTTGCTTTGCTGCTGGCGATGTCTGGATTCTTCTGGGGTGGATAATGAGCTGTAATGCGATATGGCAATGTTTCTGTACCTGTCTCTTGCTTTTCAGGTGTGTGCTTTTTGTTTTGGGCTTACTTTTGTTATGTAGTGTTGTGTTTCTCTCTTCCCTCCTTCTGCCCATATGTTCAGAAATCACATCAGCATTTTACCTACGTTTGTTTGCAGTCACACTTGGTTTATTTGGCTGATACCTCTGCTCTTGCTGACAAATGAGTTGATATTTAATGGGAAATCGGGTTATACTTGAATGTAATTTATCCCCTTCCTCACCCTCCCCCCCAGTATTCCCATCATAGTTGCAGCCTTCATTGCAACTGATTTCAAACTTTATGAACTTTTCTGATCCA
The DNA here is from genome assembly GCA_008921705.1 of Burhinus oedicnemus. Classification (NCBI taxonomy): domain Eukaryota; kingdom Metazoa; phylum Chordata; class Aves; order Charadriiformes; family Burhinidae; genus Burhinus; species Burhinus oedicnemus. The sequence goes on along the minus strand of VFFE01007640.1, from coordinate 777,539 downwards.
CAACTCTGTGTATTCTTGACCTGACCTCATTTTTGATGTGAAGTGTTAAAAGTTGTTTAAACTATTGTGATGGTTGCACCGCCATACTGAGAATGATCTCGTAATTTGATTGGATTCAATTGTCTGTCCCTTTTCTATTTGCCAGAAACCATTGGTGTTCATAATTCAACAAATATACTGTTATGAAGAGATTAAAAATAACTTTGATTTAAAAAATCAGTCTGTCAGGAATATTTACCTCCTTATGTATAGCAGCTACATACAGCTGTAGTTCACAAAGCAATGCTTCATTTCTGTATTGATGTGAAGCTAGCTTTAGAGACTCTGTCTTATGAAATGCCTTCATCCTTTTCTTCTGTTTTACAAGGGGTACTTAAGTTTGTTATTTACATAAGTGATTGTGTCAGTTTGTAAGTTTTAGGGGTGAAATTCAGGTGTTTTATTTGCAATTACTTTTTATTCATCATGAGCTACAATTACTACTGTTCAAATCATAGTTGCAGTTAAGCAGGAAAAAATGCGCTTCTGAACAATATCCCCATGTTCTTTTTTCCTCCTGACAAACCAAGTTTGTTTACTATTTAGAAATATACTGTAATCCTTAGGTAGATTTGATTTTGAATTAATTCTCAGGTGACAGTCCATGTCACTTTGCTTTCATTGATATAGACATGCTCTAATTAGCTGGGTTTTATTCAAATTACTGAATTCAGATTTATTATCCTTTTAATAAATTTTTTTGTAATACATTAATAACCTGTGTTAAATTTAATAGGAGTTATTTCTCCCTGGAGTGCTTGCATTTCAGTCACGAGTGTCACAGTACAGCACTGCAGAATACAATTTAAGTACCAAAACCATACGTGAAGTGGATTTTAATCACAGGAATGAAAAGTCAACGGAAACCAAATATGAACACTTTTGCATTCCTGGGCTGTAGTTATTTATAATAAGGATATGAAATGCATAGTAAGTTGCTGCATTTGATTAGGTGTCTGATGGAAAAGCTCAGGATGCACCACTCCTAGCTGTGAACGGTTTGAAACACAGGGACTAGCACACTATGTTGTGCTTTGGGGGAGGACGATGGTCTGGATCCAGACTTTTATTTTTAAGTGCTTGATAGTTAATAGGGAGCTAGCTCAAACTTTCTTCCAGATCTGTTTAGTTGGAATGCTTTGCCACAACAGTAGCATCGTTAAACCTATCAAATGTAATTAAAGCTAAAACATAAATTAAGTAAATTTCCTAGCAGGTTAATTTGCATTAAAAATATATGTGAGGTTTGTTTCAGTGCTGAATTTGGTGTGTAAGTGGGTGGAAATCCAGAGACTCATTTGTGTTAGTTCATGGATACCAGGGAACAGCACAGTTAGGTCAACCTTTGATGTTTGGAATTGCATTGTTACAAATTTGAAGATTTTTCCAGGGGCTGTTTTTCTGTTTTATTTTGTTGGGTTTTGCTTTTTGTTTACACACTGTTACTTTATGAGGAGACTTTCTCAGATTTAATTATCTGTAAGTAAAATACAGTGCATTAGAGGAGATACTTTTGTCCTTAGTTTAAACTGTTAATGAGGAGCCTTTGTAGACAGGAATGTGGTCAGCCTCTTGGTATGTAGCAGGGCTGACACAAGATGTTATAACACCTAGTTTTACTACAGCTCCATATTCTTTTTAGCTGTCTGAGGTTTTAACCAGTGAACAAGTCCTACTTTGAAGCAAATGGAATAACAATATTTTGCATTGTTAGAGCTTTTCTTTATGAAGCAATTCCATTTTAAAGATAGAATCTGGCTGAAGTCATCTTTCTTTTACTGAAGACCAAAAGGCAGATGATATTTACTTCTGCTCTTGGCTTTAGTTTATCTTGAAGGCTGTTTGTGATAGGGACATGTCTTTGTGCATGGTAAATAGAGAAATTCCTGTCTGAAAGCTGTGGAATAGGGAGGAGTTCTTTCTCTGTGCAGCTTCCCCTACTCATCCAGTTTCAAACTTAAGGGTTTGAAGCTCTGTGTTTGCTCTAAAACTGTGTGAAGCTCCATAACCACATAGGCACTAAGAAAGTGCTTACAAATGATCTCTAAAACTGGGGGTTGAGGGGAAGAGGTGATCTGGATTTATGAAACTCAGACATAACAGCATTGTTTTAAGAGGGTCGGTTCCCCTTTGTAAGGTCCTTTGCTTTATCTACTGAAAATCAATAAAGCTCAATGTATGGTGCTGGAAAATACATCTTCATTTTCACTCTCCGTGTTCAATGAAGACCATTCCTGTTCCACTCTAACCTGTATCACAGTGTGTTTTAAAACTTTTACCCTGAGCAGCTTTGACATCGTCTGTAAAGAATGGTTTTGACCTTTTAGCTGTTGTGCCCTTGTAAAAGGGTGCTAGTCAAATGTGCGTTGAAGCTGTACTTGGGATGAGCCAGGATGAGTTTTGTTTGCTCAGGGAGCTCCAGATATCTCATGGGAGATGTTAGTCTAAATTGAAGAAGGAAGTAAAAGCTAAATTAGGCAGGCATTTCCAACATTTCTATTATTAGCATGGAGGATTTTAGCTGTTTCTCTACTTGACTGCCTCCCTTCATGGGAGACCTGCACACTTACAGTACGTGAGTGTCTGTTGAAACAGTTTTGTGAAGATACCTGTGTTTTGATGGGGGAGAGATGATTTTTTTTTTTCTTTGAGCTCTGGTGCTCTGTTTTATCCAGTTTGCTAACAGTTGATGTAAAAATCTGATCCTGTATTGGCCAAAAGAAAAGGTATGAAAGTAGCTGTCAGTGACAGATCTCCTTTCATGAGTTCACCTACTTTAAGTGCAATATGTGAAGTAGATGCTATGGAATTGATGGAGCTTGCATTAAAATGGCTGAAAGAAGTACTCTAGGTGCAGGTATCTTGTATTTCAGTAACTTAGAAACTAGTGTCAGTTTTTTAACCAAAATTACTAGAATTTTGACAGTCACCAAATATGTTAGGATGGAAGGAGCCAGCTTCATGTTTTTTGTTATGTTTCTTTCTCCTATTCCTGCTGGGAAAAATGAAGATTAGTCTCACTGAGGAGTAGAGAGAAGTCCTATAGAGATGGCTGGTACGTAGAAAGCCTTTCACATGAAGAAATAGCTTGTGAGATCTAGTGGAAGGAGCAAGGACTAGAAGGAAAGCAATACAATTAGACAATTTTGTGTCTGGAATTCATTTCAGACTGTATACTATCATCTCAGTTCCCATGCTTTTTTACGAAGCTGACTATTTTTCTTTCATTTTTACATACAGCATAGAGAAAGAAAAATCTGACACTTTCTGCAAAACTGTGTATTCAGACTGTTTTGTGTAACATCAGGCAGTATAAAACTTAGCCTGTTTGATCTCCGAGATGCTAGCCCACATACCCAACTGTGTAAACCCATGCTGTCTTGCGTGATTTTCTGCCAGTCACTTTGTAGGAGAAGGTTAGTGTTTGATTTTCATTGAATGATAAATATTTGAAATTTGAGGATTTGCTGCTTTGCACATTCGCATCACGTCAGGGTTTTTTTGTGATTTTTTTTTTTTTTTTCTGTAAGAAAATGCGTTGTATGATATAATAGGCAAATAATTTAAATTGCTTTCCTCCTTGGTCTGTTAACTGAGATTTGGTAAGGCAAGCTTTGCAGCAAGCTTTGGGCAAGTGTTTCTATGGCCCCTGCATTGTCAGTGGAGAGAGAACTCTTATGGTAAAATCTTGAGGGTTACTGATTTGGGGTTGACCAGCTTCTTTTATAGAAACTATAGGGGGAAAAGAAAAAAAATATTCCTCAGCAAAACTGCCTCGTGAAATCTGTTTTCTTTTGTTGCTTATTAGCAGTGTGATTTTCTTGACTTTGCCTTATTTTCCCCACGTCTCCCCTTTTTCCACTTTTGTTAGGCTGCTACTTATGTCATGATTTATAAGCTCTTGAGTTAGAGCTACAGTTTCATTAAGAACTGTTAAGCTTCATTTAGTCAGCTAAAACATCAAGCGATCATCTGACAGGGCACTGCTGTAGGTATTTCCTGAGAGATCAACAGAAAAGTAAGATACACAGATTTTTCCACACAAAATAGGAAACATTGCGTAGCTGGATTGTAGCATGATGTGTGTAAAGTGAGACTCTGGGCTGAAGCTTACTATCTGAGGAGTTTTGATCCAATAGGTGAGCCTTGTGCTACTTATGAGGAAAAGCATATAACACTGTCTTGTAATAAATAGTATTAATTAAAAACAATAAAATTAAATCATTTGTACTTCCTTCTGTTTCTTAGATGCCAGAAAATGCACCACTTTCAGAAATTTTATGTACTGGGCTTTTGATACTTCCTGTATTAAAATGAACCCAAATTACTTAGTCATTTTTGCATCTTTATGATGTTGGAAGAGCATGATTTAATAATCATACCATTTTAGGATATGACTTAAACTTCTTTGGTGTTAGGTATGAAAGTTTTTCCCTTTATCAGATTAAACTCTCAGTTTTGGTACTCTGTGTAAGTAACTGAAAAGCAGTTAAATGTGAGGTGGTGTTTTTTTAACCAATATGCTGCAGGGGCAAAAGGACCTATAATAGATGCTGTTGCACCATTAGAATCTCCTGACAGTACAGCTTATTTTGTACAACAAACTAGCATGAACTCTTGACAAAAGAAGGCGTATTTCCACAAAATGATATGTCTGGGTTTGGGGTTTTTTTTTTTTTTGCTAGTAGTTAACTGGACAACCCTTTACTGTAGGTGAAGCTGTAGAGGATAGTATCTGCCAAGAAATATGTCCTACCATATATGTAAATATTTTTACAATGCACAGCTTTAATTACATCGAATTTATTGTGCTGTATAATTTCTGGTTTGCTGAGGACACCAGTACACTTAGTGTGCTGCAGGCAACCCCATGCACAATTACAGGCTGGGTGGAGAATGGATCAAGAGCAGCCCTGAGGAGAGGGACTTGGGGGTATTGGTGGATGAGAAGCTCAACATGAGCTGGCAATGTACACTTGCAGCCCACAAAGCCAACCGCATCCTGGGCTGCATCAAAAGAAGCGTGGCCAGCAGGGTGAGGGAGGGGATTCTGCCCCTCTACTATGGTGAGACCCCGCCTAGACTACTGTGTCCAGCTCTGGAGCCACCAACATAAGAAGGATATGGAGCTGTCGGAGTGGGTCCAGAGGAGGGCCATGAAGATCATCAGAGGGTTAGAGCACCTCTGTCCTCTGACAGGCTGAGGAAGTTGGGATTGTTCAGCGTGGAGAAGAGAAGGCTCCGGGGAGACCTTATAGCATCCTTCCAGTATCTGAAAGGGGCCTACAGGAAAGCTGGAGGGGGACTTTTTACAAGGGCATGTAGTGATAGGACAAGGGGTAATGGCTTCAAACTGGAAGAGGGTAGATTTAGATTAGATATCAGGAAGAAATTTTTCACTCTGAGGGTGGTGAGACACTGGAACAGGTTTCCCAGGGAAGTTGTGGATTCCCCATCCCTGGAAGTGTTCAAGGCCAGGTTGGATGGGGCTTTGAGCAGCCAGGTGTAGTGGGAGGTGTCCTTGCCCATGGCAGGGGGGTTGGAACTAGATGATCTTTAAGATCCCTTCCAACCCAAATCTTTCTATGATTACACAGTCTGGGAGGCTGCAGAGTAGCAGACATGTTTTGGCATGAGTGCTTTCTAGAAACTGGAAGACCTTTGATTAGAGAAGGTCATAGTCTGACCAAAAAACTGCTCTATGGAGGTGGATATACACATCTTTGTCTGCAGTTTCAGCACTGGTGCAGGTAGGCAAATACAGAGGCGTAACTCCTTTGACTCAAATACATGTTTTCTGACAGCTCCCAAAGGCATTCAGGTGAAACGTGCTATGCTTGCTCTGAATTAGATTCTTTTAGAAGGAAATCTGATTTCCAAAGTATTTTTAAAAATGGGAGAGAATAACAGGTATCTCAAACAAGTTTGCTAGAGTGAGTAAGACTTATAAGCTGATGAAATGAGACAAGTATTGAAGTAGCAAGAACTCAGATCAGGCGGGTTTGGTTGTTTTATCTTTGGTTTTGTCTATTAAACTGTCTAATTAAAGATGCAGCACTGCTGTTCAAAGGGGAAAAGATGTGAATTACATGTGTGTGATTTGTTCTAAAATACGGAAGTGGTAGAATCGCCATCCCTGGAGGTATTTAAAAGATGGGTAGACGTGATGCTTAGGGACATGGTTTAGTTGTGGTTTTGGCAGTGTTAGGGTAATGGCTGGACTCGATCTTAAAGGTCCCTTCCAACTAGACGATTCTATGATTCTATAGCGAAGATGAGGAGAATTTTTTTTTGGCTGGAAAATCTGTTCAGTGAGATGTGGTGGCAGGAGGTCAGGCTGGTGTTAATAGAGTGGTGGTATCGGTTTCACTATGCTGTAGAGTGATGGTACACCACTACTACAAAATTACCCTCTGATGCATCTTTTAGAATAAAGTGATGTGGAAGTTAAGCATCTAAGAAACACCTACGTTACACTTGTGTGAATACTTCATATATTTAGAAGATACATGTATTTAGATTTAGAAACTGTGCTAGAGGTGTTTACTGATGAAATGTGCTGTGCATGAAGTCAGGAATGTTTTCTCTGTTTTTCTGTAATGCAGGATTAAGGAAGTCACTGATGTTGGAAGGCGGCATAGGTATTTTGGCTGCCTTTGTACTTTTTTAACACATTTGATCTGAATCCCATATAGACCAGGTGAGCTCTGGGACTGGAAGCTTTGAAGAGAGGCTATTTAGCTTTATCACAAATGGTGGCATCAACAACTGTGGGACTTACTCCCACAAATTGAGATCAGGAGTTCTTTGCAGGATCAAGGAGGGTTAGATACTGAAGTAAACCCTAGTTACATTAAAGGCCCACCTTCTTTAAAAAATAAGTCGTCTCACTGGAAAACAAGTATGGAGTTATGCTTGTTGAGGTTTTTTTGTTCTGCAGTGTCTGCTGTTGATGAATATGGTTCCTTTGTTTCAGTAGGCTGGGCTATGTTAATGTTACCATACCACTGCTAGGAAGCTGCCAGGTAAGGGCATATGCTTAGTGCTTTGCGTGAGTCTGGGAGGTATTTGAGAGCAGTCTGCAAGGATCGGTTGCTTACTATTGGCAGCACAACAGCAGCTTGTCCACGTGTTTCACGAGTCTTGTTTTTAACACTCTCCCATTAGCACGACTTCTTTTTATTGTATGGAGGTGTAATAGCTATGGAGTATTTACAGAATAAGTTCCTTTAGAGCAGAAGGAAAGGGCTGTAAGCGCATACTATAACCAAAAATTTACAGTATATGAAGGCAGATGGTTTGGGCAGTATTCTTGTCAGAGAGAAAGATATGGAGAACAGCATGATAAAATATTCAATGTGTACTTGGTAATGAAGAGACCTGCAGGTTAATACCTTAAACATCACATACTGATCTCTCTCAGCTATCTATAAACCATGTTACGTGCCTTTGCTATGCACCTTAAGGTAAAATCATAGGATACACTCTCATGTATGCAGACTTTGCTTGAAATAGCTTTCTCTTTGCAGTAGGAGATAAAAGTAGTGTTAAAGCTATACAATTTTCAAAGTAATTAGCCTTCATCAAAATACAAATGTTCCACCTAATGTAATTCATTGTGCTTCCATCCATCCACTGTGTATGACTATCCACACTAGAAATATTACATTGGATACTTGAATATTTATTTTAATATTTAATATAGTAATGTAATATCATACTCTAATATACTGAACTTAAAAATTTATTTTAATATTGAATCAAATGGCTGTCACTCAAAATCAAAGCCTGCCTGGCCGCCAGTCCTAATGTATTCTCAAACAGTGCTGCTCATACAGAACCTCCTGTCTAGCTCGTCAGAACCTAAAGAAGTGGATGAATCCTCAAGCGTTTGCAGTTATGTGCTCTGAAAATACTGACTTAATGTTGAAGAAATAACTATTCGATGCATTCATGAATAAAATTAGGAAACTAGCATATGATCAGTGAAAAAGAATATTTGTTTCTCCCTGGTTTAAATAGGGCAATGGGTTAAATACTCAGATTGAATGTACTGCTTATGCAAGAATTATCATGTTAGCTGGCCAATACAGGCATTTTTCATCTTATAATCGAGAATCACCTTTAGAATATGATTCATAGGCTCATTATTAAGCATGTTTGTAAAGATAGGATCAAGACTGTAAGTTTACAGATATTTTTCAGTGGGAATAATGTGCTAGTGTATGTGTGGGAGCTAATACTTATTTTGGACTAGATTTCATGATAAAATGCTTTTCAAAAGGTACTTTTGGAATTTAATATAGAGCAAAAGTGTTCAGTAGTTTTAGCATGTCTTGCGTATTTCTCAGCCTTAGGGTGCTGAAGCAGTAGCTGATTTGTTGTCTTGTTTAGAGGAAGAACTTAAGGTCTTTTCTTAAGAGTAATGCCATATTGATAAACCTTGGAACTTTGCAAGGATAATGCTTTAGCAGAAGAAAAATACTTAGATATCTGAAAAGCTGTCATAAGAAGTGTTACTTAAATTAGAGGGGGAGAAAAGTCTTACCTGTATAAGTAATCTTATGCATCCATCTCTTTATATGAAATACAGGCAATTAGAAGTTCACAAACTTTTTGAAAATTACAAACAATGCATAAATGGTGTGCAGGAAGAAAAGTTTGACAACAGTGTTTGGCAGAATTTTTATCTTTGTGACCTGGATCATTCATGCTGATAGGCTCCCCCCCCAGTTTAAATTTGTTAAAATTGGTATACGTGTTTCAGTTAAATAAGTGTTGCGTGTGGGAGACTGGAATTTTTGAGAGGTCTTTCAAACTGCTACTCTGATACGTAGAAGGAGAGCAGTGTTATCACTTCAAAATATGAAAGGGTTCACATCCTCAGCTAAGACACTTCTAGTGAGCCACTGGTTATTTGGTGTAGGCTGAGCTGACAGAAGCCACTGCTGGTATGGACATCAGTTGGGAAGCACTGCATTTTGTTCCCACTATAGCTGTGGACTCCTTAGCTTTCATGCATTAAGCATGACTTCACCATATATAAACAACATCGCTATATACGTTTGCTTAAAAAACTGTCTGTGTATTGTATTTGTAATAAAAACGTGTATTTTTGTACTAAAAAGAGCTTATATTTAGAAAAAAACAAAACACAAACCACAGCAAACTAATTAGTGAGACTGTGGAGAATCCAGAGGAGATCAGCTGAATTAAGATGACTGGAAAGTTAGGAAACATTGAAAGAAAAATCGTTATTTTATTAAGAAAGTAGATAACAGAATAGTGTTTTTTCCCTTTGTGTTGATGGCTTTCATGCAGAGAGTGGATATTCTGTCTCCACTGAAGAACAAGAAGTCGTTCCTTTTTTTCAATCTGCATCAGAACATCAGGCTCCTGGGATACGAGATAGGTCTAAGAAAACTTGGAGTTATGGAGATGCAGAGTAACCACTGAAGGCCAAGGCAGACATCTTTGGAGAACAGCGGATGACTGTAGATGGACGGTTGTATAATATTGCTCATTGTTGCTGAAAGTGGGAGGACTTGTCCACTTTGCGTTTTCTTCTTATTGCTCTGACTTTTGCATGTCATCTTCTCTTCTTCTGTAGTGGCTTTTGCCAGTTTTGGTCTTCTGTGAGCCATTTTTTTATCTTGTAGGACAATCAAAAACCTATGTGGGGTTGTGTCCCCCTGTGTGTTGTTCCCCATTGTCCCACCCACCACCACTTAGGTTTTTTCTTTCTTTTCTGATAAATTAATATGGTTCAAAGAGAAGTACACCAGTGCTGGCATAACATAAGCAACAGAAGTGTGTGGTTGTTAGCACGTAGAGACAAGAATGGGACTATCCCATTTCGTGTCAGTGTGCTGTCATGAAAACGTATCCTATGGGTAATTATGCCTAAGATGAAGCATGTTAACTGAGGTCCTTCCCAAACTTTATTGATTTCTGTGATTTGATAGTGGTTGACATAGGCTGGACCTAAGTTATGAGGGGCTTTGAAGATAAAGTAGCTGGTGTTTGAAATAATATAAGGAGTAGTTAGTTGAGGGACTCAGAAGGAAAGTGTAATTTAAGGCTCACTCTTGCTTCCCCATTGATGATTCTCTTAGACTAACTGTTCGTGTAACTATCCTGCCCTGTTGTTATGAATTTGTGTTGGTCTGAAAAACTAACTTATAAAATGTGTTAAACTTGCATCAAGAGCTATGGTTTGTATTCAACTGGAAGAGTGGGAATGAAGGAATGAGTTAGCTTGTAGCAGTAGCCACATAAGCCAGATCCATTAGCTCCAAGTCTGTTCAGTTGTGAGCTTGAAAGCCTTTCCCTTATATAAAAATGGAGAGGAAGAGTCATAAAACTGAACAAGACTAGTTGTCACTGATACTGGTTCCACAATGAGATGTCTTTGAGAACTCTTTCCTTAGAGGGATCCAGGCTCCAACAACCTGTAAGTTTAGTCAAGACTCTCCAGTAGCTGAGTGGAGTTTAGCAAACCTAGTTGCTCTAAATGGACCCGTTTCAGATGCGGGATTAGAGGAGATGACCTCCAGAAGTTCTGGCCATCATAAATTATTTTATAAATCTGTGATCGTAAGTATATATAACTTATTTTATTTATTCTGCTATGATGATCTGGCAATTCAGGTTATTTTCTTAAATTGAGCTTATCAGAATACCAGCAACTTCTCTTGTCTGGAATTGTAATGTGATGATGGTTGCAGGATGAACAGAACAGCTTAAAATTGTCATTTTTTTTTTTCCAAGCAGAAATGTATCCGATTAGATGAGCAGAGAAGAGGAAGGATTGTGGTGTTGGTGTGTTCAGTTTCTAAACGCCTCTAACTTGTTTATGTGCTGTCATGTTATGCTCATGCTTGTGTAATTGCGCCAGTAACTGTTTCTGGATTAATGAGACAAATGTAGCTGAAATTAGAGTATTGTATTTATAATATGTGGCTGGAGCTGTTGAGACAAAATTTAGCAGTTACTTTAATGTTAGCCTTTAAAGTGTGATGGGGGTACTCAGCAAGTTTGAAGGTAAGAAATGATTTGGGAAGCAAAGTTCTGCTGTGTCTTGAGAAATTGATTCTGTAAAGGTAGCTTAGCCAGACTTGTCATTTCTGCAGTATTTGTAACTGTGGAGAACTTTGGATATTCATTATGAATGGTGGATCAAAATGGTAATTTGGTACCTACCTGTATGTGGGGATTAAGATGAAAAATAAAATAAAATCTTGTTTGTTGGTGTGACTTACTTTACCTATTGGTTTTTGAGTTGCACTTCCCTTATTTTTAACTTCTTCTGCTGTTTCATTTATTGATGCTTTGTTTGCTGATGAGTTTTGGTAGACAATACAAATGTTGCTTGCAGAAGTCTTCATTGAAGCAGGTGTCCAGCTGAACCCGTTTTTACTCTATTTTTTGCAGAAAGTATCTTAATTTTTACAGTTCTCAAAGATGATAAGTAAAGGTTAGTCAAAGAGTTGCCATAAGAATAAATCTAGACAGTTAGACATACCTGAGGCAATAATGCTGAGTTCACATGGTTACTGATAGAAATTTGAAGTAGTCTGTAAGAATTGCAATTAGAAATTGCAGTTTTAGGTAGGAGAGTGAACACGATAGTCTTATTTGAATTGAAAGAAAAAGACAAGATACAACTTGATGAAATGAAAATATGAATTGTTGGCTGTAGAACAAGTTATTCTACATTATATTAAACCTGCCTTCTGCCTTTTTTATCCTGCTTATCTAATATAAGCAAGATTAAATCACATTCCTTTATAAACATGGAAAGCCCTGAACAAAGTGGGTCTTCTCAGATTTCTTTAACTCTTCCATACATTATTTCCTGAGTCAGTGTAGGATAAAGTTATATACAGAGGAAGACTTTTCAACTGGAATTTTTATTGTTAATTATAAGAAATGCGTGCTCCAGATTTCCTTGTCTCCCTTTCAAGGTGACTTGGGTGAAGCCACTGGGAAGCCTGCTGTAGAAAACTCCTTCTAGTAAAGCAGTTTGATACAAATAGATTTATTCAGAAGAGAAATAAAACTAAACTTAGAACAAATATTCTTTATGGCATATTTTGTTTTAAACTGCAAATGTAGATATTCTCTGATACTTGTGAAAACATGTAAGTATCACTCAGTTTTCAAACATGTGCTGGTTGTATAATATTCTTCTGTTAGATTAAATGTCATTTACTGGCTCAGCCTGAAATTTTACATCGCTCTTTCTAGCTTGATCACTTAAGTATGCCATTTGGGGTTTCTTTGTTTTGGCACAGGCTTCATTTGCAGTTACCAAATGTATCTCTGAGGAAGAAACCAATTTTTAAAAATTGTGAATTTTGCATACTGGAATTCATGTTCAAAATTACTTGATTATTATTTTTAAACAGATTGCTTGGTTCTCTAATGAAAATAACTTATTTACATCCAGGAACTTTCTAATCCTATTTTCCGTATTTAAATAAGGACTTCACCTGTGGAAGAGGTGGAAAATTACTTAGAAATTTACCATGTGCATGCATTAAGTTACCTGGGTTTAAAATGTCAGTTGGAATATGTATAATCAGATTTGAATGCATCAAGGTTCACAGTCATCAGAACTGTTAATCTGTAGAAGTAGATTTTAATAATAGATTTTACAGCCAACCTCTGTATTTTGTTCTTAGTTTAGTATTTCTTATTTCTTGTGGTTTTTATAAGTGTCTAAATTCCTTTCGTGGCACAGCTAAATCCTCTAGCGTTTAAATATTGAAGAAGAGTACATTTTAAATGTTCTGTAAATGTTTTCAAGGGGTTTTGCTATAGTTTGTAAACTTTTCAAATAAAACTGGTGTGTATTTGTGAAGTAATTTCAAGTTTGGGGTTTTTTCTACATATTTTTTTGAAACTGGATAAAGTTAGAACAAGAAATATCTTAGGTGCTTGTTACCTTCATAATCAGCTTGTCAAGGTGAGTGGGAAAAATAACCACTGTAATCCAAAATACTTGTCATCAGCAGCCAGTTGAAAAGCTCTTCTCCTTGATACTTTATATTGGGCATTTGAAAACAAGGGACTATTTTGACTTGCCTCCTAGTCAAGGCAGGAAGATGATCTGTTATGAAAATTTGAAGAAAACAGTGCAACTAGGAAAAAACCCCTATTCTAGAGATATTAGGTAATTCTAATCTTTCACGTTAAACTTCACACGAACCACCCAGGCTAAAATGAAATTTTTAGTTCAGCAAATGACAGAATAAAAACTGACCATGGAAAACTTTGCAGCTGCTGCAATGTGTGCCAAAATCCAGTTTCTGCTTCATTGGAGATTTGCGGTCAAACGTTCTATTAACTTAACTGGAATGTCTGTTTGTTTGGGGGTTTTTTGTCAATAACACCTATTTTCCGTATTGCTTAACAATCTTCCTCTCCTCCTGGGAAGGAAAGATGTGGCAGCCATGTGTGCTTTGCCAGAACCTGTGATGGTACTATTTAAAATCAGCATGGGTACATAGATCATGTTAGCTGTTTTGGGAGGTGGGGGGAAGTTAATCCTGAACACATAAGATTTCTTTAGAAATAGTAAATTAAACTTTACACCACCACTAGTGCTTGCTGTAACTATTCCTAACACAAAATCAAAGGAGGGAACTTTTTGTCAAAAGTGGCAAACTTTCTATCAGCATAAACTCCATCACTTCAGGTCATTAACCAGTTTGGCACAAATTTGCTGACTTCTGATTTTTGAAATTTTTCACCAAATTCTTAAAGAAAGTTGACAGCGTTAGCTGCTACTGCACTGTGTGTCATTATGTGGGAAACGGTCATGTCTCTGCTGACCTTCTCATCCATCCCTCGGTAATGCCTTACCTGTGGAACCATGTAACAGATGTTTGCATTCAACATTTGCATTTCAGTTAAGATTGCTGACTGAATGAGGGAACACTTCACATTTATTGCTCTGTTCCAGTGATGAAGTATTTGTGTAGAGCAAGAAGTATTAACATAAGAAAATGAGACCCTGACGTAGTTGGAAAGTGGTATAACTTGGGAGTTGTTATATGAATTGAAATCTAGACAGCTAGAGAAGGGGATTGAACTTTACTCTTAGCAGAGCAGATACCTATTTCTTTTTGTTTTGTTTCAGCTGTTGGGTTAAGTGGAGACAACAAAATCTTCCCCATTGTACATGATTTTCAAAAGTATAATAAATATGAAAGTGTTTCAGCTCTGAATCTTGGGTCTTGTGGAGAAACTGCTCCCCTAGAGGGGGAAAAAAAAAATCCTGTATCAATAGCTTTTTAATTCTTTAGCTCAAGCACTTTACTAAAATCATTTTGTATGACCCTAGGTGAAGGGGAAATTGATCATAAGCAAATGCACACTCTTGAGTAGAATTATCTTAAGTATAGACGCTGTCCCATATGCCACCATTAGTGATTAGCCACAAGTGTTCCCTTGTGCAAGTGGAATGTCAGTCACTAGCATGTTATCACTTCAGTTTGAAAGGTAATCCATATGCTAAATGGATTGTGTTCTATGGAATTTCTCTATGTGGACATAATTTGGTACGAATAATTACTCAACTCATTCAATAAATGTTTTATATTTCCTTTTATATTTAAAAAAGAAATGGCTTTGCTATGTGTTTTGGCTTCAGTTATGAGTTTACCAATTAGGTAAACTTGATCTGGTGCATACTTGGCTTATACTTTGGATCCATCAATATGTATTTAAATTCTAATAATAATTTTTGGATTTCATCCTGTTAAGAAAAGATGAAGTGTTAAGGCAAATGAGAGCTTCTGACAACTTCATAGAGTTTATTGGGTAACTCTACTTCTCTTCCTGGCATGCTAAACTTCTGGTAGTTTGTATTTTAGAGTATTTAGATTCTGACTATCCGGAAGAGTAGGGTGTTAAGAATTTTTCATGAAAGTTTTAATTTGTGTGTGATTATGTATGTATTCCTTTTATCATAGTATTATTCTTTTTTGGGCATTGAGTTTATCTGAAATAAAGCAGCATATGCTATCTGAAAAGCATGTAGTCTATTCGGAATTACCTTTAAGCTTTGACAATATCTTGTGGTAGAGCAGAAATATGTAATATGCACATCTACCCAAGGGTAATGATGCAAAGAAATTAGCTATTTGCTTAATTTCATAGGGTGGTACTTTAATAATCTTAAAAATAAATAAAGAACTATTCATATATAGGACTTGTTAGGCATAGCTGTGTAAATGTGTGTTTGTGGAAGATCACAGAATAAATTGGAGACTCCTTTTGGACCTCGAGCTAAGTATGTGCTTATTCTGAGTATATAAGCTCAGGCTGTTAACATGTGGTTTACTTGATTAATCATCCATAGTCTTATTTTGTATGTTGATTTTATGTTGGCTTGGGAGAAATCAAGTATTTGTTTAACGTGGTGAAGGTATACTTGCCTGTCTTTAATTGTGCCTTGTACTTCTACTGTTTGTTAGTTTCTCAAGTTAAAATATACATTAAGGCAAATTTTGCCCCTTTTGTTGTTCAGGTGGCCATTTCAGTATTGAATCTTGCGCTAAGTTGCAATGCTGCATTTGCGACACCAATTTCTGGGACCACGAGTGGATGTCAAACACAAGCTTGACTCCTGTAAGAAGCTGTTTTGGGGGACACTGAGTTTTTATATCAATAGTGCCTCTAGCAGAGATCAAAAGAAAACATGCCATCCAAGCAAAGCAGCTCACACGTTGGATAGCTTCAGTGTGAAACGGGAGCCGTAGTAAACTGATCTGCCTGTCTTGTGGAGCTCTTCTTTTTGAGCTCTGTTTCTTAATATCTTTTTTTTTTTTTTAAATAAATTGGGCTAATCCTTGCAATGCAAACTTCTTGAGTTTCTGGCAGGACCTGTGACTTACTTTATTTTCTAGTTGTAGTTAGTCTAAATATTGTATATGAGCTGCTTCCCGGGATTGTAGTGTTTTTTCCTAATAATTTTCCAGTCAACTTCATAAAACTGCAATATCCACATACATGCCTGAATGAAGAGCACGGTGCTCTTATTCTGAAGATTTTTTTGATCCTGTTTTAGACTAAGTTTAGCCAGTCTGGAAGAACTATGTATTACCATATTTTTGCTTCACTTCTTTTCATCAACACTGGGGCAATGAGCTCTTTGATTGCAGCTGTCACTTGGAGATGCTGTTCTATAGATCACTCATTCTGCTGCACCTTCCCAACCTGTGAAGGCAGGATGTAGCCTAGAATAATTTCTGTTCCCAAGTAATTTCCACATAAGTGTTTAAGAAACTTATTTTGGAGCCGTTTTTCCTGGGCGAGCTCAGCTGCTGAATCTTGCACCAGAATTGTCTTATGTTTTTAGTTGTTCTAGCAAATATGAATTCAGCTTCAATGAGATGTAGAAAATGGGCAGGTGACTTCCAGTTCAGCACTGTCAAATTTTTTGGTGATCAGCCATAACTTATTATATGAGGGGTTGATTTCATCTGAATTTAATCTGTATCTGAGGGAATATGTAAATAAAGAATTAACTAACTGGGATGTCATTTACCTTTTCCTTTATGATTTTTGGTGGGTTTTTTTTACTGAAGAATGTGTTTTAACTCTTGGCACTGTGTGTGCCTACTACTGTTGAATGATCAATATTTCAATTATCTGCTTACTGGATAGATACTGTCTCTCGCATTGTAAGAAAAAAACAAAAAAAAACAAAAAAACACCTGTCAGCATGTTGGAGAATATAACTAATTATGCGTTCACTCTAGCTAGCATCTTTGGTATAGTAGATGAAAAAGCAATAGTTAGCAGGATGGGAATCTGTCACAGTTGCTTGACCTATTTTGGAGGAACTAGAGATGTGAGGCACACTTTCTGGCCTGGAAGATCTGGTTCTTGTAAATATTGTGAGGTTGATACTTATGAATAGAGACCTTGTTCAAAATGAGAGATACAGCTAAACCATTGGAAATAATCGGTACATGAAGTACATCATTCTGGCGTATGTTTGGTTTACTATTCAAGTTACTGCAAATAATACAGTTTGAGTTAGCAAACCCTATTTTCAAGCCAAATTTTTATAATCTTACTGCAAATTAATATGGGTAAGATTCTGGAAAGAAATTCGTAAAAATGTATTCAGCTTACCTGATTGTTCTTTTTACGGGGAAGTAAACTAGTTTTTCATAGCTTTGTCTTCGCAGGCTGCTTAGTGCAGAATGAGGTTCTGCACAAGGAGTCAGGTCACAGGCACATGTGGAAAGCACACGTGTTCTCTAGGATAGTTTGTGGCAGATGCCTTTGATGTGTTACTATCTAGCCTGACTGCCTTGTGTTTGCCATGGGGCAAGAATCATACGATCACTTACCACGGGTTGACTAATCCACATCTACATGTCTAGTGTGGAGTAGAAGCTGTTCTTCAAATCAACGTTGTAACCTTCTAGTAGCTGCTTTGTGTACATGATTGCTTCTTGCTTTTTGGTTATGAATCTTCAGTCTTACTGTACTTTTCACCTTTATACTTCTCTGACCTAATAACTGTCAATTGTGTAAAGCAACAAATCATTTGGTTCTTTCCTGTAATGAAGCAGTTGTAAAGACTGTAGATGTCTTGGTTGGGAGTACAAATATATTCTTTTTCTGAGCCAGAGTATTATACATTATATTACTGCACGTTTTGTACTCCTGAACTTCAGCAGGATTAGGCAATACAGTGCCTTTGATACAGGTGCAATTGCGAATCTTCAATGTTACTGAAATGTCTGTAGACCAGACCTTTATTATAATTCCTTGCAAAATCTTTGATTTGTTGGGGAAAAAAAACCAAACCATAAACCCAAACAGACCTGAATTATGTGAAAGTCATTTAGTGGTAAAAACTTTAACTGTTATAGCAAAAATATGGTTTAGTTTCTTCTATTTAAAAATAAACAAGAACTATTTTATAGGAAAACCTAGTTTTGACATCTCTGTGGAAATTTGGTGTATGATTTAGTGTAGGTACGTAAACGGAGTCCTTCAAAACATAAGTCTTATCACTTAAATAGGTCAAGGTTTTGAAATCTTTAGAAATGTATTCCTGTTGGACTAATGTTTTGGAATGCAACTTACTTTGTAAGTCACTTCTCTGTTTTTGCCTGTCTCCCTTTTCTCATTCTTTTTCCATAGACAGTACATAAAATTGCAGGTTATGTTAGGTTGGGAAGGGACCTCAAAAAGTCCTCTAATCAACCTTCTGCTTAAACCATGTCAAACTTTAAAAGAACTTGTTGCTTACGGGCTCTAATGCCTGACCACTTTCATTGTGAAGATTTTTAATTTCTTCATCTGATAAGAATTTCCCTTGTTGCAGCATGTCTGCTGCCTCTCATCCTTTTGCTGTGAACTTCTAAGAAACATCTGACTGTGAAGGTAGCATTTATATTCCCCCTCCCTGCCTTTACCCTTCTGTTCTGCAGATGGAATAAGCCCACCTGCTTCAACTGCTTCTTGTGCATTGTGTGCTCTAAGCCCTGGCCATCCTGATGGCCTTTCTCTGTGCTGTTTCCAGCTACATCCGTGGCTGTGGCTGTGCATTCGTTGCTGTCTAAGCTTCCCTCATGCAACTACCCTAGGCAGCTGAAAGCTTAACTTAGAATGTTTTTTGCTAACTGCTCTCTCCTTTGAAACAATGATCAATGTTTATTATTTAATATCTTTATGCTTTATGTCTTATGCTATGGAAGTTGTAGCAGATTTTATAGTTGGGAAGGTGGTTTGTACTTCCCAGGAGAGTTTCCTTTTCATCTGTGAGGTGGTGTGGGCAGTTAATGCAGAAGAAGGTTAATAGAGTGACTTTCTGTACTATTGATGGGGATAAGTATTCAATCCTTCTCTCCTATGAAAAGAAGTTCAAAGATGAAACAGTCATCACAGTTTCACCAAGGGTTATCTTTTTTGGTTTGCTTGATATTTTTGTTTGTTTGTATCTTTGTTCTTTTCTAAGGTTAAAGCTATTCCCCTTAGCCTTGCCCGTTGGTTATGTACCTGGCTGTCGTATTGCTCATACCATACCCCGTAACTAGCAGTCTTGAGATATGTTGCTTTGGGCACTTAGGTTTCAAAATACGTACCTAGGATTTTCATAGGTGGGTGTGAGATGAGTTGTATAAGGTGTAGGATGTGAAAATAATTATATATTTGTTCCTCTCCCTTAATGAAGGGTGTCTGTGGGAATGGGATAAATAAGTAAGAGTGTGTGACAGTCTTCCTGAACAGGCAGTGCAGCGGTGAGACACACAGCGTACTAGCATCTCTTCTGCTGTGTCTGTACTCTGCTGCTTATGCTACGGTTAGCACAAAAATTGCTGATCTAATTTGGATTTAACTGTACAAATATTTCTTTACCTAATCAACGTTGCTTATGTGATTACTTTCAAAGAAGCTTTTAGATAGGTGTAACTCTTCTGAAATGTATATGATGTAAGCCCTTTGGGGTATCGGGACATAGCAGATTATTAAGCATCTGTGGTGTTTAACCTGCATTTGGTAGAGAAAGAAACTTCATGTTTTGCTAAACTTAGTTTGTAGTAACTGTGGTATTGCAGTGACTCTTCCCCTTGTTTGTATTTGCAAATTTACTTGCTTCCATTCAAGGCTAGACGTGCCTGTGTACTTCTCTCCTTGCCTATGTTGTCTCCCAGTTGGCTACTAGCTCTCCTTCCTGATGTGCCTGCCCTCTCTCCCCCCACCCCCCAAGTTCATTCATATGCTTTTCACATAAACACTCATCAGTTCTGTGAGGGATGACTTTCTGCTGTGTTACAGAGCCTGTTTTCTTTTACACACTGCAACAGATACCAAAACATAATTTGAAAGTCCAATGGCGTTTCAGAAAACACTTGTTCCGGCACAAAATATCATCTAGAATGGATATAACTTTTTTAGTAATTTTAGTTAGTGGATTTTCAAGTGGCACCTCTTTCTTTGTTACTGTCGACTAGTTGGCAAATGTTGCATTTAAGAATAGAAGTTCTCACTTTCTAATATGCACTTGCATCTCTTATGCCAAAATGTATGACTTGACATCCTGTGATCCATATACCTTTGTATTTAATGTACGTTCCTGACAGATAGCCTCGCATGAAACTGCTTGTGTTATTACTTAGGTGGGAAGACCTGAAGATCAAGAAGCTGCAGGGCTTGGTTTTAATGATCCACTTCAGAGCGTGTCTCTTGCTGAGTAATATCCTAGCATTGTCTTAACAGCCCCAAATCATCATCCAATAACAGATAACCGTGACTTAAAAATGAGGTCATGAATGCCTGTAGTCATCACAGTTTTACTTGTAGATAAAGGAATGGCTAATCTCTCCATCTCATTACATTCTGAATGTGGAAATCATTTCCTGCTTGCTTCCTTTAATACTTAAACTTGTCAATAGCAGCTTTTTCAGTTCTGACCGTACTAGTTCTGAGTTTGTGGTAGCCATACTTACCTGCTTCTCTGGCTCAAGGAGGGTCCTGTCTTTCAGGAATCCTTTGTGATGAATGATTATTCATAGCACGGTATAAAACAGTCTTCAAAGGTTAAACATTTGCCTTCAGATTAAATGGACGTTTCCAGTTAGTCTTCCTAGCCCATCAACAGTCAGGCACAGAACTTACTCAGGTCTTGATCCTTATTGAGCTATGGCTTTTCGGCAGGGCTGGCAGTTTGAGTGAAAATTACTGTTTTATTTTCAGGGTGGTAATAGTTGTAAAATGTCATCAGTACTAGTTGCGTTAAGTTAAGCTTCATATTAAATGCTAGCAAGCTGTGTTATATCACAGTTGGATGTTAATATAGTTGCTGCTGTTGTATTTGCCACTATAGCATCATGATCTTAATCATCGCTTCCTTCATTGGCATTTGGAAATAAATAATTGGATTATTATATATTATTATATTGGTTGTATTGTAAGTATGGCTCCTCATGGTTATACAGTTGTGACAGTAGCAAATCTAGAAGACAGACAGACAGGGTAACTTTTTTTAACAACTATTTGAAGAGCATCTAGATCTTGTCTACTAGAAGTCCAGGTTGAACAAGAATTGGATAGCTTTGTTTTAGCTAG
The DNA here is from genome assembly GCA_008921705.1 of Burhinus oedicnemus. Lineage (NCBI taxonomy): Eukaryota > Metazoa > Chordata > Aves > Charadriiformes > Burhinidae > Burhinus > Burhinus oedicnemus. Next base: position 756,398 of record VFFE01007640.1, on the reverse strand, counting down.
GCAGCCTTGGATTTTGCTGTGCTCCTAACCATATTTTCAGTTACTGCTTTATTTTAACTAAATTCATCTGCCAGCTTCTGGCATTATAGCTAGAGGCTCATTTTTTCATTTAACATTTCCTCTGCTCTTTGGAAGGTGTTGTTTGCATTGTATCAAGACTAAGCAGTAGTTGAATCTTCTATTATTCACATTGAACCAATGTCTAGAAGGGCTTACTGGTCCATTAAGAGGCCAGAAATCTGAGGTTACAGTTAGTTCTAGTCATAACTTCCAGTAAACCTTGATTAAATGGTAGCATGTAAGAATTACTTCGCTATTTAATGCTTTAGATGTTTGAAAGCTGAGAGTTGTTAGTCAGATAGTGTAAGTCATTATGGTACTTCTATTCCAGGACCTTCTAAGGCAACTGCAAAAGCAATTGAGGACCTGGAATCCTGGCAGTGAGCAGAGTGGAATTTGTATTACAGGGTTTTTGTAGACCAGCGCCATGGTGCTTTTCAAGAAGTTATTTATTTTACTGGAAAGCCCCTGAGTTTTCATAGAAAATATTACTATGTAAAGTGAGTGTACTGATATTTTCTTATATGTTATTGATCTTCTTTAATGGAACTCATAATAATAACAAAAATTTCTGTATTGCAGATTTAATCCAGTGCACAAATGAGATGAATGTGAACATCCCACAACTGGCAGACAGTTTGTTTGAAAGAACGACCAACAGTAGCTGGGTAGTGGTCTTCAAATCTCTCATCACAACCCATCATCTAATGGTGTATGGAAACGAGGTAATACAAAAAATTATATGTCTGAGAACAGTTACAGCACTTCATTCCTATAAATGTCAGCTAAATGCTTCCGCTAATTATCTTTGTAACAGAATCTTTACTTTCACCTTTTTGTGTCTATCTTTGCATGTATACAGGTCTTATTATATGTTTGTCTACTTAGTTTGTTTCTATGTTAAAGTTTGTAATTCTAGAATCAAAAGTAAGTATCCTGAATGCTGGAGAT
>VFFE01007640.1:704679-755367 GCA_008921705.1 Burhinus oedicnemus | reverse complement strand
CCCCCCTTCTCTGTGGTGTTATTCTAACAATAAAAAAACCAACCAACCAAAACCAACAGAGATTCTTTTAAATGGGGTTCTGAAGGCTGAGAATGGAAGCATTTTTAGGTTCATGCTCTTGCTAATCCACATGGTATCTTCTCCCAGATAACCTGATTCTGGACTGGTTTCCACCATTACCCCCTAACCTTTTGCCGTGAAGACAAATATGTGCCTGTGAGCTGGCTTTGAGTGTGAGCATCTAAGTAACACCAAATACTGTAGAACAATTAAACAAACAAAACCCCAATTTACACAAAAAGGAATGAGCTTGTTTTGTTCCACAACTTGAATTCCTATGGGGCCTTATTTTTCGAAAAACCAAGCCAAACATAGCAGCGGCTTGAATTTTCTGCATTTAAAAACCCCAAACTATACTTTTAAGGCTTTCTTAGAAAGTGTTTGTAAACATTGCTTTTTATTGCAAACAGTCAGTATAATGTAAGCTATATGAATTTTGGAATTAAGAGGGATAGCTTTAGAAGATTACAAGCAGATTTTGTAGAGAGGACCAAAATTTTTCATTTCAGGCTGCATTCAGAGTTCTTACAGGTTGTGTAACTGCTTCCTCTGGCTGACTGGCTGGACTGTGGAGGGGGTTAAGTTGTTTTTTTGTGTTTTGGGTTTTTTTTTAAAATACATATACACTGATTTCTCTTGCAGGTTGGCTGCAGAGTATTTCTGGTCTTGGTGATAATCTATTCTTTGAAGTTAAGTAAGCCACAAGAGGGCAAACTTCCCCTGTTGACTTTAAGCATAATGACTGGGATAATTGGCACTTTCCAAAACAGTCTATACACTTCTGCTGTGCTTGCACTTTCTCAGTCATATACATTTTAAACTGATACCAATATGCTTCACAGTAATCGAAGGTATTTCATGGCACTACTGTCTGAAATACTTTCCATTTTAAGAATAAAACTGCCAAACAAATTTTACTTGCCAAATGTGTTACAGAAGTAATGAGGGTAAGATTACTGCTCAAGATGAAACTTTTCACAGCTAGAAATAGTACTTGAACAATGAACATGGAAACAGAGTGGTTATGAAAATGTGTAGAAACTTATAGAGAATCTGTCAATCCCTTTGCAAAACAAACAAACAAACAAAAAAACCCCAGAAACAAGCAAAAAAACCAACCCACCAACCAAAACCTGAAAAGCATTTGGTCCTCCAGCTTTTGCTTAATTCATTTATAGCTAAGTACTGAGTGCCTTTACTCTTCTCCAGTCTTTTTTTCTATGTAACCTATGTATTTATGCTAATGAAGATAATTCAGTAGTACATGTTACACTAATCAGAACTATTTTTTCATCTGCCAAAATGTTATTGCAAGTGAATGGTTTATTTTTGTACCAGCTCTCTATACAATGGTTCATTTTTCCTACTAAATTAAGATGTGGGGCCAGTGATCTGAAATGTGTCTTTACAAGATGAAAATAGCATCATTCATTTTGTGAAACACAATTTGGAATTTTGGTGTAACTAATGAGATGTACTAAGTGTGATACTCAATGTTTTATATGGATTCTTATGTTTATTTAAGGTTTGATTTATAAGCAAACTAACCTTTATATCACCTTATTTTCATATTTAAGCTAAGTACCATTGCAATTGTATGCTGAGCAAAGATGCCTTGGCTAATTGGTAAAATGAAATCAACTGTTATAAAATTGAAGTTAGTGAAACAATTGTGAGCATGTAAAATGAGAACGTATTTGGGGGGATTTTTTCAGAGGTTTCCAGTTCCATATTCTGTCTTAAAAGAAACAAAGTCTTTTAGTCAGAGGCCTTCGTGCAATATCTGACTGATCTGTTCACAGATTTTTACGTAAAAAAATAACTAACTTAAATTGAAAATTTATCTGAATGTTTGTAATAGTTTCCCGATTTGAAATCAGTCTTAAAGATTAAAAGCTGAATTTCATAAGCTGGATAAAAAGAGTTTCTAGTACTGTTACCTCGGTTCTAGCTCATTGGTAATACAGTAAAAGCATTCAAATTTTTCCTTTCATCTAGCGTTTTATCCAGTATCTGGCGTCCAGAAACACATTGTTTAATTTGAGCAATTTCCTAGACAAAAGTGGATTGCAAGGTAAGGTGTCTTTTTCATTAAAAGTTAGTAGTGTACTGAGGGACATTAAATACAACTTGGTAACTCTAATGGACCCTGTCATTTAAGAAGTAATTTTTCTGTCTGTTTTACCCTGGACTGCATTTCTTAGTTTAAAATTCTAATGTGACGTGGCAGAAGCTGTCTGCTGGAAGAATTTGTTGCATCTTTTAGGAAAGGCTTATTTATAAATGCTTCTAACTTTCTTAGCTAAACAGATCTGACTTAGTATTCCTCCTATTTCTGAAGAGATTTTTCCATTTTGGAGAGTTACAGTTTGATTAGTAAGTTAAATTTCAAAAAATGCATCATATGTACATCAGATACAGCATGTCAGCAAGCCAAGAACTGTGTCTAAAAAGCCAAAAAAATTAACTTTTTGGGAAATTGTTCAAAGACCATTCTGTCTATCTTTGAGACTAATTCTATGGGCAAATAAGTTTCTCTCTGGTTCAGACTTTTCAATTGAAATAGCCTTCCAAACTGTTACACTGCAGTTCAGTGCAGTTCTGATCATACCTGTAGCTGTTGTCTTCCCCCCCAGCCCCGAGGTGGTTTCTTACTTTCTCCATTACTTTTTAAATAGCTGCTCCCCATTTTTGCCACAAGTGTACTAAAAGAGGCACACAGAGTGATTGCCTGGGGACAGAAACCTTCTCCTTGATAACCAAGGATCTACCAAATTGCTTTATTTTATTGAGTCTTAACTTCCATGGTCTCAGTATAGATTATGAACAGATATTTTTCTTGTTCTGTATCCTTAGACTGACAGTTATCAAAATATTTCCTATCGCCACTGTCTTAACATAGAAGAATTTCTGTCATGTCTTAATGTTTCCTTCAATGCCTTTTTTGGTTTTTTTTTCTATTCAGTTGTAAATGAGAGAATGTGTTGTGGAGTTGATGCAAATATCTTCATGAAAGCATCGTGTAATTTTTTTTGGTAGTAATTTCTTTCATAGTATGAGAGAACTTGCATAAAAATACTTTGGTTTGCTTTTGGAAGTAATTTCCTTAGGAAGTGAAATGTAAACTTCTATGTAGCTTAGGTCTTCTAGATATTTGCAGTATTGTCTGTTCGATTAACATGGTGAATACAATGACGTACATAGTTCTTCATAACACAGATTAACTATACAAAATCAGGCAAAAATATAATGAAGCTGTCTTGCATTAGTATCTTGCACTTTATTTAGACTAAGGTTCTTGTTCTTTAACTGACTAGGTAAGTTATAAGCTTCTGAAACTTGTTTTTTAGGCTATGACATGTCAACATTTATCAGACGGTATAGTAGATATCTGAATGAAAAGGCAGTTTCCTATAGACAAGTGGCTTTTGACTTCACGAAAGTAAAAAGAGGGTAAGGACTGTATTTTTGTTTTGCTTATCTTGAGGGTTTTTATGTCCTGTAATTCAAGTGGAAAATACTAATGTTGACTCCAGCTTAGTACAGACAGTAGTGTCTGCTTTTCTCAGCTGAATAGCTCCCATGATGCACAAAGGCTCAACTGCCCAGTTATGTATATTGCAAAAATATTTTGCTTCAGTTGTTGTAATTTTGCTTCTTTATATTAAACTGTTAATGTTTAAAGAAATGAAAAATAGTATGCATCAAAGTATATATCAAAAAAAGTAGAAGTTTGGACAACAGATCACAAAGTTACTTTGTCTTGCATGTAGTATAGGGGACTATACAGTTTACTTGTTTCTAGCTCTGGAATGTTTGAATGGACAGGTGTTTTGTGAGACACCTTGCAGTCCTCCCTGGTGTTTCTCTGTTCTTGTCCCAAAATGTCTGTATGAAGTTTATTAACTTTGTAAAGGTAATGCCTTTCGTACTTTTAACAGAACACTGTAGTAGATGCTATTCCGAGTTTATCTTCAGGAATTAAAATTTTCCCTGGAAAGCGAGCTCCTTTGAGAGAGATCAGTTGTTTGAGACTAGGTACCTGTTTATATGTACAATAACACAGTGCAGAGCACCAGTAGTTGGGTAAACTACATGTTATAGCGAACAATGGAATTAATCTGGAGATTTCCTCTATTGGGAAGTCAGGAGGGGTTGTACTGGTCATGGCTGAAGGTCTTTCCATCTTTGTCCATTATCTCTGTATGCAGAGGTTTTTAAAGTTTAATAACATAATTTTAGTTTTACATTTGGGCATCCTTTATCATCCAAACACAGGATAGCTTATCATGATGCTTAAAAGTTAATTCTTAACTAACCCACAGAAATCTCAACCTAAAACTGGTAAATAAGTTAACTGAGGTAGCGGGCTGCCTGATGATATCTTGCATTAGTGTTAAAAAGCCATGTGAAATGGGCCTGAGAAGACTGTCTGAATCCCTTCTGCCTCTTTGCTAATACTATACAGTCCACTTAGTTTTGAAATGTGATGGTGAAGTAAAAGGGGAGTGCTTGGGCTCCTGTCACTGTTTCTGCCTTTAGAGATGGCCGGAGTCCCAACAACATAAAACGCTTAGATTTTTCCATGTATAGGATATGTGTGTGGTCAGGTGGCTGCAGATACCCTTGAGAGTTACACAGTTGCTTTATAATCCGGTGGTTTAGGCCAAATGAGGTGAATTATTTAGCCCACAGCATCTGTGAGCCAGCAAGAATTAACTGTTCTGGTGGCAGCAATCTACCTTTTCCATACCTCAGTTTTTCTCAGGGGCTTTGCACCCATGCCCTGCCGCGTTAGGTTTATTGCAGTTGCTGTTCGCTCAAAGGAGGGAGTACACAGCGTGAGCAGAAAGCTGGAAGCAGCGTGTTCCCCATTGCTTTCCAGCCTGGAGAACAGCCACAGCTTTTTCTGTGCAGATGCACCGTGAGACTTGCACTTGCAGGAAACATTTGGTTTGCTGTGTGCATGCTGATGAACTGTAAGGCTCTCTGATTTGTCTTACAGAAAGCAGTTGTTTCTTGTCACTGAGGTGATTTAATATCTTCCTGAGTTGTTGCTTTTCTCGGATATTTTTGGTCTTAGTCTATTTAATCTGGACAATTAATGAACAACAGAAGGCTGGTAGTTAGCCTTTAAAAAAGTGTCATGTAGTCTCTAATCTTTCTGAAAAAGTTTGAAAAACGTATTGCCACATTATTCTTTCTTACTGCTTTTAGTTGAACAGAAAATAGTCTAAACTGACACAAAGCAATAATCAGATGATTGGAAAAAGCATAGGTAAAAATTTGCCTTAGAAATAACCTTCAGAGCATTTTTTTGATGACCTGATGCATTGTAGCTCTGCTATTTTTCTGAGCACTATCAGTTTCATTTCCTCTGAATAAAAATTCATCTTGGAGTCATGTGTTGGCCATATAAAAGTTGTTGCTTTTGTGCATTGCAGTTGTTACAGTTGTATTGGCTAGGCAGCATTCCTAAACATCAAAATGCTTGCTTTGAGTGGCAACGATTTAAATGTTTTCTCTGATAACCTATTTTAATTTTCTACTTTGTTTCTCCCTAACAATTGCCTTCAAAATTCAGGTGAAGGATTTTCTTTTGTTTTTGCACAACAGGGCTGATGGAGTGATGAGAACAATGAACACAGAAAAACTCCTAAAAACTGTACCAATTATACAAAATCAAATGGATGCACTTCTTGACTTCAATGTAAGTTTAGCGGCATGTACATGTCTAACGTATTCGCTTCGTACAAACCTGCACAAGCTTGTAAAATAGGTCAAAATTAAAGGTCTTGAACTTTGTTCCATGGTTGTCCTTTTGTGCCCATGTTATCTGCACATCTTAGAGTACAAATCATTTTGGTCATTGATACACTCCCAAGAAACCAGAAAAAAGAAATATGATGCTCACTGGAGAGGACGCTTCGTGCTGTATTAGTTTTGTTTATTGTGTACATTGTGTAAGAATTGTTCATTTAAAAGTTGATTATTTCTACCTTACCTTCTGACTTTTAGTTACGTTAGTTAACAAAAATGTCTGCCAAAATTATTTAATTCTGTGCCAAGAGATCCTGTGTTGATTGCTATGCTGCTACTTTCCACTAATAGCCAGTGAGGTGATTGGAAATCGTGCCTTGGGATAGAGTACCAGACTTCAACTAGAAGCTTTTCAGTAAGGGATCAATTCAGTTAAATTAACTTTTTTTCTGTTCTTCTTAGGTCAATAGCAATGAACTTACAAATGGTGTAATTAATGCTGCCTTCATGCTCCTCTTCAAAGATGCCATTAGACTGTTCGCTGCATATAACGAAGGGATTATTAACCTCTTGGGTAAATATAACTGCTTTCTGCAATGCTAAACTTCTGGGAGTAAACACTTGCTAAGAGCTGCTCTTTTCTGAGAAATTGAAACAGTCATACTGTAAACCATCAAAATATTTCCAAGCCAGATTTATTTCCGAGGTTTTTTCTGTCCAATAGCATTTTCCATTGGATTGTATACAGAGATGGGTAAATTTCTGAAAGCAAAGCCAGTTCAAGATTTTTTTTCCGCTTCATTTTGTTCTTGCGTTGTTTTGTTGTGTTTGTTTTTTTGTCTCATTGAACTGCATGGCAAACCTGAATCATGATACTGTTGTTTCTTATTTAAGAAACAAGATCAGGTTTTGTTTCTTTTTAAGTGGAATAAGTTATGGTCAGTTACAAATTTACAGTCACAGCGTCTGTGATTGCTTGACTATCGAAACTTTAATGCTGGTTGGTTGTAATGATTGGTTGGCTTTTTCAAGGGGAATTACAAATTCAGGCGTCAAGCCCTTTCACTTGCACACGGTGGAGATGCAGGGGAGCCTAAATCTGGAAAATAAGTTGAAAGTAGTCTGTTGATATGCTTGGTTTAGTTGTATTCTATGATTGGATCAAGCTACCTGATTGCTGTTACTACCCCGTGCTTGCAAAATGGAAAGCAGAATGCAGAATTAGTCAGTGAAGGACAGTCATGCTTCCAGTCTGAAGTCCCTGTCTACTTCTTTTGCCTCAGCAAGAAGAACTAGCATACGGTTGCTTTCACTCATGTTTTGAGTGAAGCTTAATATAGAAACAGGACTTGAAAGCCCTGTTTCAGGAAGAGTTGGAACCCTCTCACTTCCAGCACCGGTGTTCTGCAATCAGTTGCACCTCATTGTAGACCACACCATAACAAGAGCCGTCAGTCTGGCAGAGAATATCAAAATCTTGCCTGATACGTGGCCACAGGAATAGAGTAGATGTTTGACGGCCAGATTGTAAAATTGCTTTTTGTACCCCAAGAAGATGTATTTACCTTTCTTTGGGTGAACTGTTCTTAAACCTGATTGTGCTCTTCAGGGTGCTGATGCTTTTGTGAGATCTGGTTACCTGCAAGGTAAGGTGTAATTGCATGCATGTGATTATTAGCTCATGTTCAGCCGGAGCAGTTGTCATTTGGTGCAAGTTAGACGTAGTGACTTCTGCAGTTAACATAATAAAACATTTTCTGTTTGTCTTGTTCCATATGCTTTTACTTTGCATATCCTTTGCAGAATGCTTGATTTCTTATTTAATGCGAGTATTCTTACTGTTTACAGAAAAATACTTTGATATGAAGAAGAACCAATGCAAAGAAGGCCTTGATATATACAAGAAGTTCCTCACTAGAATGACACGGATCTCGGAGTTCCTTAAAGTTGCAGAGGTAAACTTCAGTCAGCTGAACTTTGCCCTTTATTTGAAACAGCTTATAAAATGCTTATTTTCTCATAAAGCAGATACTTCTTCCTTCCAGCGTAATTGCAGTTCCATCAAGGGTCATCTTATCAGTCTCTACCCAAGTCATTAGCTCATTTGAGGACTGTATTGAAAAACCTGACTACAAAATACTTTCTGGTGTATCTTTTACTTAAGGAGGGTGTATAAATATGGATTTTAAAATTTCCTTGGTTGCGTAATAATTGTGAGCTTTCTTTGAAGAAGAGCCTTGCTTTAAACAAATAAAGTAACTTCATGGTGATCTGCTGCTTTCTATGATTCCAGCTGTATTCTAGTTTGAAAGCCACAATTCTGCCATAAGTTCTAGATGAAATAACAGCTTCACAAACAGGAAATGGAGACAAGTAGATGAATGTGTTTTGGTTGGTTTTTTTTTTTTTTTAAAGATGTCTTGGATATAGGTGTGTTTATAGAGGAAAAAGCAGTCACCTTGCAAAATGTTTTGTTTGTGGTTTTTTTTTTTAAATGTTGCAGTCTCGTTTCTGAAGCATTGTTGAAATGATGTCCTAGTATTAGGAATTCCTTAGTTGAGATGTGCTTCTGTTTTTGTTTTGCTTTCCTTCATTATTCATAACTCTCTTAACAAAAAATTAAGCAGTACAGCTTGGCTTGCTGCCTGTCCTGACAGAATATCTCTATCAGAGGTACTACCTTCAGCTGTCTTCAGCTGATAGAACTATCAACTGAAGTTGAGAGAATTAATCTTTCCATTGTGACAATATATAACCTGCGGCACAGCATCTTAAGTTTGATCTGCATTTTAGAAAACAGCTTCCTTACAGAACTTTGAAGGCGACTTGTTTAAGGAAATATACACTCTGTATCAGTAGGTCTGAGAATTTACCACATAAATTGTGCGATAGGCAAAATTCTCAAACCTTAGAATTCTGAAACGCTTGATTCTTACCCTGTTTTATTTCTAAGGTTGTATCTGTTAAAATACCTCTGACACACCTACTTCGAATGTGTCTACATTTTACAGAAGAATTTATTATAACCAACCATTATAGAGTTCAGATTGTGGAGATTTAAAATGTCTATGGACAGGTTTGTGCTTTTTACATGACTTCATCTTAATGTTGTTTGTTTTTTGAGCATCTCTGCCTTTAACAAATGCAAACAGATTCTAAAGCTTTTCTTTTTTTAATTACAGCAAGTTGGAATTGACAGAGGAGACATACCAGATCTCTCACAGGTAGATAAACCTATTATGTGTTTGCCAGTACTTGTCTATTTTGAGGTTGCATAATCAGAAAAACTTGACATTATGGCATGCATTGATGCTTTCTTGCCTACATTGTCACCAAGTTATTTCCAAGTTTTGTGATTAAGTCCAACCTCTGTCAGAGCCTGGCTTTTGTATGCAGTGATCCTATTGTAAAATATTATAGATTGTTTCTGTCATACTTTAATTGAGTTTTAAGACAACCTGATTTCTGTCATGCTTGAAGACACAGTTTGTATCTGTGACTTCACATGACAAAACTTTTAAATGATATTATGAAGCTGTGGTTTTTAGCAAGCTTGCTTTTGGCTATATGCCCATTCAAATCATTGTGAAGGCTTGCAGAGCGTGCACATAGAAATCACTTTAGGTACAATTTCCTTCTTAGTGTCTCTTGAAATACTGACTGCTTCCGGCGGTCTGCTTGCTGTTTCCTAGCTGTTAATTTTAACATCTCTTGACATATTTCAGTACTTACTGGTGAGTCATTATGACAGAGTAATGTACATCACCTGATATTTTAAGTAATTAAGTATGTAGAGGATGCCAAGATGCGATATAAGTATCCTGAGCTGTTGTACCAGCTGCCCTACAGTTGCATTCTCTGAAAGTCTTTTAACTACTGATTTGTTTCACCTTAGATTCTTCAAATCTGTTCTCTCATGTCTCTTTTTTGTAGGCACCAAGTAGCCTTCTTGATGCTTTGGAACAACATTTAGCTTCTCTAGAAGGGAAGAAAATCAAAGATTCCACAGCGGCAAGCAGGTGCTTATGCCCTTGTCCTTTTACACAATTGTTGAATTGAATGTTAAATCCGTCATTTTTGATTTCATTATAAACTGAGGTTTATGTAGGCTATGTTGAAGACCAGACTGTATTATATTAGCATTGATAGAATAGCACGTTGTTATATGGCTTACTGAATACTTAAGACAGCTTCTTCTAGGTCAGCAGAGCTGGAATCTAAGGAGCTGCAAGCACTTGCTGTAGGATCCCTCATGTAGTAGTTAAACTTTTAACATCTGATCTTGAACTTCTGAAGACAAACTAAGGTTTTTTCACTTACTGCCTGCAAATGTTCATTTTATGTTAATAATTAGACTTCTGTAAGGTATGCAACACTTATTAATGTTCTTAGACTCTTGTATCTCAACTCTAATCCCTTTTTTGTCAAAAGCAAGAAAATGCTTCCAGAAGTCCTTAAATTAAGATAGGATTTTTAAAATAATTGGGGATTAAAGCTATACTGTATGTGGTGAAAGGCAGTCAGTGAAATCTAGAGAAATCCTCTAGGCAACTAACTTAATTGTTTAAACTTTAAAAAGCTTAATATTCCAAAATTAAATACCATTTCTCTATTGCATGTTCAACAAATAAGGCAGTAGTATTTTATATCTTTTTTTTTTTATGGTAGTGACAATATTAGGGCTTAGCATTATTTTGTTAGCTACTTTATAGAATATTTGCTTTCTTTTGTAAGATTACTTCAGGTTTTTTTTAAAGTTAAGTATTTGTTTTAAATCTTTTTGTACACTCTTAAACATGATGATAAATTGCAAACTTCCTCTGGGATGTACTAGTTGCATTGATAGTTTCTTAACTAAACCTGTTAAATTAGCAACAATTTGAATTGGAGCCCAGATTACCGGAGATTCCCATGTATCTACAAATAATGCCATCTTAGGCAAACAGGAAAAGAGCAAAGGCTTCAAACATGAATTCTGTGATGCAGTTTAGAGGGGGAACATTTAAGGGGAAAAATCCAAAATCCAGTGTATAAGAGTAGATAACATGATTTCTAGGTGTTTTCATTTTGCAGTTCATACAGTGTATCTTATTTTAAATTTACCACTTTGTATTGTACAGTGTAGGATATAACCAATGTTATAAAGAGTTCAGAAGGAGACTGGGTGGATACAAGTAAATTGTTCTTTAGATGTTCCTATCACGTGTCAGCTATTAACAGCCGGCTTTTCTCCTGTCCAATTACTTCAGGGCTACCACCCTTTCCAATGCAGTCTCTTCCCTTGCAAGCACTGGCCTGTCCCTCACCAAAGTTGATGAAAGGGAAAAACAAGCTGCGTTAGAGGAAGAACAGGCTCGCTTAAAAGCTTTAAAGGTAGGCATACAGAATTTTTAATCAAAAACATTTTTCCTATGTTCTTGTTGATAGCTTACTAGGAGTCTTAAAGGAGCAAGGGGAAAAAAAAGAGTTACTAATACTGAACATGTACTGTTGGCAAAGTGCTGGAAGCAGAATCTTATGTACATATGCCATAGAACTTGTGGAGGGTTTGTTAAAATAGTTTCTGAAGGATTTGTGGTACCACTGACTCTTGTAACTATAAGTAGCTGACACTAGTGCGTGGAATAAATAAAAAGAATTCTTTAAGTTCTGCTTTACTTACCTCCAAAGTCATATACACAAATGTTGTTTCTGGATTTCTTACGCCAGCTCACTTTCCCAACAGGAGCAACGTCTAAAAGAACTTGCAAAGAAACCTCATACCTCTTTAACGACTGCAGCTTCTCCTGTGTCGACTGCAGCAGGAAGCATAATGACTACACCAGCCATTGATATATTTTCTACCCCTAGCTCTTCAAACAGGTATGCTTAATGGTGTTGCTTCACTGTGAGGTGCACTGCAGCTAGTGTTTCCTCTAAGTTTCTGCTGCAGAGTGTACGTTGCACAAGGTTGGTTGGTTGCAGAGTACATTAATGATGTGATAAGAAATGATGTTTTGGGTAAAGTTGATGGAAAAAATAACCCAATGCCGTAAATAACATAAAAAGTTCATTTTCATCGTCCATTTACAGAATACTTTCTGATAAGAACCAGCTGCTGACTACCCTTGTAGCTGTTCTTAGTTGGTGAGCCAGCCAGTTGGAACTAGAGAACATGCGTGCTTTGTCCCCAAAGAACCTTACAAGTTAATTTGGGAAAGATCAAATAAAAATTCAGTTTGGGAGGTCATTAAGATAATACTGAATTTAATGTTGCATTTCTAGATCTTTAAAAGTAGAGTGGTAACAAATGTTCTTGCTAGATTTTCAGAAAAAGTAAAGCCTGAAACAGGGTTTGAAAGGAGAGAGGCAGGTTTCCCAGTCTTGAGTTGTATCTCTGTCTGCAAGGACTTGCAAAGATAGTGCAAAAGTACTCACTGCACACTAATCCTGATCTTTGACTAGCAGGAACTGTTGGTATGAGTAAGCGTGTGATCTTTATTCTGTAAAATACCTGTCAAATCAAGCAGTAGCAGAAGGTACAGTGCTTTTGTCAGTATAGGAGGAAATAGCTCTCTAAAGGCATATTTTTGCTTTGGGTGTGATCCTAAACATAAAGGATTGCTTAGTTGTTCTGTTAGAGCTCACATAAGAGTCTACTTGCCTCCTTTAGCTTTTCACTGTTCTTTAAAAGCAGTCAGCACTTTGACAGGCTTCTTTCCCTATTAGAAAGCAGTTGTAGGAAATTACTTGACACCAAATATGTGGAAAAATAGCTGAATCACATATAAGGAGCTAGAGAATCTGCCAGTGTTAGTAACTGAAAGACTTTCTTGAAAAAAGATTTTCTTTTAAATCACTTTTTAGAGGCCAAAATATTTGAAATGGGCATATGCTTTGAACTAGTAACTCTGAATATCTGATCTTGTTTCTTAAGAGGTCTGAAACATAGAAACATCTGATAAAGCTCCTTCGAACAGCCAGAAATGCTACATAGTGAAGACAGTAGCATTTTCTTCTGAAAAAATAAATGCTAGTTTGTCTTCATGTTTAAATTCAGCTGCTGGCAGTATGACTGCTATGAGCAGAGAACAGATCTTACAGCAGGAGCTGCCATGAAGGGGATATGTTGGGTCATAAATTCAGTTGCTTGCTATTAGATGCAATGCGTCTGATTAATCCCTATCATTAACTTGAACAAGCTTTACCTTGAAAATTATTTTGGTTCTGCTGTTCACATTACAGGGCTGTGCCAGACCGCGCTACTTTTTTTATAGCAGCAGTAGTGGCAGAGTGTGATTTCAGTCACTGTTGAAATGGTAAAAATTGAATGATACAAGTGATTGGGTCAGCAAGAGAATACAGAGAGACCTAGGATGTGGCTGCTAGCATTTAAACTCTTGTGCCAATCTCATTTGGGAAGGTGCTTGGATGCCACAGTGACTTAGCTTCTGTCCATAGTAGCAGCCATATGTGCAAATTTTTGTTCATTTCGTGTGCTAAAAAGTTCTGGGTGAATACCAGTACTCTTCTTCTTTTTTTTTTTTTTAGGACTAATTTAAAGTATGAAATGAACTCTTCAGGAGGACGGATTTTACTGTTCCTATTTGACTCTTGAAATTATTGCAGCCGTTATATTTAAGACTTCACCCTACATTTCTGTGTGATGTTCTTAGGCCTCAGTTTGGTTTTGAGTAGTGTAAAATGTGCATTTAAATGAATTTTCTTTCATATGACTGATGTGAGATAAAGTGTTTCAAGGCTTCTTGTATTTTGCTTTCCCCAAAGTTCTTCAATAGCTCATAGATGTTGGCCAGTTTCTCAGCAGTGGTTGACAGTGGAAAGATACGAGTTGTGGAATTCAGATGTTACATTTTGGTGGTCCAACCTGTTAGAATTCGTTCTGTCAGTCTGTTTTTGTCATACTCTAAGGCTTTCAGGAGGTTATTTTAAAAGCTGCTGAAGATTGCAGAACATAACAGGCTCTAGCGCTGGTGTTGGACTGTGAGGAAGATGAGAAGACTGGTTGTCTTTCTGTCTTGGACAGCTTTGACGAAAGTCACTTAGCATAACATAGAACTTAGCTTGCTAAATTAACACTTTTCTACAGAACTGAAAAGGCAAAGTTCACCAGACTTTCTGATTTGGGCTTAGTTCTATACACTTTTTAAGAACCAGTTTGTAACAAAGCTTTCCTTACTGTTGACAGTCGCTAGCATTTGCCATGTATTGAAAACTGTGATGTAGTTCAAACAGTTGTATTAATTTGTCTTTGTAGCACTTCAAAGCTGCCAAATGATCTGCTTGATTTGCAGCCAACTTTCCATCCGTCTGTACATCCTATATCTGCTCCTCCACAAGTAGGAAGTACCTGGGGAGGTAAGAATTCTGAATTGGATTAAAGTTCTAATTGCTGTGGCCATGTTCCTGTAAATGTTTCCCCTAGTTCAGGTTTTTTCTTCCCTAAAAACAAAGATCTTGCAAAGACAAGCTACAGGTGGATGAAGGGAGCAGAAAAAGTCAAATCTGGGTATGCATTAAAATAATGTAGCAGCATGTTGTGATTACAAAGAATTTTGATATTTTGATAAAGTTACTTTAATTGTTGACTAGCTCTGTCAGCCTCAATTGCTGTCTTCGAGTCACATAGCAAGCTACAGAAAGTTAGCTGTGAGAAGTGAGTTCTGTGAAGATGTCTGCCAGAGAGCCCATGTTACATACATGGGAACTTAAATACAGAATTTTTTAAATACACTTTTTAAATTTTGACTAATGTTAAATCAAATTTGCAGGTGATAACAGAGCAGAACTTGGATGAGGCCTGAAAGGAGGCAGTTGTGACAACTATGCACAGAAAGCAAGAAAATCCAGAGTTAGTTACCGGAAACAAAATAAAGCACCTCTTTACAAATTCTCTACTGTATTTCACTTAACTACAAAAGCAAATTAGCAAAAAACTGTGGTTGGATCTCTTTAAGTGAAGAAACAAAATTTATAAGGAACTCTTCCCTCTGAAATTTACTTCAGAACATCCAAATTATCATTCTGCCCGGTTGCTAGGATGGACTGAATGAGATGTTATATTATCTTATTGATACAGGCAAATCCTTAAACGAAGAAGGCAAGCAGGACTGTTCTAGAAAGTCATGAATGTTGTGCCTCAAGATTAGTTTGAGTGTTAGAACATTTGATCATTTACTCAAAGCCTTTTTTCTTTATGCTGCTTTGCAGTGTTCCAGAATACTTCTGATATGGGTAACGTTACCCGCTTGAACTGTTGGTTATACTGGTGGAGGATTAAAAATCTCTAATAAAGGTGTTTCTTTTTATTTTTCTACATAAATGACACTTGATAAAATAGCAAACTCTTGAACTATGTGGCTATTTCCAGATTCTTTTTTTTATAAATCAGATGCTTGCAAAAATGCTTTCTTTTATGATGTGAAAATGTGGGACTTGCTGCTTCAGAAAGTTTTGTAGGCATCGAAATAACCCTGTTCTGAAATTTTACTTCACTATTTCTTTTTATGAGCTGTAGCTTTTCCTAAACATCTTCCCAGTTATCTAACATATCTTCATAATAAGCAGTGTATGTATTCTACTTTCCTATTTACTTTTTGCTGTGTGCTCTTCATTTTGTGTACCTACTCAGATTTATTTGTAGGTAAATAACACACAGTTTTGAGTGACAGAGGCAATACTAATATGTGTGATAGCTTCAGAAATAAATAAAAGTAGTTTACTTGTCCTTTAGTTTTGCCGAGCAGAGCATCTTTTGAGAAAGATGCAGTGAGGAACGGATCAAGTTATACATACAAATTTCAATGTTTAAGAGGCTTAGAGTTTAGAAATGAAGAAGAATGTTTTGCTGTTCCTGTTTGCTTTCTGGAGAATATCTTTTTCAGCTTGCCCTATTTGTTTCATGGGTGAGAGATAGAAGGGGAAATTATATTCCTCTCGAAGGTCACGTCACAATCTAGCATTGCTTTATTAACCTAAAATTGAGCCTGGAAGTGTGTTTTGTTCAATATTGTGTTACTCTTGGTAAGAGTCTTCAGTAACAGTCATTGATATCTGCTTACTATTGACACATTTCTAAATACTTCTAAGATTTTAATTTAACTGTGAAGATTTTTGGATTTTCTGCTAAAATTTTAGGCTAAAATTCTGGGATCAGCATTTTTTGTTACCTTTCATGAAAAAAGAAAAAAAAAAATCTCTTCAGCTTTACAGACATGAACGCTCACCTCACGTAGGTGAGGTAGATAAGAAGTGCTTTCCACATTTTACAGATGGGGAAATCTGAGCAATTAACTGACTTGTCCGAAGTCATACGGCAAGTCAGTGGCAGAGCCAAGAATGGAACCTGAACTATTTCCAGTCCTGTGCTCTAACCACTGCACAGCATCCCTCCCTTAGGTAATTTTCTGACATGATGATGTTTGTATTTGGTGTATACGGGTGACTTTGAGAAGAGTATTGAACCAGCTACAAGTTGCAATGGACTAAAATCAGTTACTGTTAAAAATATTATGCGGCAACTCTTAGGTATGTAATTAAAGGATACGTTGTTACAAAGGCATTATAGTTGGGTTGCTGCCTTTTGTCTTGCTCTTCCAAAAATGTTAAAGCTAATGAGGTTAAAAAATCCCGGAGGAGGGGTTCTGTAATTGCATGTTTTCAGTTTACTTTTTCAAACTGTAAGAGATGCCAATGAAAAACCTCTGTCATTGTTCTGTCAGCTAAAATACTTCTAGTTAGGTAACTTAAAGGTAGAAGTTTGCAAAATTCAAATTACTCTTTTAAATGCACCTGAATCATTAATGCCTGATGATGGCCTGAAAGTACAGAGTGATTCCACTGACACAAACAGATGCCATGTGTATTCAAGAATGAAATTGGGCTTTAGAAACGTTGAGGTGTTGCTGTCATGAGATACAACAATTTTTAAAATCTGAATATGCATCGATATATATTACCCAAACCCAATTAATCTTTAGTTACCTTTGTCACTAGCATTTGGCAAGTTTTGAGACTCGGATAGGATTGAGCACACTGGCTAGAATTAGAGTGAGGCAGATGAGCGAAGAGTCTGAGAACAGATTACACTTCTGAGAAAATCTTGGTAATCTAAAACTGCGTTGCATTGCCTGACTAGTCAAAGCACATAAAACTACACATACAACCTTGGGATTTGGGAACAGAAGGCAGTATGTAGTAATTTTCCTGCTGAGTGCATGTGTAAAATAATTCCAGAGGATAGTAGCTTCAAACAAATATGGTTAAAAACTTCTTGTCCTTTTTAGCTTCTTTCATATTGTTTTATCTGACCTGTTTATTGGGATTGTTGAGAGACCATTCCAGCTGTGTCTGATATATTTGCCAGCTATCAATTTGTACCTTAAACTTCAGAAGCAAAACAAATGTATCAGTGTGGAAATAATCAGTTTGACCTATCTGTTCGGATTTTTTCCAATTACAAGGAGAACCAATAGAATCAGAAGAATGCGAAGCAGCAACAGAAAAAGCAAGCAGAGCTGATTAAAGAATGATCTGACCTGTTTTATTGTCAGATCTGTTTGTTCTACAGCTTCTAGAATAGCATTCAAAGCAGACAATGGTTTTAAGCAGCACCTGAGAGTAAGGACTCAGCTGAGACAGTACAAAGTTTTGTATTGCTATTAATATATTACAAATACTATATTAGGTTATTCTGCTTATCCTTTATTCAGTATTTGACACTGTCATTTTGCTGACTGAATGATTTAGAAAAAGGCTTTTCAAGGTACTTCACTCATTCTTGCAGCATAGCCAAGCAATTTGGGAGAGAAGTCAGGTCTTGCTGAATAAGATGCCTTGAGCTTGCAGAAAATCAAAGTGTGTATTAAGCCTACAAAGAATAATACAGTTATGGCTTTAAAATTTCATTTTCTTTCAGACTTGCATATGATTGAAGTCTACATGTTATCAAGCTGTGTGGGATTTATAGCTAAGAATCAGGAGGTCAGATTCAGGGAGAGAAAATAACTTAGAGTTTGAAGCTGCTGCACACATCATGGTAGTATTTACAAGAGCTGCAGATAAATCTGTAATCTAACCAGTTTTAAGAAACAAAACAAACAAACAAACAAAAAAACCAAAACCCCAACAACAACAACAACAACAAAAAAAACAAGCCAGAAACTGAAGTGCTCAAGAAATCTCTCCTATAATTGTTATTCAGACATTCCTCTAGTGGGTTTGCCTGGAAGAGTAAGTTGCTGTTCTAGTCACTGTGATAAATCAAATAGGGCTGGATGCAACTCTTGCTGGTCCCAGTAGTAAGTTCTTGAGTTTTCCATCAAGGATTCATGTGCTTTGAAGCCAGACAGCTAAACCACAGCTCCTTCTGTCAACAAGTATTGTAGCTGCCTTTCCTATCCTGTTTATCTGTTGCATCCTGGAGCGCAGGAGTATTTTAGCTTGGCAATTGTGTCCATCCTCAGGAAACCTCAAAACTCTCCTATACGCCTTGGGAAGTGACTCGCATAGATCCATGTTTCCTTCATTTGCCATTATGGTCTGACAGGTTTTTTTTTTAATAAGGAGCATTTTCCTTGTCACTGCTCACTGGCTGTTGTCCCTCAAAGCAGAGCAGGTTTTTTTCTTGCTTGCAGCTAATGGCGTATCCACAACAAGCTTATTGCTCCTGATGCCCCAGGTAGTAAGGACAGTGCTTTTGTCCTGTGTGCTACCTTGGTGTGTTCATGGCTCTTGGACATTTCATGATGCCTGGTAACACACAAAAAAAAGAAAAAGAAAAATATCCATAACCACAGCTTGAAGAAGAAGGAACAGTACAGCTCCGTTGTTTTGGTTTGTTTGCGTTTTTTAAAGCTATCCTCCAGACTTTGTCCTCCTGCATTGAATCCCGGCTTGGCACCTGCCAAGCGTAACAGAACTAAGAGGCAGTCTCTGCTCCAGAGAATTTGTTGCAAGTGTCAGGACGTGACTGAGTGAAGCAAAAAGTGATGGTGTTTAAAGAGGAATAACATACTAACTTTCAGTATAAAGCGCACTATGGAAAAAGCACACTTTACCAAAATAGTATTAATTTTTTAAAAAAAAAAGTAAACGTGTAGCTAATATCTGTAGTATTTTTCTTGAGCAGAGAACAGATAATTCTGGACAATTTGAAAATTAAATAATTAGCTCAGTCATCCCAAGTTTAGAGATGTCAGGAGAAAACTGTACTTCCTGGACTCTTCTTAACTCTTACTCTTCTATATCTAGGAAGCAGCATGTAACTAAATCCATCTCCGTTTTCTTCTTTCTCTTGCTCTCTGGAATTGAACAGATCCTTTTTCTGCTACTGTTGATAGTGTTGATGATGCCATTCCAAACCTAAATCCTTTCCTTACAAAAACTAACGATGCTGCTCATCTGTCTGTGTCTTCTGATGTATCTACTTTCACCAGTAGGACACCCACACATGAAATGTTTGTTGGTAAAGTACCATTTTAAACTAATTTCCTATTTCCTAAAAAAATTAACATTATTTCAGTTTCTAAAGTATATTTATGGGGCCTTTCAGAAACTAGAAGTTGGTCATTTGGAGCTCATTTTGTGCTATGTTAGAACTTGATTTGGTAACTGTGCCATGAAAATGGTGGTAAAATCCTTTCTTGGCTACCTAGATGGGATTCTACCTGATGTAAAGGAACTTAGTTATAGTTAAAGCATTGTTTGAGTGCCATTTTACACGCACTCTCTTATGCTTAGGAATTTTAATGTAAAATACTATGTATGCCTGAGAATGAAAAGAAAATGCTATTTCTTTGTTCCTCAGGTTGAAACGGTCTTTTTAAATATAGGAGCTTAATCTAATTTTTTTGTAGTGGGTGGTTTTTTTTCCCCCCAGTCGTGTTGGCATTTACAAAACTGGTAAAGCCACGCGCTTCCTGGTGCATGGTCTGCTCAAACTGTTTGCCCTACTAGGCAATAAACTAATGACTCACCCTTTTAAAACTGTTGAAATCTTACTTTGGAGATGATTCAGCATGACTGTCATATTAGAAATCCTTCTAACATTTCTGTTGGTACAGCTAGACAGTAATTTGATTACTTTTCAATATGAAGAATTAAGTTAGCTTTCATAGACTAAAAATCAATTAATTACATGTCAGTTCTGTTCTTAAGCAAAGCTAGGTTTAAAGACAACAGGCCTTTCTCTCTGCAGGTTGAACCCCACTAGAATTGATCACAAATGAATCCAGACTCTTACAGCAGAGATATTTGATATCTCTGATACTTGTTAACAGAGATAAAACAAAGGGATCTCTTTAGAGGTATTAATACCACCTGCACTTTGTCACCTTAGCTAACTGGTTTCCTAGCTTGTCTTTGGTTAGTGGAGAGAGAAGGCAAGCAAGATCTTCAAGCACAAGAACTCTTGCTGTGGACTTCTCTCCACAACTCCCAGGGAGGATTAGTTGGCTGAGGCAGTCGTATACAAATATTTTAAGCTGGTACTACTGCATAATAATCTGGCCTATGCTTCTAATTGGCCTTTCCCACGTTTCCAATAAAACTTGTATGGCTGCATGTGAATGTAGAATGATCATTTGAAATACAGCTTTTTTTAGTCAGGTTATTACTCACTCAGATTGCTTTCCTCTGTATAATTTGTTCTGCAGGCATACAAAAAGTTGTGGCAGTGCAGGGCTGTGAACAAGGAGCCTGGTGGGCTTTTGTAGCACACGCTGGTTTCTGTAGTATTCATCACACGACAGCCCTGAAGTCGCTGGAGGTGGATGGCATTGATACATTGCATTCCCTTCCAGTGTCTCATTCTCTAAAGATATATGCAGAACCACAGCGTGACCTCCCGACAGATTGTTACGTGAAACGTAAATGCAGTTCTAGCTGTAGTACAAACAAGGTGCTACAATAATGTGAATGTGGATTTAAAATAACTCTTTCTGGTTCTTTAGATCATTACAATCCATTTACTGAACTAAATCCTTTTGTGGCAATCAAATCTGAATCCACTATTGGGCTGTATCCTTATACTTCAGGTATAAGAAAAATGCCTTGAAGCTTTACGCTCGTTTCTTCCGAGGGTGTAAAACATGGCATTTACTAAAGAAGTATTTTTCCTAATATAGCTGTAAGTTTGAAACCGTGCTTTCCCCTTCTGTGTTAGTGATAATGTAAACTTGTTTCTTACTGTATGTCTGATGTGTATTGATTTCATTCCATTGGTTCTGTGTTATTAGAGTATATGTGGATTTATAGACTGACCTGAAATGAAATTTTTGAATAGCAGATAAACAGTATATCTTGGTTCTCTTTCTGTAACTCTCCCTCTTCTCCTTTCCTGGCTTTCTCTCTTGTGTGATATGCCTTATCAGATTCTTTTTGTGGTCCTCAAGCTTACCCTAATGCTTCTCATTTCCGCAATGAGCCTTCTTCTGTAGCTGGTCTATTTGGAGGTAGGTAATGGGGTACAACCTTACCACAAACACAGAAATTTGAATGTGTCGTGTGCCTAGAACTAGTGGGTATGTTCTTGGCTACAGAAGTGCATTATTGTAGCGGCTCCAACTTTTATTCATGTGCTTGTGCTAGGTGTGTTGTCACAAATGGTAAATATTTTTTCAGTTTGTGCCAAACTAAGGCTTATTTAGTCTAAATGTGAAATGAGTATCTCCCCATTTCAGGATCTCTTGTAGTTTACATGTTGCTACATACCACACAAAAGACTTGCATGTTCTAAGTAGCTTCTCATCTTACTCTGCCTCATTGCTTTTAAAATAAAGGGATTGGGATGTTCTTGCTGCTTGTGGTATTTTCGTTGACATACTACTCTTAAACAGTGCGCTAAAATAGTATGAAGCTTTGCAACAGAACATGAAAAAGAGGTATCCCCTGCATTAAATTACTGGCTAACCATTTGGGCAGCTGTGTAATGTCTGTATAGTAACCCAGTACTGATGGTGGTTCTGGAATACCATCCTGATCATCGCTAGACGGCGGTGGACTGTGACAGATGCTAATCTGCCTAAACCAGATTGAACAGGGAGTGTTAACATTGTTGCTGCGCAAGGTTTAGGAATACCTTCAATAAATGGTTTGTGGAAGAGTTAGTTCTTAAAAGCACCATAAAGTCCCATTTTGGTTTAGTGTCTTTGAATAGAAATTAGCTAGAGTCATTTAACAAAAGGCTAAATGCTATGTATGACTCTGTTCCCTTTGTTCCGTATCCAAAAGCAGGATGATTAGTTTCTGTCAAGTCTTGTTGGTTTATTCTCTCAAAGGAACTCTGTTAAAAATACTGACCTTTGCACCTTTCAAAACATCCATGTGAGACAAAATGCCCTGGGCTGGTGGTTGATACCAGGAGTAGGGTTTGATCTTTTTCAGAGGCTGACCCAAAGGAGTCCTTTGTATTGTTTTGTCTTCTGGCTCGTCTCATCTCATTAGCTTCATAAAGCTTGAAACTTCCTAAAACGTGAGAGCAGGAAACTTGGCTTGTTTCAGTTAAGGCCATTTTCTAAAGAAAACTATGAGCTATTGTAAGTCAAGTTTTCTGTTGGTACAGGCACAGTTTTAAGAGTTGCAGGACATCCCATCAAAGGAATTCCTGTCTGCAGTTCAGAGCCTCTGAAATGGCTTGTTACAACTTGATGGTATATTTGTCATAAAGATACTCATTTTGTTTTGTTCTTTATTTAGTCCCTATCTTTCCCCACATTACTGCTTCCCATGTTATGCTGTGTGCTGTTTTCTTTGATTTGTTTTTAATGAAAAGTACATTGTTTACGTCCTTAGAGATGGATGCTTTTGAGTTATGAGTTGTATGTTCCTTTAAGACAAATAGGAAGGAACAGGTAATCCAAATTTGGGGTTTTTTTGTGAAGTTTATGTTCAAGGATAGCATCCTATAGTTATTAATTTTCTAGGGGAAATGTGACTTATTTCAGGAAAACAGTGAGATTGAAATGAGGTGCTGTCACAGCAAGCTAAAGGAAATCCAAGAAGTATTCTTGGTCAGTTATTTCCACTCGCGGTGATGTTTTACTGCTGAAGTATCTGTGATCCTTTCCTTTAATTTCTCCATAGCATCAAAATTTCTGTTAGAAACCAGAAGAGCTTGTTCTCAAGATGGCATTGCATTTTTGGGGTGCTTTTCATACAAAGAAATAATTACTTCTGTAATTGTTTGAATATCAAGATGTACATGCACTCATGTATGCATAGACTTGTGTGCGTGATTATAATGTTAAAAAAATATTATTTTAGAAACAAACTGATGTTTACTTCGATATTACCAAACCATCAACTTAATACTGCCTAACGTCATAAGCAGTGCTTTATACTGCAATAAATTTTTGAAGTGTTGAAAAAAATTGTATATTTGGAGAACACAAGCAGATCGCATCTGCTTTACAGATACATAGGAGGAGACAAGTGGAGTGAGGTCGGACAGGAATGGGGGTTAAAATTTGGCTTTAACTCCTCGTATCTTGCCATAATTACTAGAAACTTAGCTGCAAAACGTGGTCTCCCGCAAAACATGTGTCCAAAAATAACAAAGTAAACATAATGAAAACCATTAGTAGTAAGAACGTCTAATCAGAGTCATGGCTAGTCATCTCGGGACAATATGGATTTTGCTCCAGTTGTATATGAGCGCTGCTCAACTAATATAAAACATGGAGAGAATAATCTTCAGGCAGCTAATGTTGAAACAGATTCTGTACCCAGGTAGCTTGTTTTCCTGGAGAAGCATGGTGATTACTTCCTCAGTAAATTTATTGTAAATATTTGGTAAAAGGTTAAGGATGATGTGAATAGTTGGTCCAGAGATTTAGCAGCTGGGGGGAGGAGGAGTGTCTTCTATGGCCTGTCTGCCCAGTTTGTGAGACAAAACCTTTCTTTAGAGGAGTAACTCCAAATAAGCTTCAAATAAACTGCTTCCAGCTCTCTCTTACATGCTTCTCTGTGTCAGGGTGTAATCTGGACTTTTGAGGTATTCCTAGTCTTTCTGTGGTACTTAAAAAATCTACATACTTATTTGGCTTGTCTTGCATAAAGAAGGTGGATTCATGGAAAATGCTGTATAAAAACATTCAACTTCTTTCTTTTTCCCCACAGGCTTCACTCCATCTCCCGTTGCTCAACCACAGCCATCAGCTGGCCTTAATGTTGACTTTGAGTCTGTGTTTGGAAACAAATCTTCTAATGTTGTCCTAGATTCTGGTGGTAAGACACTTATTAAAGTAGATGACGTATGTCCTTCAACTTTTTGTTATTCTTGAGGTATAAATCTCTGAATCTGTATTTACTCATACTGCTGTGACAGTGTTCTAGCTGAAGAAAGCTGACTTTAAAAGGCCAGTAGCGGCATTCATCATCCAGTTTTTCTTTGATAATCAAACAATTTTTCCTTACACGCTATTTGTGCGCGCACCCTGCTGAAATGTTTACATTGATTTCCTTCACTTAAATATTTTGTGCATTAAACCTTCACGCAGTGAACAGCCTTTGTTTTTACATGCTGTCAAGTGAAATTAAGTCTGTATTTGTAGAGCGTGGTCAGAAGACGTAGAGTTAAAGCTGCATCTTAATTGTATATATCTGTGCAATGCATTTTTGGACCTTTGCCTACACATTACTCTTTCAATGTTAAGATTATTTCAGGAAATGATAAATTATCAAAACATACACAGTTAATTTGGATTGTAGTCACAGTTAGTATTCTTTCTGTTCTTTTGAGCATCTGGAAAGTAAATACTTTTGGGTCTTTTGACACTGGACTCTTGACATCCTATTCTTTTTTGGCAAACCAGTGATCCGCTAGAAGGAAATACATATGCATTTTTATAAGAGTGAAATAATTTAGATATATATCCTTTATTTTGTTTTACATTTTGATTGTTTTGCAGTCATTGTGAATCCATTCCATGTAAAATTGATGTCATGTAGCTTAAACTAGTGAAATCTCCTTTCTGTAGTAAATATCTCCTTTATCAAGAGGCTTAATAAGTTTTATCCTTCTTGTATGGTGTAGTACTACTAGGTTAGATTTTGTATTTTAGCTGTTGTGTTGAACTTGCTGTCTGTGTAATTGAATGTCACGACATTCATGTGACGCCTGTGATTCAAATCCCTTCTTTTATGTTTATTATTCCAAGGCTTTGATGAACTAGGTGGTCTCCTAAAACCAACAGTGGCCTCTCAAAACCAGAGTCTTCCAGTTGCCAAAGTACCACCTAACAAATTAGTGTCAGATGATCTGGATTCATCTTTAGCCAATCTTGTAGGCAGTAAGTATTGAACCACTAACACATAAATACTTATTTAATTCTTTTAAAGGATTAGAATTTCAATAGTATCTTTTTCTACTTCGTGACAGATTTGGGCATTGGAAATGGAACTACTAAAAAGTGAGTATGCTTAATCAAAGGTTGAGCATTTCAGTTTTCTTGATAGTAAAATTTTATGAAAGTACAGGTTCAAACCTGTGCGTAACACCATCATGTTAACTTTCGAAGCACTTTTGGGATCGTACTTTGTTTTTTTGCATACAAGGTACAGCGAATTGCTGAGAGCTGTTGGAAGGTGACTGTAGGCTGAGTGGTAGTGAAGTGGTAACAACAGACGAGATGTCCTTCTGTCTCTGATTCCTTTCAGGCTTTGTATATATTTAGGAAATGACTTCATCAAAATGTTTCTTTGTAGTTGTAGGTAATCTTAGCACACCTTATAAATACTTTGTGTGATCTGAGGGTGTGCACAGCTGTACTAAAGATGGTGAAACTACAACCTCTGACTTGTGGTTGACCTTTAA
Source organism: Burhinus oedicnemus (assembly GCA_008921705.1). NCBI lineage: Eukaryota > Metazoa > Chordata > Aves > Charadriiformes > Burhinidae > Burhinus > Burhinus oedicnemus. The sequence continues at coordinate 729,734 of VFFE01007640.1, read as the reverse complement.
AGTGCATTTTGAAGCAGGGCATATTCTACCATAACGAACATCTGCTCTAGCAGCAAAGTTGATGTGATTAGCAAATTTCAGGCTTATCGGGACCATCTGTGCCAATTCTGAAGTCATTCAGAAATCTAGTATGCAGTTGCTTCTAACTCAACTATCTTGACCCAAGGAAAGTCAGCTAGACTAACTTACCTATACTGGAGGACTTGACTGAGATTAGATAAACCTGAGGTGGCTCAGGTTGAACATCTTACATTACTTTTCCTAGCCAAAACAAGCTGTCATGAGACCTCTTATCTTTGCTAAATGAGCTTCTTCACTAACAAGAGTCCACATTTCCAAGAGGAACTGTTGTTTACCTGAGGGAGTTTTGTAAGAATATCCAATGTTTTCTAATGATTCTTAAAAAAATTTATTTGAAGTGATGTAAACTGGACTCAGCCAGGTGAAAAGAAACTAACAGGTGGTTCCAACTGGCAACCCAAGATTGCACCTACAACTGCGTGGAATGCTCCAACGTTGGTAAGCAAATACTCATTTTAAAATAGTGAGTTCCCTGCTACTTAGATATGAAGGCTGATGTATAACGGAGAAATTTGAAAGTGATCTATAGTTGCAGTTAAAAGGGTAGTAGAAAATTGAAGAAGTGGTCAGTTTGAGATGTGTACTGCTTGGATTTGTTTTTCTTAGCTGAGTGGTTCTAGTAAATAGTTTGCGATGTGACGTGTGCAGGTTTAGCAGAAAGTTCAGTAGTGTTTGACCAGGCTCTCTCATGGCAGGATAGCAGCCTTCATGTTTCACTCAACTGATGTAAAACTCTGAATTCTGGGGGGGACACACTTTGCAGTCTAGAAAAGCAGAAGTGTAAAAAGTGTTCTTGAGGTGCACTGATATGTCAAGTGTGTATAACACTACAACTTGGCCTACAGTGAGCCGAGATATTTATCCTCTTGATTCCTTGTAGAGGTGTCTGGGCAGTGATGTGGGCTATAGCTTTCTTAATGTACGCAACTGCTGCTTTCCTGCCCCGATATGTGCAATTGTTTTTAATGCATGTCAGTTTTAGTGATCAACTTCGTAGTGTCTATTGTAGCAGGTAGTACTGGCAAGGATTTTTGGGTAGTGTGTAGAGAGAGGGTTCTTAATTACAAGCCAAAAAATAACCCAACCAAAAACCAAACCCAAAGAGGTTAAGAATCTGAGTAGTTTTCACAGTGCTAACAGAACACTTCGTGTGTGAATCCTACTCGCCCTTTCAGCAGTGACCTGTAGAACTGTACGTGGACAGAACAAGTAACAAACTGCCCCCGAGGATTTATTGCACCTGACTCTGTAACTGACTGGGGGAGGTTGATTCCACGGTGTAATAATACAATGGTGTGGATTTGGAAAGAGAGAGCCTGTCTCCCTGGATCCACCACCTCTTCCCTACTGGGTGTCCTTTATCAACTCACTACACTTATGTAGGGAGAAATGTTTATGGACCTTACCGGAGGGTGTGTAGATATTGAAGAAACTGTAACTACTCACCTGCTTTATTGACTGGTGGTTTGAGTTTACCTTGTGTGCTTGAATCTGTTTAATAACTCATGTCTCGTATATACATCTTCTTGTGATAAGTCATTACACTTAAGAGCTTTTATTATTTAGAGATACTGTTGAGACACTGCTGTCCCTGTGAAACTGTTCTATTAACATAAAAACCTTGAAACAGAAATAATCGGGGGGGGGCGGGGGCAGGGAATTACTTTTCTCTGCTGGTCTATTTATTGTGGAGTTGCTGCTGCTTGCTAAATAAATATGCTTTTGAAAATAAGGCTTTCTCGTCTTTGGAAAAAAGGCATATACCAAATAAATGGACTATGCAAAACAATTACAAACCTAATGATGATGACAGTATCACAGGTGTATGTTGTCTCAGTAAATGACTTGAATTACAAGAATGCGTTTGGGTAAACATTTAATGTATTTGTGAACTAAAATGCTATCTGTGTATATTCCGTTGTGTAAGTATTTGCTTCTAATCCAGTGTTATTGCATTATGTAATTGTTCTCCCTGGGAAATACAGAATGGCATGCATTTTCCACAATACGTAAGTGAAACAACCCACAGCCTTTTTGCAATCGACTGGCATGCTGATATTAACCACTGCTGTTGCAGAATCTCATAACCTTCTTGCTATTTACACATTTCTCATTTTAAAATCTTTGGTGTGCCAAAAATTGAGCTTTTCCTAGCATACACGAACTTCCTAGGTGGTCTGCAGGCTCTTGACTCGAATGATGGCATGGGAAATACCAAGATTATTTTTCCTTGCTTTAAACTGTACCATTTGCTGCCAGAGAGCTGGGGTGTGTGTCTGTGCTGCCTTTAATGCACTTGGTGAATTTTGAATGAAGATAAAAATGTTTGTGTTTGAATAACTGCATGAAATCTCACGGGCTTCTGTTACACTTGGCACTTTATCCACGTTTATAGTAGATCTTGATTTTTTTTTTTTTAGTTTAATTTTTTTTAATTTTATTTTTTTATTTTAACTTTTTTTTTTTTAGTGGGGAGAGACCAATATGTCGTCAATGCTCATAGAAAAAGAAAATCCATGCTGACAGTTTACAAAGGGCAAGCAATAACCTGTGCTTGCTGTCTGAGGAATGCAGCCTTTCATTTCAAAGAATTTTTTTCTATATGTCAACAGTGATATTGGTCTTTCCCTGTATTCTGTTTTATTGCAGGATAACTCTGTAACTAAAGGATGGTAGGTCCATACTCGAGCACTCAAAGATAAATCTAGTCAGCATGTGTTTGTGTGTGTAGGTGTGGATACACAAGCAAAACAAACAAACAAAAGTAATTTTCAGGATAGCTTTGCCAGCTGTGTGAACTATATGGATAGCACACAGTCTAGATAATTCTTGATTGGGGAAATCTGTACTGATGGCAACTGAAATGCCAGTGACACTGGCTACTTTCTATGAAAAGGCAGCTGATACCTTAGGACTGAATTCAGAAGCAGCTTTGCTGATGTCCTATCCTTGATGTTACAATTTCTCTGCTGTAATTAATCTAGTATAATTAATATTTTGTCACTTCCCTCTTTTCTGTATCGGTAATCTCTGCGTATCAAGAAATGCATACGGTCTTTGCCTTGTCATGAATAGTAATCCCCACAGCAATAGCATGAAGATTAGACTTTTTTTCTTAAAGGAGAGACTAATGGGAGATGGAGTGGATAGACAGCAAGTTATCTGACTATTTATAAGCACCAATTTATAGTCTCAAAAAAAACCCCAAAACCCATGTTGTTTGTCCTTGTAAGAGTTAATACCAATTGAGAAAGTGGACAACGAAACTGTAGAACAAAGAATACGGTTAGGATATGAAGAACTGTCTTTAATATATTTTTCTTTCTAAGTTATCAGCTGGGTTTTTTAAGTGTATGTTGCCAAGTTGTTTACAAAACGTAGCTTCACTCCAGGTTTTGTCTGTTGACAGCAAACTTACTGTAACTTCATAAAAGTCAACTTAGGTTAAGGGTAATATAAACTTATCTGCAAAATACTAAGACGACTTTTAACCTGTTCAAATTCGCTCTACTAAGTGGGTGAGTGAGAGGGAATGCAAGTTGGATATTTATGTTAGAGTTGAATTTATATTGAGGCATGGTAGGAGAATCCCCATAGCGTGTACATTCTGGCTAAAGAGAAGAGAATTCCTGTAATGTCAGCAGAACCAATGGTAATTTCATTTTAGGAGAGAATTTTAAAGACTTTAAAGACTCCCTGTGTACCACTACTTCTGATTTTGAAATATAAGTATATACTTCATGAGATTAAAAGAATGTTTCTGCTTCCTGAATATTTTCTCTCAAACTTCTGTCTCATGCTGTGGTCTTTAAACAGGATGCTGAGAGAACGGTCGCTTGCAGTTTTGTTTAGTCAGCCAGAATCCTAACAGGTTAAAAACAAATACATAATTATAGATTTGCCAAGATCGCCTAGAAACTTCAGCTTAGGTGTTTTATTCCATCTGAAATAGTTTGGGTACACTTTTTACTCCAAGGCTGCAAATCCTATTTATTCTTTGCTATGTTCATAATAAGCTGAGTGCTGCAGGTTGACACTTAGGAAGCGATGGCTTGTTGGTGTGCAGCCCATCTCCTCTCCTCTCAGTTCACCACTGTTTTTCACACCAGGCACCACCTGTCATGGCATATCCTGCCACAACGCCAACAGGAATGATGGGCTACGGGATGGTAAGTGGAGCTCCTGAAACTCAAAGTCATCACATGCTGTGTATCGTTTGCTTATAGTTTGGCAGCGGTCGATTTTTCTGAATTATTTTATTGAAGATTGAATTTCAGCTCTTATCGGTTTATTCTTCACCGAATCGCGAAGTCCTGGTTTTCTGAACTACTTCAGTGCTTTTTGTCTGAAATTAAGTCTGTCCTTGCTTACCTCAGTTAGTTTTTCATAAACTTTTTAAAATTAAGACAGTGTCTATTCATGGTGGGCTTTATTGGTGTAGAAGTGTATCATGTGAGTATAGATAGCTACATTCACAACGGGAATGTTTTATTGGTGAAGTGAAACGTTCCTTAAATACTCACTCCCAACCTTGGCAAAAGGTATCTGTAATGATCGAGGCTACGAAACTGCAAGTTTGTGACACTGCCATGTGTTGCGGTGTCAGTTGAGAATTGAACCTCTTAGTGACACACCAGTCCCAGAAGGCTTTTGACATAAACCTGACCTTGCTGCTTGTGGCTGTGAAAAGTTGTTCAAATTTTTGTTCATATCTCAGATTTTAAAATATTTCTGAAGTGATGTGCCTTAACTCTTCTTTATTAGTATGGTTTTTATGTAGCACAGCTTTGCTGGGTGAATAAAAGGAGAGTTTCCTTAGAACAATTTTTCTGTTTAATGGCTCACAGATTAGTATAATAAAACTGAGCTAAATGTTTCATCATGTAATCAAATTAATGATTTATAATTTGTATACGCTCAGTAAGCGAACTGCAAAAGTGGCCAGCTGTGTTCTTGAGGGTCTTTTGGGAGAGAATCATCTTCCCCATTACCCACCCGTAAACTCCTGTAGTATGTTCTGTGCAAAGTCGTTGTGGTTTAACTACCATTAGTGTTGATTCAAACTTGATCTACACAACTTTGCACTGACGGTACTGGAAGCATTTTCTTAGTTATTTTGATTCAGCAGCTGGGGAAGGTAACATATTTAGTGCACAGAAAGTAGTCTTGCATGTTTTGTAAAGCAGCTTTCATCGTGGGGCTTAAATGCCAATGTGAATTGGAAACTGGAATTAATAGGAGCCATAACTCTCTTATCCGGAGTTGCTGTTCCTTGTTCAAAAGTGTGCAATGTCTGAGCGCGTGGGTGAGATGGGCCATTACAGAACGACTGGTGGGCTTTAGAAGACATCCTGAAAACTGTCCTGGCTCATTCAGACTTTACTCAGGACATTTACTACTGGGAATCTCTGAAATATTGACCCATTTTACAACCCCTGTGTTTAACTTTTTCCTAAGAGCAGTAGTAGGTACCATAGTTCTGAGCAGGGCTGTTTCTAAGTGGCAGTGTCGGAGCAGGCTTTTCCCTGAAAGGAGGGAGATGGGAGCTGGTCTCTTCTCCCAAGTAACTGGCGATAGGACAAGAGGAAATGGGTTCAAGTTGCGCCAGGGGAGGTTTAGGCTGGACATTAGGAAAAAATTTTTCACTAAAAGAGTTATCAAACATTGGAAGAGGCTGCCCAGGGAGGTGGTTGAGTCGCCATCCCTAGATGTGTTTAAAAGTCCTGTAGATGTGGTGCTTAGAGACATGGTTTAGTGGCAGACCTGGTAGAGTAGGATCAATGGTTGGACTGGATGATCGTAAAGGTCTTTTCCAACCTAAACGATTCAGCATTCCCTGGCTGCTGCTTCCTTTGTCTTCACTGTGCCGGCAGTTATTTTTAACTTACTTTTTTGAACAGTATTTTCATCAGCGTCAGTTTCTTGAATGGGGTCACCATGTGATTGCCCAAACATCTGCTTGGCATGATAGGAGGAGTACCAGGAAAAGCTGCTTGAAATGGGGATTGCTTCAGTAGGACTGCTGCTGGGTATCAGCCCAAGCCTGGGGGGAGTGCCAACAGCAGTGCCAGAGATGGGCGTCTACCTAAAACAAATAAAACCTGACTTCTAAGACCATTACTATATGTTAAACTCTTAATTTGGCTCAGCCAGAGAGTGTCAGTAACACTTTAGGCTTTGAATGCATAATGACTTAACATTAATTGTACATACAGTTTTCAATTTTTCTTGAACCCTGTCAGCTCTGCGTTGGTGTCTGTAAACTGTTCTTGTGCTTTCGGAGGCAGACAGGGCAGTGCTGTCAGACCTCAGTTCTGGGAGCAAGAGGACCCGCACAAATGCTTGTGCTTAAACAAGTATTTTAGTGTACCAGATCTTTGCAGCAAGCGATTAAATGGGCTCAGTTGTTGCTGAGAGTATTCCTTGAAAAGGCTCTAATGTTCCTTTCTAGTAACCTTTATTTGCAGAGTATTGTAGAAAGATCGTATGTGATTGCATGTATCAAATAGGACCAAGACTTTTCACCCATTTACCATTTTCCTTTCCTTAAATACTCGCAATGTATTTATGCTGTGTGTGATTTGATGTTGTCTGGATTTTTTTTTTAGCCATCACAGATGGGAGGCATACCAGTAATGACACAGCCAACTTTAATATACAGTCAGCCAGTTATGAGACCACCAAACCCTTTTGGCCCCGTACCAGGAGCACAGGTGTGTATATTCAAAATAATTGGTGCTAGAAACAAGTTACAGCTGGGTCAGTTTCTTTAAAAGTATTTTAATATTTTCTTGTGTTGGACAAATGTATCGCACAAGCCCCGTAGTTCATGTAAGGATTGCTTCCTAGCTTCTTACATCCAGCTTGGCAGCATCGAGTTTGTTTAACAGAAAAAAAGAGGGTAGTGTTTTAAGGCATTGTTTTTCTGGGAACATGACTGAGATTATCCTCAATGCGTTAATGAAAGGAGAAGAATAGTTCATGTCTGTGCTGTTTGCTGGAGACAGGCTTCTTCACCAAAGTTTGCGTTCTCTGCTGCTTTACCTCTAAGTGTGGCTTTGTGAGATTGTGCTATTACAGCTTTTTCCTGAGCATGCGTGGCACTGCTCTTTGACCTGTTACACTTGAAAGTATGAGATTATAAACCTGGCAGTAGCTGTAAACTTGTAAAGTGTAAGCTGCATGCTTGTATGACAGCATTTTGCTGGGGACAGGCAGGGCGTATGGAGCCTTTTAAGTCTCTGACTGTTACAGATGGGTTTGAAAAGAACATGGTATCGAACCTGGTGAGATTTCAGCCCTGCAGCTGGCTGTTAGTACTGACCGCTCTTAGTGGGAGGCACGTGGCACGGTCATCTAGTTTTAACCGTTATCTTCTCTAAAGGTGTCTGTATTCCTCCATGTTTTTGCAGAAGACAGTATTTACAGCGTAGTGAAGATACTCAACAGCTATACCAATCTATCTGGCCTGTCCCTCCTAAGCAAGGCGTTACGTTCAGTGGAGCGTTCCTTACATCGCCTGCTTTTCTGCTTCTCGTATTATGTTGTGTATAGATTCTTTACTTAACGTACTGGAATAAAAGAGCGTGCTAAAGCGTCACTCGAACATTGAGAAGAACAGACTTTATCAATACTGGAGTTAAATACGTACCTTTTATTGGGGTTTTTTTTGCAGACTTCTGTTGCTGGGAAGTTTCTGTGTGAACTCACTTTTTTAACCCAATAGTCATTTGAAGATAGATTTTTGCAGTAGGAGAAACATTTAAAAATAAGTAGGGGAGAGGGGGGATGGATGACCTTGAATGTCTTCATACTATTTTCAGAAAATACTGAGATTGTTAAGACTTTGTGTTTGTGAACTGTAGTTAGAGGTAGAGCCAAGTTTAGCTGGCAGATTGGAACTCCGGTATTAACAGTGTGGTTTTAATTACCAGTCAAATGTTTCTTTGTCAAAGTTCACACTGCACTTTCTGACTCTGTTAGAAAAATGTAATATATTGGGGCTGTCTTTTGATCTTATTATAAAGAGCTCTTGTCTTTTTAGGTGACTGCTTAAAAACATGCATGTATAACTTCACTTAAGTATGTATTGGTGTAAATGTGTTTTGGGGACTAAAGTGTGGAGGGAAAAGAATTCAGCAGTGGGTTGGAGAGGAAAAGAGCCTCAAACCCTTCTCCAATGCCTGAATCTGATCCTTTAACAGGGGAGGCTCTGCTCTCTGCTGCCAGTGGGCAGTACGTCCATTTTTCTCTACTAAAATAGATTTTTTTTTAAATTATTTTTTTTAAAGGCTTTATTTGAAAGGGACGCTGTTAGATTTCTTTAGCTAAAAATGCAGTTTTCAACTGACTTTCTCTTTGACTCCTGAGACCTGCTTTGCACATCCACTGTCACTTCAGACACATGATTTGGTATTCTTCACGTGGATTTTATATTGTTTCACGGGGGGAAAGTGTGTTTACAAGACTTCTTAAATAGAGAACAAGTTAAAGGATCCTCAAGGATAAGAGACTTTTTCTGCGATTCCCAAAACATCAGTTTTGAAATGTCCCTTTAAAAAATAAATAAATCTGCCTACCTGCCTAACGCGGTTATGAATAGGTAGGTAGGTCTGAATAGCTAGGTGAGCCTTTCTGCTTCGTTTGACACTGCAGGGCTTGGTCTCGGTTGAATCCCAGCTGGCTGTCATAACAGGAGAAAGAGGAATTAGTCACAAGTGAGGTGTGCAGAGCTGTATTTATTGTGCTTATCTGACAACAGGTTTGGCTCCTGTGAGAATTAATTTGATAGAAAACACACCCTTTGAATCGGCATTTGCTGTGTGACCGGGAAGGGTTTTCCCTGAGACGCACAGTCTGCGTTGCTTGCAGATGTTGAGTTTTCAGAAGTCTGACATCGATAAAGCAACTTAAATGAAGCAAAGGCTGCACGCGAGAACTTCTTCCCCATATACAGTGGAGGTGGCACTTACCAACATATAGCCACGGAGGGGAATTACAACATTATTACAGTACACTTACTGTATGTTTACTCTTGAGGTTCTTCTGAGAGCATATTTGTCTATTTAGGTTTAGTTAATACACCTGTTGTGCTAGAAATAGGAAAATAAAGAAATAAAAATGTGTGTTCTTGGTGTAAGTAAGCAAATCTTAATCAACAACGTTTATCTGAAAGGCACGCAACTCAAACCGCCTACATCCCAAATGGATCACTCTAAACAGCATTATTCTAATACAGCTTTTGTCCATGGTGTCATCACTGCCAAAAATGAAATTGTTTTTCATATTTACATTTAAAGCACCAGATTATATCACTTACCTCCAGTCTGCTCATAGAGCTTGGTTGCTGTCTGCAGTAAAAAAACTTGAAGGTACTTCAAAGCATAATGACAGATACGAAGTTGTTGCTGAAAAATTATATTGCCAAGTTGTAGTGTGTTGGGAACTCCTCCTAATTCGTATACAGAGTGGTAAAATAGGCATCCCAATGTTGTCCAGTTTCTTTATAATTTAAACTGGTGTTCCTAGCTTGATACTCTTAAGGATTTGTCTTAATAAATATACTTTTCCTACCTCTAGACATGCCTATTTTGCCTCTCTTTCAAGTGTTCTGTTTACAGGCGTGCAACTTTATTTCTAATTGTTGCTACCAAAAGCAAGGCTAGTTTGGGTTTTTTTTAAGGGCAAAATAATTTGAAACAATTGAGAATGAGAGTAGAACAGTTGCTGCTTTGAAAGGTGCAAAAGTTATAGTTTTGTAAGAAACTGGTGCGTACCTTTTTTCTTTGAAATCACTTATCTTGCATTAGGGTCAGTATTTCCTGCTTGAGAAAGAAAATCATAGTATTCATCATGATAAAATAGCGGGCTTTTCTCACTGCAAACTATTCTATCATGCTACCCAGAGCAGTGAGAATGGTCGGAGTTGTGTGATTAAATTTAGCTGGCGGGGAGGAGACGGGAACAGGCTGAATCAGTGATCCAAACAAGGGTAAAGAGCAGCCAGAGTGACGGCAGACGTGATACAGTACAGCAAATGCAGAGGGTTTCAGACAAGGCAGATCTGAGTGACGTGCAGTTAAGGGGAATGTAACTACCCATTGTAAGACCAGAGTGTCGTAACGCACGGCAGCAGTGCTTGAATGTTCACCACCACCAAAAACATTATGGTGTTGGCTAATATAACATGGTAGAGTACTGCCAAATCACTGGTATGCCTTTAAGTGTTATATATTCCGGTCTGATTACCCCCAAAAGGACACAGCCTCAGGAGGGGAAGCAGCTGGGTAGTGAGAATTCTAAGATTTAAAATAGAATAAATAAATTATTCAGCCTGCTGCCAGCATCTGTGTGAATTGTAACGCTGCAGTTGTTAACGTCACTGAATTGTACAGAAAAATAGTAGGAGTGATCGCCTGGTGATGATGAAGAATAGGTAAATGTGCAAATGAGGAAATTGGTTTCGTGGGGGTTTTTTTGGTTTGTTTTTTCGTTCCTTGTCTTATTGGAGACTGTGGAAGAACAGGGTATGAAGTTCAGGACAGACTTATGCCAGAAAGTAGACCTTATGGGTGCTCCTTTTGGCATATTAATCCTAAAATATATGCTAAAACAGCTTGACAGACTTCTTTGATGAGAACCCAGTATCTAGCTAATGATGGGAATTGGCACAACGCTGACTTATGGACGGGTTCTTCTGTGTTACTGTGACTCGGCGGGGAGGTTGTCTTTGTTGGAAGCAGCGAGAAGTGACGACTGCTGTTGGAGGCGAGACTAAGCTGTGGGTCTGATCCAGCACAGTACGTAGCATTTCAGCTCACACAAGCGCTGGGCAGTAAGGACACTAAATCCACAGTTCTAGGAGTATTAGTCCTAGAGAAACTGATGCCAGTGCTGTTTTAAATGCTTCTCCTTAGAAACTGCTAAGGTAGGTTCTGGTTTTCAGATATATTCATAAGCGGTGTTCTGGATAGATGCAATGTAGGAAACTGTCTTAGCTATACTTTCCACATTTTTTTTAGGCCTCTTTCTTAATAATTAGAGGAATCTCAGTAAAATATGTATTTACTGTAAGGTACCGTGTCTTGTCTGAATTTGGCTGCGGCATCTGGGAAGTAGCGCTGTCAAGTTTTTTCCCAGTATTTAACCTGAACAGGCTTCCTTGAAATTTCACCTCTGTTTCTGGTTACATGCTGATGTTACACAAATGACAGAGCTCTAAACCTACCAGTCTTCCACACTGCTTTCAAACTGGGACATTACTTTGGACTTGATATCAGTTGGAGATTTGCCAACTCAATTTAATGGGACTTTTAATATGGAACTTCAAGCCGTTTGACCATGAAGAGGAAGAATGTCTCCTGAAATCAAGTCGCAGCAGGCACGGCTTGCTGAAGTGATGACTCTGTTGGACTTTATCGTTAGTCTGGCTCAAATCCTGGAGAGTGGTGGGGTGTGTGAGCTATGGCTTTCCAAAGGGAAGAACCAAGTTTAAAAGGGAACTTCTGACATCCTGAAACTGCTTCTCAAGCACTTCCCATTCTGTCTCATGGCTCTTCCATAATCTGTTTATGGGGACTGGATCCCAGTGTCCTGTTGGGAATGGGTTTTTGGGAGGGAGATGAAGATTCCAACCCAGATAGAGAGTACTGATCCTGAAGGAACTCCTTTTCCCCACGTGGTTTCTGAGATAGACGTTAACGTGAAAAATTTGAATTCGTAATGGCAATATTTACACACTGGGCGCTTCTGCAAGCAGTTCCCATAAGCGTGTTCCCTGTCATGTGTAGGTTGGCAGGCAGTCGGTATTTCCAAAGGAAATACGTCTTCATGTGATGTTTTTTGCAATGTGTATAAAGTGCAAGTATGCACTGGTGATTAGTGACTCAAGTATTTGTAAACTGTTAAAGTGATGGAATCCGAAATGGAGAAAGTCGACTGTTTTATTTGTAACTGCAAAAGCATGCAAGCTCTACAAGGGAGGAGGGAAATAGAATTTAATAAAGCACCATTTATAACGGGGAAAGCACTAACAAAGAAAGAAAAGGGCTAAAAAAAAAAAAAAGTAAATTGACAAATAGCAGATGTGCCTGCAATTACAGCCTGCAGGTTACTGGTCCCTTCCAGCAGCAGCAGCTGGAATGCCAATATTACCCACTTGTAAATTATGTGCTTTATATGGCTGAATTTGTAGTGTGGTGCATTAAATACATGGCTACAGGATGTGATTTTTGTTAATATAGATAGTATAGACTATCGGTCTCAGTCTTCAGTTCTCACCTAAAGCCTCAGCAGTTGACAAACTTTTTTCCTCCCTCCCCCCACCCCACCCCCAGAATATATCCCCTGTTCTCCTTCTGTGCTCCCAAATTGACAATTACCTGTTGTCTGCTCTCCAGCTTTTTTTTATACACATCCTATTTTGAGAGGAAAAGATGTTGAGAGCTGCTCCTTCTGGAGAAGGCACCTTGGAAAGCTGCCATGCTCTGGCCAGACCCCCAGCCTCATCTCTCCCTGCCAGTAGGTAGTTTTGCCAGTAAAGCGGGGAGAGCGCTAACCTGTTTCACAGGAGTGTCAGGCTTACGGTTTTCTATCTTCTTTTGAAGAAAACTGCTGTGAAAGTGCGAGGTTATCTGCTTATTTGGCACGTTCCAATTGAAGTGTCCTTTCAGAGTCACGTCCAGCTTGTTTCTGCATTACACCGACCATTGAAGAGGCTTTCTGTTCTCCATATGACCAAACACCTTGTTTTAATAGTTGATTTCTGCCAAGTTTGCCTCTTAACCTCCCCTTGTCCTTTCATTACACGTTCAGCTTTCATATTCTGTCATTCTGAGACCTTTTTTTCTTTTTCTTTCCCTTTCTCTGTCGTCTTTCCTACTAGCTGTCTGCAGCATCCAGCCCTTCCAGTCAGAGTCCTCACAGAGCCTCAGGAAAGGATCCCTTTGCAGAGCTCTCTCTCCAGGATTTCTTGTAGAACAACTTAGGTATTGTCCATTATTCTGGGGAGATGCTGGTTTTTTGTGATATAAAACAAAATCAAAGCTCTAATTCGAGTTTTATTAACATGACCAGAACTGTTTCCGAAGAAAATCAAACAAGTCATGTTGAGTTGGAAGCATTGTGGAAGTGACTTGGAAACTCGGTATACTTAACTGCGGCGGTTTAAAGGCCCGATCAAGTCATTTTGCTGCAGTCCGTTGGAGATAAAGTTTGCTAGTTCCTTCCTGAACTGCAAGAGCCAGCACACGGGGTACTTTGTTGCAGTTGGGGAGAAGGAACTGGTACTACCTGCTCTTGACCAGTTCATTGGGAAAATGTTTAGGGTTCGTGGCTATCGGCAGACCCGACTGCTGCTGGCAGTCTGCTCCTGCACTTCACCCGATTGCTTGACCAAAGAGTTCACTTTATGCAGAAGGCGGTACTTGGCTTCATGCGTGCGAGGGTTAAATTTTGGTATAGACGTGCCGCTGGAGTTCTGTTCTTCTTTATCAATCAGAGGTGGGTGGAAATTAAGTACTAAAATGAGTGGAAAAGATGAAAAAATTCAAGAATACATGGTGTAAAGAAAGAGTAGGCTTCATTGCGTACAGCACCTGCTTTTCTTTGTGCACTTCCTCTGGTTCAGGGTGAAAAGTGACCCTGAGTTCTCTTCATAATGATGTTGATCTGTGTTACGCAGCCGCTGCCGACAGTATTGCAGGGATAAGTAGGTGGGTGGTTTGGTTTTTTTTATTGTTGGACAAACCAGCTTAATGCAAAGAGTTGTTCCAAAGGCAGGTGTAGCTGGAAAAACATCCTGATGGCTTTTGGTTGTTTTCTGGCCCTGATTTTGTAAAATTTTTATTCCTGTTCAAAACTTCAAATCTTGGGGTAGCTTGGGCATTTGAAGAATGGAAATTTTTGAAGAAAACACAGGTTTATAGTGAAGTCCTACTTCTGTTGGATGTTTAACACAAGGGTTTTTAATCTTTCCAGATTCAGTTTATGTAACTGTGTTAGATGGAAGAGAAAGGAACGTCTCCAAAAAGATGTGCTCACCAGTAAACCCCCCCACTTCCAGGAAAAAATGAACTTCAGTCTCTTGAACTCTCCTCTTCCATTAAATGATGCAGTGAAATGATGAAGACCAACGAAGGAGCCCAGGACAACTCCATAAGAAAACATCAATATACAATACAATGCCAAGAATTGCCATGAATTAAGACTAAGATCTATTTTTTTTTTTTTGTCCTGGTGACTAACACGTCGATACTTTCAGCTTCTAATAATATCCATAATCGGTAACATACGAAGAGAAGCCTTTATTCTGGAAATTGAGATTGGTGTTTGGAAATGCTGTCTGGAATGGAGATGTGTCCTTTACCGTAACTCGAAACAAGACTTTGGGCAGGGGAGGGTCAAATCCTAACTCTTAATTCTGCAGTTACCTTTTCTTCAGTCCTCACAAGTGTAGGCACAGCAGTAATGGAAATTAACTTTTTTTAAAAATTATATATTCAGTTTGCAGTAGACATTCCTTATGTATTATTGTTTGTATTTATTTATGATTATCAATTTAACATTAATATTGTATCAAAAAAAACTTCCTTATGAAAATGAGTATGGATGTATACAGTATGTCTGATTTTTATCCACAAAGAATGAATCTGATTCAGAATGCTTTTCAGCTGACATACAGAGCACTAAATATTTTAAAGGTCTGAATCTAATGAATTCTCAGTATATATGGGAATTAGGGAAGAGCTGTAAAATGCATTAATCCTTATAGTCAATTCTGTGCCTAGGATTTTGCAAGGGAACAGTTAACTGACTAGAAGAAGCACTACATTTTTAATTCAGCATTAGTGCATTGGGAAGGAACGTTATTGCTTTGTGCTTGGCATGTCATTATTTTTACATTTGACATTATAAGGCCTTTCCAAAATGAATGTGAGGAATTGCTTTCACTTTAAGACTTTCCTTCTTTTCTGTAAAAAAAATAAAATAAAATAAAAATAAAAAAATAATAATAATTGAGGTGGTGTGTGTTGGGGGGGAAGCCTTTTCATTTGGCTAGTGCCATGTTTATGATCGTATACCTTTTAAAAGTAAATAAAGGGGAAGTAGCTTCCTCACATATGTCTAGTGGGTGTTTAGTTAATGAAGAATTAAAGTAGCACTGTTGATCGGTGCTTTGTGTAAATACATCATAACTTTTGGGTGGAGTGGGGCCTTCAGAAGGATAGTCAATGATATGAAAGCAATTCTGTACATGAATTAAGCATACTTGCTGCATTGTCTCTGCAGATTCTATTTTTGTTTAAAATATTAAAATGTACGTTAGCAAAAATGGGTGGATTTTCAAATAAAATGCAGCTTCCACAGAACTTTTGTTACGGTATGAAAGTCTGAGGTGCTTCTTTTCTTTTTGCTGCTTAAAATGTGCACTGATAATTGCTTTGTTTACTTAATAAAATACCAAATGTATTTCATATGTGCATCTTGTATTACAGGAAGCGCAGCACTGTGAATCTGTGAATGACGTCACCTAGACAACATCTTCCCGGTGGTGCTGCAGTAGACGGCCTTAGTTCCACTATAATGAGTTGTCTCGTTAAGAGCTGGATTCCTTACTTAATATGATATTTCACGATCTTCTAGTTTTTCAAAATATTTATGGCAATAAACTTGTACTGTTTATAACTGAGCAAGAAGTATGAATACACCAAAATAATGATTTAGGTACCTCCCCTCATCTTCAGCAGAAGTGAAGCTGTGCAGAGGTTGCTCAGACCACTGTCTGCATTACATGCCAGTTCTCATCACAGGCAGTTGTGACAGAAATGAAACTTCCCTCTTCTCCATGACCCGAGGCTTGTCCTGAAGGATGTACATCATAAAATGATCAGTAGATTTACAATTTCTTTGTAAAAGCATGAATTAAAAAACCCTGAAACTGTCACTTTTAGAGTATATGATGCACATGCCCAGATCTGGGGAGTTTCATACACAGTTTACTTAAATCTTTACCTTCCTACAAATGAGGCTTTCCCTGTGGGACTGTACCACCAGAGAACAAATTGTTTTTAGTTTTTGCTCGCACTCAGAGTATCAAAAATGTGAATTGTCTGAATCGGAGGTCAGCTGGAACAGAGGTGCACGTTTGTGTCCTATTAGCTAAATGGGTAACTAGCAGGGTACAAATTGTTCTGAAACGCAGCCCAGAGCTTGTGTGAAAGATCAAGGTAGACCTTCCTCCTCCCCCCTAGCCCAGTGCGCTGGGTTATGATAAAAACCGACACCAACCTTGTCATCTTTCTAGGTCTGGGATGCTCTGTGCACAGTGGTTTCAGTCTCCGTTTTGAGGCTATTGACCGAGGATAGAGATCTGCTTGCTTAGCTCTTCGATCTTTTTGATCCCTTGCACCTCCTTTGTGGCGCTATGGACTTGAGATTGCAGATCAGGCAGGTGCCAAAAATCCCCAAACAAACAAAAAACCCCTTCTTTCTGCAGGGATGATGAATTCATCTTTTATCCTTTACTGCTCACTCATAGTTGCTCTGCGCTCTTTAACACGGCTGCTGCGCAGGTTGAGCTTTCTTGTTGGAGGCCTTGCTAATAAACCTTGCTTTTGGTTTACTCTTCAGAGACAAACTCGCCTGAGAATTCTCCTGAGGATTATTTTCCCCGTTTATTTTGTTCCTAATAAGTATGTTTACTTTCAGTATTGCTGGAATAAAACTCAGTTGTAGCTTAACTTAAAAAGCATAGACATGTTTCTTCATTTTTAATAATGGGGGGTTGTGAAAACCTGGTTCTCTTCAAAATTGAGTTCAAAGGCTATTTAATCTAGGAGAGCAAACTGCCCAGGAGAGCTGCCTGCTCCTAGCAAGCGGTGGAGGATACAGTGCTTTGTTAGAGGGCTGCCATTCCTTTCTGAGCTTTGTGATGGAATCTAGTGTGTCAGAATCATCACAATATTTTAATTTTTTTTTAATCAGAGAATTATATAATTAAACCAACCGGATTCACCTCTTGCGGCAATTACTCTTGCCAGAACAAGGACCTGAACAGCTAGGAACCTCAGGTGTTTTCTAAAAGCCCAAATGTAGAATCTTCATCTGAAGACAAATCTAAATTCTTTTGCTGCTTCTGTTCTTTGTTTCAGAGTCACAAACGGAACTGAACTGTCCTGTGCAGTAAATTGACAGTACCTCAGGAAATCTTTAAAAACTGTTTTTATGTGACATCAGATGGTCCATTCAACCAGCTACCGGGCTAAGTCGCAGACTCCCTCAGCTGCCAAACAACCTTTCAGCAAGAAGAGACAAGGTGAAACCTTGCATCTTTTATTAGAGCAAAAGTGCCTGTTTTCAGAGCCTGGTATAAATGTTGTAGTGATATAAATGACTTGCAACTCGAAAGCCATGACATAATTGAGATAAAGATTGTGGCAGAAAAATGAGAATTAGGTGCCAAAAACACTGGGAGAGGTATGAAATGCTGATGGGAGCAGAAGATTGACAAGATAATGTCAGGGTAGTGAAGAAATGTGCTGAATACAGAAGAAAAATCCATGTTAATGGGAGCATATGTAAACTAAATAAGAGCTTTCTCCTTGGCCTGTTGACCTTTGCAGCGCTCTCACACTGCAGTGGAGAGAGCAGAAAGTCTTGACATCTTTTGCTGAATTTGCCCAACAAGAAAAAACTGTGAGTTACTGAAGTTTTCCATGTTCAAACTGGAGAATGGAGGGACTTGGCTGACCAGATCAGGAGAACGAGTGAGGAGGAGAGATTCCCTGAACAGGTTTCCCTGAAGGTGTAACATTGCTGCCACCCACTTGGCACCCTTTTGTATCTGAAGGCTGAGTAAATACTATATCCATTTCACTTGTGGGCGATGATTTGCCCAAGATAACAAATCAGTCTATGAGCTGACTGAAAGACATTTCTTATTCCTTTTCTTGCTTCTCTGCTCATGAAATTTCCTGAGGCAAAGATCAAAAAGCCTTGGAACAAACAGCCAACTTCCTTAAAAGTTCTGTTGTCTGAGCTGATAATGGTACTGAAGATGTGTTGGATGTAAGCGTGTTGCTCTGGATATCCGGCAGCTGCGGTATACGAGGAGACCTGAGCTCTCGGGTTTATTTTCAAAGCGTAGATCTCTGCTTTGTTCACAGTAGTAACTGCTGAACTTCCCCATGCCAGCTACAGCAATTGCCCGAGTATTGTTTCTCTAGAAAAGCATTATTTAGTACAATTTTAGCCTCTTGCTGCACTTTCATCACTAAAAGTGAGGAAAAGATCCAGCACCATGTCAAATCCCGGTTTTCCATGGCTCAGTGGAGATGTTTGATGGGCCACATACGGGAACAGTTGTTGGCATCTTATTACCACGTCATGTCCTAAAACAACATAGTGTTTGTGGTAGTCTGCAGAACATGAGCTCTGAAGTGTAGTATTACAGAGAAACATCCTTACTTCTACTGTGGACTCGAAATCCAAGGGAAAGTCTTTTTCAGAGGAACATCCAGCTGCAAAACATCAGTGGCTTAAGATGCTAATACCATTAGATTCTCCGTTCTTGCATGTCACTGTAGTGTAACTTTTCAGTCCATTAGCTTCTGCCTTGACCTTATTCTGGCAAACTCCTTTTAGCCCACAGAAGTAGAGTGTTTAATAACCTCTCAGAAAGCAGCCAAACAAGAACAAATGTTGCAGAACAAGTCTCCTACCCTCGTTTCCCAAAACATGCAGGTCTGAACCTGTGGAAAGATTGCCTCGTTATACAACCTAGCTGCAACAGAGGCTGCAAACCGCTCAAAAACCAGCCCAAAAGTTAAGTAACCTACATTCCCCGCGGCTCAGGCTGGGGAGGGATCATACTTGCACAGCCAGACTATAAAGCAATATAATCCCCTTGCTTGACTCTACGGGGAAATCGCTCAGAGAGGGTTCAAACCAGCAGCGTGCTGAGGTAAGCAGCTGCTTCAATCACTCGGTGGCTAGCAGCCCACCCCACCCCACCCCACCCCACCGTGCTTTTTAGGCATTTGGTGGATTGGTCTTTCTCAGTTCCAGCACATGGACTTCAGTTCTATTAAAATGGCTTTTATTACCATGCACTTACATGCAACTTGGGTGATGCTCATATTTCTTTAACTTTGAATTTCCAGAGAACACTTGTGAGGGTTTGGTTTTGTTTTTTTTTTCTGTTGAGACTGCAATTTCTTACGTCGTGTGCCAGTTGAATACATAACGCCAGCTCAACCGAGGCTTTGCTTGGATTATAGTTGTGGTGACACATGGACACTTTTCTGCATCTTGTGGCCTAACTAGTGTCCTATAGTTGTCTTGCACAACAGAAACACTGTAAAGAAAAGGTATTTCATAATGCTGGGAATTTAAGGGTGACTTCTGTAAGTTTTGTCCTAACTGGAGCAGTGAACCCTCTCACCCATTGTTTAAGTAGGAGTTAGAAGCCTTGGCCGTGCTGCCAGAAAGTGGACTGATCAGCCCTCTGTTTTACAACATGTTGCTCATTTCTGAGAGATTTTGCCGGTAACAAAATTATCAAATCCAGATGTCTCATTTGCTGAAGACCTAGCTTTCTCCATATAAAAGCCTCATACTGGCCTTAATGCTAATCCTATAGAAATCAAGGGGATTTGGGACACTTCACTAAATACGTTCTGCTACAGGCTGTTGCTTCTGGCTTGTGCAGACTGCCTGTGGCTTGTACCCTAATTAGCATGTTTCAGATTTCTGTTTAACTCCCTCTCACCCACACAGGCACTTATGGTAGAAGGCTAAACAGTGACTTGAAGAGGCTAAGTTTCTTTTTTTCCAAGGTGCAAGTTCAGGTTGTCCTGCCACATGTCCTACACATGGTGGTATGCATTATGGGCATAAGCAAAGAGAAGCCTAGAGATGGGCCCTACGTTTACATCACTAGGAAATGTAAAGGCCCTTGGGGGAGCGGTGGGAAGAAGGGAGAGGCCTTTCTTCAACTGAAAAGCTGTTCAGCATAAGCCATATTCTAATTCTGCGACTAACCGAAAAGCCAAACTAATCACTGAGCAGAACTAATCTCTCTTTCAAGTAAGGCATTTCACGGGGCTAGCGCTTCACTCAAAGAAAGCCAGTGTAGCCAAGGGGAGGCGCCTGTTGTGCTGAAAACATTACCAACACACAAGTACAGATCCCCATTCTCTCGACACCCAAGCGCTAGGAGTCACCTCAGTCTTTGCGGTAACTCAGTTGGGTTACAGCAGGGACACATCCAAACTTAAATATTTAACTGTTTAGTACGTGGCAACGCAATCCAAGTCTGGGATTAAGGCTCCTACCTTTACATGTCTGCTTGTGAGCCCGCTTTCTCAGGACTGTAGGCAGCAGAGCCCAGAGAACAGCTGGACTCGCCTGCAACTCAAAGAAACACCTGCTGGGCAGGAATAGCTGAGCTCACTTGAAAAATGAAAAAACGTTTGTGCTGAAGTACAGGATAAGCTGAGACACTGCATAGATACAGGTTGTTTAGAATGTTTTACATTTTTTTATAGAGCTTTATTGCAAACAGCTGATTAACCCATCAAGGGTTTAGATCAGATTATTCAATGTTTTCACAAGTTTCTAAATAGGAATTGCATAGGTCAGAAGCCTACTTGTGCCTGTGGGAAGTAACTGCATTGTGTACTCCTGATAGGGTGTCCAGGATGCACGATGAGAGTGGAAAACCCCCCCACTGAATCAACGTGCTGAGATATATGTTCATAGAAACTAGCCACAGATCAAAGATATAGGGTTACACAACATATTTGGCCAATTCTAAAAAAAAATAAAAAATTAAAACTTTGATTTTTATGCTCTTTTTAAAAATTTTTTTCAATTTTTTGGTTATTTCAATATATTTAAGTAGGGGGTTTTTGGAGACAGGTAAAATGCATTCAAACATTCAATTTCTAGCAATAGTTGAATTATGCTTGGATAAATTAGATTCTGCTTTAGCAGGGTATTAAGTATTTTATAACAGGTCTACCTTTTATAGCAGGCTGCATTTACCCATTCTGTGTCTGATCAAGAGGGAATTCCACATTTGAAAGACTGCAAGTGGAGACCACAAAAACTAATGTTAACTCGGATCTTTTATTAGATACATGTGCAGCTATATGGACTGAGAAGCCCAAAAAGTGCACAAGAGTTCTCACAGTGGTAAGGAAAGCAACCTTTCAATTAGCCATCTGCACACAGACATACCTCTCATTAAACTTCTATGTGTAAATCATGATTCAGGCACTCAAAAATACTTTCCACAAAGCCCAATGCCACACACTTCTTGAAGAACAGAGTTAATATTTATTGAACTGAGAATGTTACATTTCTACATTAACAGCACAGCTTGTCTATTTTTAACCAACCTTTTCTTTAGATAAGGCCTTGATCATCTGAGCTGTGATGTGCCCATCTGATTTACCAATAATGCCATTTTCTGTGTGGCTCCTGCTTGGCATTTCTTCTGGTTCTTTATGAATAGGCATGGCTCTTCCAACCACACACATTAGCTTTGTCTCCAGCGGACCCAGTTTTAAGTATTCCTTAAGAAGAAAGAATGTCATTCTTCTGCAATTACATCAAAAAGCAGTCATTCTTCAAAAAAAACACAGCAACTTTCCTTGTAAAAGCAACTGTAAAGATGCTGCCCTGGGGCTGCTATGTTTGGTAATGTCAGTGTTAACGGGTTTGGTTTACAAGCCAGCTCATCTTAGGAGGCTGCAGCCTTCTGCCCTCTTCCTGTGTGTTTTCACCAATAACACTTTCTCTGCAAACCAAATTCTGCTCCCAAGTTCAGTTCTGTGAGAAGAATTAAACTAATCCAACAGGACACTACTGCCAAGAGAGAGGTCCAAGTCTAACCATGTGCTTCTACCACGTCTGTGCTGGCTCTGGTCTTCTCCAAACCTCTGAGTCAGTTCGGTTGACTAACCCAACAGAAAACTAATTCAGGAGGAGAAAAAAGGCAAGATTTTCTGCTGGGTGAATCAGCTACAGAAAAGGCCGATGTGCACTATGGGTTCCCAAAAGGCAGGAGCAGGACCATACAGCCAAGGCCAGGGAGAGGGAAGAAGGAACCCTACAGTGCAGGCTCTTGAATCACCTCTATTTAATATATGCTTTCATGATAGTTGCCAATGTAACTTCACTGTTTGCAATTACACCCTCGTTGCTATAAAGTACGAGAATGTCAGCAGCGCCTATGTCCCTCAGTGGGACATTGTCCCTCTGCAGTGCTAGCAGCAGGAAGAAAGAAGTAAAGCTAGTATTCCTCTCCCAAGGCAACAACTGCAAGGAAAGAAACACCTGGACAGATTTTTCTGTTAAATGTTCAGCTTTGCTGTGTAATGACTCTTCAGGACAAGGCCTCTCAAGGCAACAGGATGATTGTTCTGAACACAAGTTGCAGGGTATTAATCAAGCTAATGCCAAATTTCTAGAGAAAGAGTTGCTGCGTTTTGTTGGGTTTTTTTAAAACTCATTATTAAATATGTTCGAATAGAATATTCAAGAGTAAAGAAGCATTATGGAGAAGTATCTCTACACAGCAAACCTTCCAGTCTGCACCATGTCTATATCGTCTTTAATCTGCAGTAGAAATCAATGATGCAGAGTAATGTATTTTCCGAGAGTAATTAGTTTATTTAGAAATGTATTCAAGTTTTCATAACTCAAGAGTGTAGTATCAAAGACACCTGGGAAACATCATTTTGCAACCTAGGATCAAGGATCTCCTGAAGCAGGTGCCACCACCTCTTTTGAGAACCACACAAAATCTGCCTATTTACATATAACTGGTATCTTTTTATTTTCTCAACCCCTATATTTTGCACCCAGGAACACCTTCATCTTGGTTTTCTGTTGAAGGAATAAATTACTTGTTGATCCTTTAATGCTACTATGCAACATAAATTCTAAAGGACCAGCATCCAAGCAAACGAGTCTGTGCAGTACCATAGAAAACTGTCACTAGGTGACATTCAGAATTCTTTCTAGGGGGAATTTCATCCTGACACTCACATATGCTGATTCCTAGGACACCATTCAATTGCCAAAAGAATGTGTCTCATGCTGTCAGAAATGCCCTAAGGCATCCAAAACATCCAGGTGAGGCTGGCCTGTATGACACAGAACCTATGCTCTTTTGGCCCAGCATCTGAAGGACAGGGAGTGTCCTAACCATCTCAAATAGCACCAGATGCCTATGATTAAGCATCTGAATTGTACACTAGGTAAAAGACATCGGTGTTTTTTCTGATGTAACACCACTGGGAATAGAACGCTCCTGGCAGTAGCTCATGCTCCATACTGAAAGATGTTTGCATCAGTGAAAGACCCGATTACCTTAACCCATACCTGGAAGTCTTTTTCATCTTCATACAACAAGCTATCAAGAGTTGGAGTGAATGACTTTTCCCACAGCTCCTCATCACTGTCTTGAGGCTTCTCATGCTCTGTTTTAGGCTGAATTTTTGGAAAGGCTTTCTTTTCCTGACAGGGGACTGTGGCACTTCTGAGGCTTTCATCTCCACCTGTCTTTACTTTTTAAAGAGAAGAACAATTATGTGTATGTAACTGTTAAGCTTTATGAAGATCAGAATTAGTACTTGGTACGAGCATTGCCTGCAATCTTTAATGCGGCTTGGCCAGTGTGATGTAAAGAACAGCTTGGTAGGATTTTTAATTGGCAATCCAAGCCAAATGTTGATTTTCCTCACTGATTTTATTTCCGTTCACAATTGCTGGTCAAGATCAGGGACTGAAATTTATTGGAAGTTAGAAGTAGTGGGTCTGTAGGATGGGGCAGGGGAAAAAAAAAAGAGCTTTTATCAGTTCAACTTAAATCCTATGCAGCCCTGAATAGTTTAAAAAAATAGGAAAGGCAGCAAAACCAAGTATAAACTTTTTCTATATCCCTGTATGTATCTCTAGATCTACATATATACTAATTACTGAAACACAGCTAGTCTACTTATAACTCCCCTGAAGAGCTAACAATTGCAGTTGACTAATTCTCAGGATGACAGAAAATTCTGGACATGGACTGCCAAGTTATATGTTTGCCTGGGACAGTGACTTGACCCCATCTTATTGGAAAAAAACCTACTCCTCCCAGTAACTGTTGTAAAGGTCTAGCAAAGGTAATAGAGCTGAACTGTTCAAAGTAAACATGTATCTCACTCGCAAGTCTTAGTCAATGTGTTTGCTGGTGCCTGATGGTTCCAGAAAGGCCCACCTATGGCTGGAACTGATCAAAACTTCAACAGATTTGTTCACATATCCGTAACCCTATGGCTTCAATTTTTGTAACTTACCTCTTTGATTTAATTTTGTGTCTGTGCCGTC
The DNA here is from genome assembly GCA_008921705.1 of Burhinus oedicnemus. Taxonomy (NCBI): domain Eukaryota; kingdom Metazoa; phylum Chordata; class Aves; order Charadriiformes; family Burhinidae; genus Burhinus; species Burhinus oedicnemus. Next base: position 705,272 of record VFFE01007640.1, on the reverse strand, counting down.
CCGTGTCCCCTCCTTTCTTCTACTCACACAAAGATGTAAAATAAAACGTCATACTAAGGAATCTATAGAAACTACCCTGAACAGATAAGCACATTCACATGGTCCTTCTTGCCTAATGGCACACCCTTTCCTGGGCACACCTACCAGAATAGATGGAGATTCGGCCCAAAATTCAGTACTGCTTACCAAGATTTTCAGTTCAGGCTGAGCTCCATATAGCTTCATCTGCTCTTGCTAGGGATTTATTTACAATTTCACTCCAGTGTATCTCTGTGAGCTGAATGACTGTAAAGTGCACGTACACTTCAAGTGTATAGTGTTCAAGAGTGTCCTCTCAGGGACAAGATAATAATTAAGTTACGTTGGTATGGATCAGTAAATAACTGATTAAGAAATGAATCGTATCTTCATAAGAGATGGCTGATCCTATTAATCACATTCCAGGATAGCTCTATATGAGTCATTATATCCAATATTCTAAACACCAATTCAATTTTAGAACTGTATCACATGTAGACTGTGGCTTGTCTTCTTAACTCAAACTACAGCCTATCATTGCTGTGGTGGCTGCAATTAAGTTGGAAATTAGGTGT